>JAVJGI010000050.1:26624193-26690261 GCA_035590275.1 Ibycter americanus | reverse complement strand
GGCGGCAGCGGGCGCGGCAGCAGCGTCTCCCTGGCTGCCTCGGGGCGGGGGGCTGCGCCCAAACCGTGCGGTGCGGGGTGACGGCTGTCCCCGCGCGCTGGAGCAGGGAGAGCTAATTTTTCCGAGAGTGCCTGTAATTAATGGCAGAAGGAGCCGCCGGGGCGGCTTGGCAGCGCTCAGGGAGGGTGTCAGCCTGGGGGCGGGCGGCTCCCCGCCGACACCCCCTCCCTGGGCAGGCAGCCCCTGGCCGCTGCCGGGTCTGGGCACGCTGGGTGACGGCGGGAGCAAAGTTTCGCCGGGTCTGGCTCTTGTCTGACAGTGATTGCAATAATAATGCCGCGGGTTCCTCTTGCGGCAGGCACACCGGCGGAGGCTGATCTTCCACTGGCCGGGGTGGGGGCATTTAAAGCCAGGGGACTGAAAAGACTTGGTATGAAAGAAGAAAACCTGCTGAATAAAATGATGAATCGTGCTCCCGGCTTTGGTCTCCTCTGCTTTTTGCCCCTGCGGCATTAGCAGGCGGGCTGGGGAGGAGGTCACACCGTACCCAGGCGCTTTGCATCAGGGGAGCCACAGGCCCATCTTTGCCTTTTTTTTTTTTTAAAGGAAAAGAAAAATCCCTTTATTTGGCAACTCCTGCATGAATCA
This sequence comes from Ibycter americanus, assembly GCA_035590275.1. Taxonomy (NCBI): domain Eukaryota; kingdom Metazoa; phylum Chordata; class Aves; order Falconiformes; family Falconidae; genus Ibycter; species Ibycter americanus. The sequence goes on along the minus strand of JAVJGI010000050.1, from coordinate 26,689,613 downwards.
AGTTAGAATTTCACAGCTATTTAACACCTGGTTACAGCTTTTGCAGCAGAACCGATGATACTCCACGCTCTGTGCCCGCTACGCATCGTGGGATCTCACCCCTTCCCGCAGGCGGGGATGAGACTTATTTATTTCTCCTTTACCAGGCAGGGATTTAAGGCAGGAGGGGCTTTGCGTGACTTCAGCGGGGGGTTTCCCCTGGCCCTGCCCAGTGGGGTGAAGCCCCAGCTCTCCCCCCAGCTTGCAGCCAGCGCCACTGCTAACCCTGTCCAGCTGCCAGTACGGTCGGGTGGGAATTGACTCAAGTCCTTAAACCCCAAGAGTTAATCAAAGTGCTTTGAATATGTAAATGCTGAGTATTGTTTATCATTGCCTAGAGCTGATACAGCAGTTTTTCTGCTCAAAGCCCTGTTCAGATGGTAGCTCATGAAAATTCACAACAGCCTCGCAAATAGGTGATGGGTATTATTACCCCAGTCTTCCAAATGAGCAAACAGAGGAAGAGCCATCGAGTGATGTTCCCGGTGGCAGCGGGAATCAGCGATGGAGGCTGGTGCGGTGCTCGGAAGGAGGTGGTGGTCTGCCCTGCTGGGTGCAAATCAGTGCTCCCCTCTCCACTGCTTGCCTCATTTCCTCCGGCCGAACATTTGTCCCTCGCTGCCCAGCCTCCAGACGGCGTTTGGTAATGCAGCCAGCAATGGCTGGGTGTGACGCTCACTTAAATATACACACTGCAGGCTCTGGGCAGATAAATCTGCGCAGGCAAAATGCAATTTTCCATGAGGCTCTTCTGCAAGGTCTCCAATAACAAGCACTCCATCAATTAATAAAACAACACGGTTGACCAGGAATGTACAGGGTATGCAGGGGTCTGGAGGAGCGAGGGCAAGCAAGCGGGGAGCGTGATGCCTGTGGAGGTGGATCACTGAGTTGGGCTTGGCAAGGCTCCCCAGACACCTGCACCCTTGGCAGGCAGGGCAGGGGCAGGCGGCCCCAGGGCTGGCTTTCTGCCCTCACCCTGGCAGTGCTCTGGCTGGGGAAGGCGTGGGTTCCCCCATCACTCAGCTCCCCCCAGTAAGGGCACTGCATAGGGAACTGTGGGGCTAGAGACCTCAGCTTGCTTCAGACCCATCCATACTACGGGGGTTCATCCCATGGTGCTTCCCACCAGGTTCCCACAGGCCAACCCATTGATGCCAATGCCTGGAAGAGTTTTTACTGTCAACATGAGCTGGGTGCCTCTGTGGCCAAGAAGATGCCCCTGTTTTGGCTTCCCCTTGTGCTGGACAGTCGACCCTGGAGGTCCAGGGCAGCCTCTTGCATCATGAGCTGTGCCTGCAGCAGAGCTGCCAACCTCAGGGGAGGCTGGGGGACAGCTGGGAGCAGGACGTGTCTCAGCCAGCCAAATTTAATCCTCCTACGTTAGCAAGGCTTAAAATAGGCTCCCTGCAGCATCGATGAGGGTGGTGGAGTTGGCCTACTCCAGCCCTCCCAAGTATTTTGGGGAAGCAGGGATGGCTGTATTGCAGACAAGCACAGCTGGGAGAAACTGCGCCGTGCTGCTAGGGCGTCCTCTGCTAAAGCCATCCAGGGAATTAAACACACCTTGTTGCACCTTCACCCCTCCAACCTCCAACCAACGCGGGCTTCTCTCAGGGTGTCACCTCCTCCCTTGACGCTCCTCCACAGCCTTCTCCTGCTGTCTCCCATGACTGGAGGGCTCCTGCCCCTGCTCATTTTTCCCTGCACCTCATTGAAACGATCGTTTTTGGTCAAGCCCAGCTCACAGTTCGGTCGCAGTTCAAACTCCATCAGCTGTCGCCCCCAGCAGATGCTGTTCTGAGAAGTGGTTGCCCATGTCATGACCTCACTCATGGCATTTCAGCGGCTCTTGGGGGTAGATGTCCCTGGGAACTGACTCCTACATGGGCACAAAGCCATGTAGGTGGCCCCACTGGTGGGAGGTGGCAGGGTCCTACTCCTTGTGGTGGCAGGAGAGAGAAGCCCTTGAAGCCAGGCAGATGTGGTGACACACTTGAAGAGCTGAGCTGGCAGCACCGAAGGCAATGAAGGTTTTACCAAGTGGGCATCTTGTAGAGGGACTGTCTCTGTGTCCCAAGTACACCAGATGTCTTCTCAGTGCTGGATTCACATTTCTCAAGACAAAATGGGGCTGCTGCAGGGCCAGCTTCAGCTGTTGACCACCATCTCATCGTGAGGAGTTCCCAGGCTTCCCTGGGCTTCTGACTCTGCTTCTGAGGCAGCTAGAGAGGTGCTTCTTGGGCAGAGCCAAGCTCTTGTGGTCACCAGAAAGCAGTTGGCCGTGCTTCCTCACGGGTGCTCCAAACCCTTGGGAACGGGTATCAGCACTCATGGGCCAGTGGAGGAGTCTGTCGCTGGCCATCACCTTCAATCAGGGAAACAACTGGTGCCAAACAGTAGAGGAAGGATGCACAGGTGGACATATGCCGATGTATAGAAGAACAGATCCAGATTAGCAACATGCTCCACCTCCCTGGGCCATACATGTATCACCCCAGCATGTACCCAACTGTCTGGAAGAGATCTCCTGCTGCAGCCCTGCACAGCTGGAGCTCTGCCCTCTCTGAGCCAGAAGGTCCATCGTGAGTCAGGATCTAAGCCCAGAAGGTCTGAAAATACTGGAGTAGGAGCCTGTTCCCTTGGGCAGGTCCCAGACCTCCCTGGGCAGGGCAGGATGGTGGCTCCAGGAGAAAGGGCTCCTGCCTGCACCTTGCTCCCCAGGACCTGGGCTGTGGGGGGTGCGGTGGCTTAGCCTGTGTGTTGGTGGCTCCTGGCGACCAAGCTTCAGTGGGGTTTGTGTGTTACTGGGAAAGTCTTGCTCCGAGCCCGGCGGCCACGTTGGCAATGCCCGTGGTCACCGGTGGAGCTCAGCTGCTGGAGCCTGGTCCCCATGGGCTCTGCCTTCCTCCCACCCAGCTCCCTGCCGGGACACTGCCCCGCTGCCCCCCCAGGGCCAGAGGCCAGGCTCCCCTCGGGCTCTGCCCTCCCTGCCTGCCCCACTCCTGCCTCCACAGGCACCTGGAGCCCGGGGATTTAAAGAAGCCGTTTTCCCATTTCTCCTTCCTCTGTGCAGCCTCTCTGTGGGCCCACGCACCAGCTGGGCCCCCCACCATGCTACTCCCACCGCCCCTGCTGTGCTCCTGCCTGCACAGCCTGCTCGGCTGCCTGCCGCCTTCCTGCTTTCACCTGGCAGGGCCGAGCCGAGCTCGGGAAGGCAGCAAGTGCAGAAGCGGCAGGAGAAGCCCCGTCTCCCTTTTTGATCACTGCCAGACTCCATGGCGGATCTTCACCTACCTGGTGGAGCACCTCGTGAGCTGCTCCTCTTCCCAGTGAACCACCAGTGCAGGGCCATCGATGCTGCGGGCATCCCCTCCAGGGCATCCACTGCTCAGCTGAGCCCCCCTGCCCTGGGCTTTCCCTTGTCTCTTTGCAGGAGCAAAACTTCCTCAGGGAAGGGTGCAGGGGCAGAACTCTGTGCTCCGCTGAGCTTTGCTGGGCTACCCCAGCTGGCTGAGCAGTGAGCCACGAGCATCACAGGGTTGCGTCCCAGCCAGCTGACACCCCGGTGGCAAACTTTTTTGTTTTGTTTGCAAGGCTTTGCTTTTTCCTCCTCCTTTGGAGGAGACTTCTGGACCGGTGAACTCATTACCCACATGCAGCCCAATTGTGCCTGCTCATGTCTGCCTCTGTCCCTGCTGAGATGCTGTGGTCCTGCAGCAGCAGCATAGAAGACCTGCCTATGCTGCTCTGTCTGCCCAGTGTCTCCAGTGTCACCATGTGGACGTGGCTGGCTCTAAAAGAAAACAAAAAACCCAATAAAACCCCCTGATTGTGCATATATGTATGTGGAGGAAGAATTTTATTACCAAGACGTGACAGCACATCCATTGTTCGAGCTGGCAGGGGTGGCTTGCAGGCAGCCAGGCTGAGCATCACACCAAGTGGTGGTAGATCTGCTCCTCACCAACTGCCCAACCTTGGTGGTGTCCATCCCTCCCCCAACCCCCTGCCCAGTCCCAGGGGGCTTGCACAGCTCCACACATGGACAGTTGCCCCATTTGTCACAGATCTGAAGGTTGTTATTGGGTGATGAGGGAGGATAAGGAGTCTGCAGGAGCTAGGAGTTGGTGAGGGAAGCCAAGGGATGCAGGAGCAAACTGGACCATGGAAAAAAGGGAAAGGGTGAGCGTTTCTCCCTAGCAGCAATAAAGAAGAGGTGATCAGGGGCATTAGCACATTGCTAAGGAGAACCAGTGACGGTGGATATTCACATTTGTGCTCAGAAACCCTGCTGGGACAGGACAGTTGGTATCCCAGGATGATGCCAAAACACCACCACCCCCACAGGCACCAGCAGGACTTTGTCTGGCTGCAGGTACCGGTGGCAGCCACTCAGCTGGTGGCTGCTGGCACACAGGGAGCACTTGGGATGCTCAGGGGCACCTTGAAATCCACCACATGCAGATGGTATGGGAAAAAAAGAGCATTTTGCCAGTATTTTAAAGGAGGGCATGGGATGCCCTCATTTACAATCTTGGTAAATGGGAAGAAGAATGAATGGGGTCCTGTTCAATCAAGAGGGGATGGAGAGCTGAGTGTCTTATGCCCAACCAAACACATGAACTGAGTCTTGTCCAATCCCAAGGAAATCTGCCGGAGCTGATGTGCGGGTTGGTAGCAGGAAGACTGCTGCCAGGATGGGCTTCCGCAAGACTTCCTCTCTCATGGCCCTTCGTTAGGGAATTAGAACGTAACGAGATGAATGCAGTGGAGAGGAAACAAATGCCAGGGGAGCTGCCGCTGGGGGACTTTCAGGGGCTCTGCCCTGGCCCCGTTTGCTCTCATTAGAGAGGTGGAAGGAAACACAGGCAGGCTCTGGCAGGCAACCCGCAACCTGGGGAAAGCGTGACAGCAGGGATACCTGGAGCAGCCCTGCGGCCCCGGGAGCACACCCAGCCAAGGGCCAGCCGAGCCACCCAACGGGCCGAGCCAGCCCTGGCTGGGGAAGGGCTGAGCCGTGAGGCTGCTGGTGGGGAAGGCGAACAAGTATGCAGCTGCAGGTGCAGCAGGAGCAGGCACAGCAGGCAGCAGCACTTGGGCTCACAGTCTCCATGCCAGCGCGATGGAGGGTTGATCAAAGAGGTGACGGGCTTGGCATGGGCCATTGGGTGGGTGCTGCTGGCTAGACCTGCATGGGGCCACCTCCAGCCTCAGCACGGGCAGGGGTCCAGCACCCTTCCCAGCCATGGGCACCTTCAGGGTGGTAGGGCTGAGCCCCAAAGAAAATGGGCTGGAGACCTTGTGGGTTGCTCAGAGCCCCCCTCCTGGCCCCTGAGCCATCCTCCCGTCATGGCCAGCTGGAGGGGGACTGTAGGATGTTGCTCTACCCAAGCTCCCCCAGGGACAGCCTGGCCTTTGCCCTTCTGGGATCCAGCCTGGACGCAGCCCCAGCTGCGTGCCAATTCCAGCTCAAGTGTGCTGGCAACTGGCTGGGGAAAATGCTGGAATAGCCCCAGCGGTTCTCCCTGTGGGGGCTCTAGGCCAACTGCCCCCCTTCTCCCAGGATCCAGGAGGCTGAATTCCCCCCATGACACTCTCCTGCCCTGCCTCCATTGCTCCCGACCCTGCTGGTCTTTCCAAGCCGAGCAAGGGGAAACACCTGCCCTCCAAACCTGCCGCTCCATGTGCTCTCTGGGCAGGGGCAGGACAGGCAGCAGGGACGGTGCTTTCAGTCCTTCACTATTTTTAATTGCTCTTTCCCAGAAAGGCTGGTGTAGGCTTCGAAAGCCACTTCCAGCTGGGAGTTTGGAAAGCTGGTTCCAGTTAGGCGCCCGGCACTCGTCGTGCTCTGAGCTGTTATTTTTAGAAGGGCTGAAAGCGACAGCCCCACTCCCCAGGCTGCCGCTCAGCTCTGGCCATGGCTCCTGGTAGCCAGCACCTCTCTGGACCCTCGGCTGGGGACGTCTCGGCGGTGTGATTTTATGACTGCCTTTTTTCTGGTGCTATTTTGGCAGGGGGGGGCTTTCATCTCCCCACGTCAAGCTGTGCAGCCAGGAAGACCAAAGGCAGAGGATGTGAGCAGTGGTCATCCCTGAAGGGCCAGGGCGCAGAGCAGCGTCTTCTGGTTTTAATTAAAAACCATCCGCTGGCAAAGTTGGAAGGCGTGAGCAGTGCCTGGGCTAGGACAAGGCCAGCAGGGAATGGCTCCAGGAGAGCAACCGGCACTGGGATGGCTGGCTGCCCGCAGCACTGCCAGGACCTCCTGCCCCACACCAGGGTCTGCCCCACGCCAGGGTCTGCCCCACACCTGGGCTCTTCCCTCACCCCTTTCTCTGCTCCCCCTTGCCTCATTCCCTCTCCCCAGGGACCCCAGAGCCACTGCTCTGCCATCCCCTGGTCACCCCATTGATGGCCGTGCCCCCATGGGGAGCCCTCCCCATGTCCAGCTTCACTGAGGTGCTGCTGAGCGCTCCAGAGCAGGGCACCCCAGGGGAGCACCCGCTCCCAGCCCCCTGCCATGGCCCCCAGCACTTTGCCACAGGCCCTATCCCCCCACTGTGACCCCCATCCCCCTGCCATGGGGTTTATCCCGTCAGTGTGACGCCCCCAGTCCTCTTCCATGGGCTCACCCCTCTGCCACAACCCTCAGCCCTCTTATATGGGCTCACCCTGCTGCCGTGACTCCTAATCCTCTTCCACAGGGCTCATCCTATCTCTGTCACCCCCGCAACCCTCTTCCATGGGGCTCATCCCGTCACCGTGACCCCCAGCCCTCTTCTGTGGGGCTGTCACTGATGTGACCACCCCCAACCCTCTTCCACGAGGCCCATCCCATCACCGTGACCCCCCAGCCCTCTTCTGTAGGGCTCAACCCTCTGCCACAACCCCCATCCCTCTGCTGTGGGGCTCACCCCTCCACTCTGCACACCGCCCCCGAGCCATGCTCACGTCCCCCTGGCAGAGATTTTTATCCTTGCAGCATAACCCCCCCCCACCAAGACCGGCTCAGCATCTCCTTGCAATAGCTGCCTCTAATCAGCTATATTATCTTCGTCCCCATTATTCACGTGCTTGCTGCTGTCGGCCCTCCCAGCCCTGCTGCCCCCCGCACTGCCTGGGCGTGGGGGCTATCCTGCCGCCCTCCACCTCCCACAGCAGCCACCTCCATCCCACCCTCCAGCTCCACCGTGTCCCCCGGCCAGCACCCGGCACCCCTGCTTGCCGGGCCACGGCCAGCTGGCTTCGCCTGCATTTCAGCTTCAGCCTCCCCCTAGGATTCCTAAATCTGATAACGGGGGGGTGTGCTGCTTTCAAAGGAGCAGGGTTGACCTTTGCCGCTGCAATGAGAGCCGCATGGAGGAAAAAAATTGGCTGCGGCGAGAGAGGGGGAGCGAGAGAGCTGCTGTGGTTTTACAATCCCTAAATAACGCCGGGAGCTGAGCTGTAAACACATGGCAGTATTGCCTGAGCGTGTCTGTGCCCCCCTGCTTGAAACCCAGCTTGCAAAATTCTACGACCTTAACGAAAAAAAAAGAAAACAAAACAGCTTTCTCGCAAAAAAAAAAAAAAAAAAAAAGAAAAAAGAAAAAAAAGAGATCTCCTGAATTATTTAGCAAACAGTTCCAATACGACAGCTAATTCTGCTGGCAGACGCCGGCTCCCGGAGCCTGGCGTTGGGAGATGGCTATCGGCAAGGGCCGGCGCGGCGGGCGGTGCCCGTCTCACACCTACCTGTGAAGGTGTGCGACGTGGCGCGGAACACGGGGCCCGACTCCTCCAGCGGGGTGGCTATGGCCAGCTTCCGTACCACCAAGCACCTGCTCCACCAGTGGCACCAGAGTAACGCTCATCTCTACCACGAGGCCTTCACTGGCTGCGAGCAGGCCCAGCGCGGTCGGGCGGAGGCCAAGGAGCTGGCTGAATGTGCCGCTGCTGCTGCCCAGCGCGCCCAGCAGGACTCCACAGCCACCCTGGGCCAACGGCTGCAGGACATACACTTCTGGAAGGCTGAGCTCCAGAAGGAGACTGAGGACCTCGATGCTGAGACTGGCCTGCTGGCAGCCCAGAAGCTGCGGCTGGAAAGGGCGCTCGATGCTACCGAGGTGCCCTACACCATTGCCACCGATAACCTGCAGTGTCGGGAGAGGAGGCAGCCGCCAGACCTGGTCAGTGATGAGGTGGAGAGAGAGTTGCTGAAGGTGAGCAGGATGTTAGGATGTTAAGGGTTGTTAGCAGCTCTCTCTTAGTGCTGCTCTGGTCTCTAAAATGATAAGCAGCTTGGTCAGTAGGTGCTAACTGCAGCTCATGAAGGTACCTTCTGGCAATGCACAGAGGTCTGGTGCCCCTTCCTGGCAGCCTGGACTCTTCTGTCACTCCTAGCTTTAAGAAGGATTGTTTAAAATCTTTCTTCTGTTTAAAAAGTATTTAAAATCACAAGTATGACTAGAGGATACCAGATCCCTCCTCTCAGACCAGATCCAAACAAAATCAAAACAGAGGTTTCCTGAACCAAGATGGGCATCCTATTCTGGCATTAAACTTCTTCCAGCCTCCGCTTGGCTTAAAGTGCCCTCATCTCTGCAGGTTACACTTTAAAAATGCAGTACCCAATAAGCAGACTATTCAGGACCAGTGAAATGCTCCTTGCCTGTTTCCATGCTCAAGCTGTCCAAATCTGTCAGTCTCTGCCATTACCTTTTACTACTGAGTCTGATGCTGTAGTCTTGCCAGGGTTCATGACGAAGTAGTGATCCAACACTGTAGTACAGTGTCTCAACACAAACCATCATTTTAAATGTCCTGCAGGACAGCACAATGAAGAGTGCACTGTAGTCGTGTGACACGTGCATGAAATGATAGCTCCAGGCAAGCCGGGGAGCACAGACATGGTATTTCTGACAGTTCAACAAACCTGAGACACTCCTGAAATTTGCTTGAGCCTTTTCCTCCCATAGAGGACTCCAGCAGATGCTTGGTTATTCATCACTGAGATCCAACACTGCATGTAGATTGCTTTCAAAGCTGATGTAATTATTGTGGCTGCACAAGGTACAAGGGACAGATTCTGGGTCATTTTTCATTCAGGAATGATGCATACCGAAGTTTCCCACAATTAAATTAATGGTTATTTGCCTGTGGCCTTGAATATACTATCAAAGTTGATTCATGATGAGTTACTGATTAAACCAGATGATTAATATTTGTTGTCAGAAAAATATTGAAGAGACTTACATAGTTGATGGCATGATAGCATTTAGCACAATAGTTTTTAGCAATATTTTGAATAGGAATTGTGTGCAATTGCTGAATTGTAATCAGTATTTAAGAGGCTGTTCCAGTCAAAAATATAAGCATGTGAGAATCAGTGTATAGGATATTTCAGTATGTGAATTGTTACAAAATTCAGATTACAGAAAAGAACTTATTTTCGTCAGCTGCTGGTGTTTTAGAGAAATCGTGAAGTGTAAGATTTACCCCCAAAAATCATTTTCTGGCAGGATTTCTCTCCTGTATTTCTTTCCCCCTGATCTCAGAGAATAGTTTGTTCATTGCTCAGAAGTCCATCTGCTGCTGCTGTTGCTAATTCTTCACCTGAAATTGTGATTGTGTGCTTGTGACAACAGACCATCAACAGCCAAGAAGGATGTCACCAAAAAAGAATGATGTGAGTTCAGATCAGGCGTGTATACCAGCAGCAGATGGACTCTTGAGAAATGAAGATTTTGTTGCCATGCCAATGACCTTTGCAGTGCGGAAGGAAGAGGAGTACATAATATCAGAGGAAATCCTTCCCATTTTCACAGAGGAATAGATTTTATGGCACAAATGTTTGCAAATAGATGTTAAAATGTGCCCTCTTTGGCTTTGCTAGCTCTTTAAGCTGCAGCTATACTTTATACTGCTTTCACTGCAAGAAATCAGATGGTACCTTGTATTTCTTACTCTCTCCAAAATTGATAATAATTCTTGACACTTACAGCTGCTCTTCCATGAATTCTGACTGTTCACTGCACAGATTTCCAAGTTAATGGCCCAGTTCACTGGTAGCTCTGTGTTACAACATTTGCTTATTTGGAGGGGTTATGCAAATTTTATCACTAAAGTGCTGACATACTTTTTCTGGATGTTGCTTACTTGACCAGTCACTTTCTAATTCTAACCCTCTTAAGAAATGGTAATGCAAAGGAGGAATTTATTCTCTTCCCATGCAAAATCTGAGAAAAAGAAATAGTTTCCAAAAGTCAGCTGTGTTAGGAAATGGACATTCTTTTCCTTGCAGCTTTAATTGCACAGTTAATTGATATTCTAGGGCATTTTCCTTCCCTTGAAATTCTTCCTCTCCTACTAGCAGCCCAGGCTTGTGTTGGTATCATTCTCTGCTGTCTTTGCCATGTTCCTGCCAGCTCCCATGGACACATGCATGGGGGAACCTGCAGCAGAGGGAAGAGCATGTCTGGACAAGGGTCTACCTTTCACATAGTCATGGAAAAGCTTTTTGTAGGACATAGGGTTTGGTCCTGCTTTCAGCTTTCTGCAGCAATGAAGAACATTTCCCAGTTGCTAGAACATCCTGCTGAGATAATCGCCTTTCAGCAGCCCCTTGGCAGATGACATTTAAAGAGACAAGATCAAATACACATATACAAGCAGTTTTGAGTCTCTGCATGTAATTGCACTTTTATTATCTGTTCAGTAGGATTCACTTAAGATGACTCACAAAGAAAACAGAAGTATGTCTGGTGAAGGTTTTATGCATCCAGATATTTGGGCTTTTCCTGTTTTTTGGCACACTTCTATTTCTTTTAGGGAGTTTTGGTTCCAACTCATCTGTCCTATTTGCTTTGCAGTATGGAGTCATATTTAGATCACCCATTGTGATATGTACCCCCACTAAATAGCCGCTGCTGGAATGAAGGATGAGGGTATTTAAGTGAAAGCTTCTCACATGCATAGTAAAATCATCTGTTACTCGGAAGTTCATGGACTCCACTTAACAGCATATTAATCTTTCCTTAATGCAGTTCTGGTTAAAAAAAAGAAGCAGAAGGCCACAACTGTTTTTCCAATAAAGGGGGATCTTTGATGACTAGAAAGAAGATAAAATCTCTCAAATAGAATAATTTTATTTCTTTGTGCTGCTGCGTTGGATGTGGCTGAATTCATAAAAAGCAGTGCATGCATCTGTTTTGTATGAGGTTTTTGACTTTCATAACCCGTATGACATCTCCTCTGAATCCCCTTTGCATCAGTTTAATGACAGTTCAGTATGTTTATGTGTACACATTTAATATTGAAAATGTAAGCCCTAGCAAAGGACTTGCCACATGGTGATATACTGTCAATAAATCATATTTCAGCTGCATATTTACTGCATTTCAAGGTTATTTCCGCATGTCCAGTGTCCAGACTCATTAACTGAGAGCCAGATATGTCTGTGGAATAAGTGGAGGTACTTACAGTTATGCCATTTTTTTGCCCTAGACTCAAAGTGTTGATTTGTTGTGTGTTTGCTTCAACAATGAAGTCAGCCCCAGCTATTCCCTAATGCTGAACACAAAAGCATTAGCCAAGATCCTGTCAGCTGTGAAAAATTAAAGTTTAAAAAAGTGGAGAAAGGATGCATATGTATGTATTCCTGCAGACTGTAATAATGGGGCAAGGAAAACAACAGAAGACCATTTCCAAACACTGTGATCTGTAGCTTTGGCAAGTGAACCAGTGCACCGTAGGACAGTCCTGTACCTAAACAACTTGGTTAAGAGCATAGTGCTTATTTTTAACATCTGCAAATCGTAGATTTTGAAGTAACTCTTGGAGACCAGCAGGAAAAAGGCCAGTCACAGAGCTGAGATTTTAAAGACTTGTTACCTGCTTTCACTCCCAGCTGTAACGAATAATGGTCTTTCTGTTGCACGCTGTTTGGGGTCTAAATCTAGTGAGATCTGTAAACTAGCTTGCTTTTATTTGCTGTGCTGATGTGTGGGACATCTGGTGTCATGTTGTTACTGATGGATGGATGCAGCTGGATTTGTAATCGAGGGCGACTGCACAGCATCTCTCATGGGGTTCTACCAGTTCCTCTTAACTGCTCTCACTGTGTCATTCTGGCCCACTGAGTATTTAAACATTGCTGACATCTGCAAGTCACTGATGTAAAAAGACAAGCTGCAAAACCCCTGAATTTGTAAATTCATGGAAGGCACAAGCATCTGCTCTTAAACGTTTTCTTTGCACCATTAGTTAGACACTTAAAAAGTCATGAACTGGGATGGTTTTATCACTAGATTTGAGTAAAATCTAACTTTTGCATCATAAACATTAAATACTGTGATAAAGTAAATGGCACGCTAAGCTATAAAATGTTCTCTCCCTGTTAATTGACAACCATTTATAATAACAGAGGTTTATTATTAGTAGTAACTGTGGAGAAGGCCGCTGAGAAAAAGCCAAGATCACTTTAGATTTGACAGTATTTCATTTTAATAGACAGCACATGAATACATATATGGGAAAAATAAGGAGAGAAAAAAGATTGTTCATCCACCAAGTCCTCTCGTGAACTGAAGAAATGCAAATCTCAGTTAATGTCCCCTGAACCAGAGATGCTGCTAGCTACTAAAGCTCTTTCACTTGCTTTTCCTCTCTTAATGCAGACTGGGCCTTCACGTGAATTGCCAACACAGTTTGGTGCACATACTGCATAAAGGTCATCTATTCTGCCACGTGCTAAAACCCAGATCTGCCCCCAGGATTTTAATGTGGAATCACCCATATTTTTATGGTTGAAATCACAAAGTTGGGGAGAGCTGTGCTTCTGGCTGCAGCTCCCTCTGCCGTGGTTGTTGATGGAATTTACTCGCCAAAGAAAATGTGAAGGCGCAAACACGGCATTCTGTAAGTCCTCCATGTGGTGTATAAGATTCCCAGCTCTTGCTCCTCTGCAGATGGTGCTTCCTGGCAGGCATTCATGAAGTGTGGACCTTCTCCCACGTCAGTCCCGTGAGCCAGCCACCGCTACGGGTGGGCAGCAAGCTGGATTGTACCACGATGGCTAACAGTACAGCCAGGACTGAGGGACTTAGATAAAAGGATCTTAATCTTCAGCCTAGTACCACAGCTCCTCCCAGCCATACAATCTGACTTCTAAACTGTTTTAAAAGTTCAGAAAAATCATTGAGTAGATAAGCGTTGAAAATTCATTGTTATTTGCGCCTGCTTATTCACTCTTAACTAGTCTTAGGCTGTCATTAATTATGAGCACTATAACTTCAGTTTTAAATGCTGTATTTGAATGCATGTCTCCTCAAGAGGGAATAATTTTTAAATTTTATTTTAGGTCATTCAGCAAGGGAATTCTTTATTTTTGTATTGTTTCACTCTTTCCATGTGAGAGACCTTAATTGTTAAAGGAAGGCTTTTCTTGTTCAAAACTGCACACATTACTCACAGGAAACTGGCTGTCTCTTTATTTACATGGAGACTGACTATGCAACACAAAATAATATCAATTACTATAAATGTAATTTCAAGTCCTGGATCTTTCTAACCCTTTAAAATCCTTTTGAGTTTTTACTTTGACAACTCAGCTATTGTAATGCTTCCTGCCTGCAGAAAGTGAGTTTTAGTGTTCCCACAGTTTGTAAAATGATACGTTCAGCTATGTATTTATTTTAATGTGCTGTTTTAGAGCCTTAAAAATAATTTTTCTTTCCAATCATGATTGTCCTTTTCCATTCAGAATAAAATAACCTTTTTTATGGCCCCTGTTGGTTTCTTGTGATGGAGAAACTGACACTGCAGGGACATATGCACTCCATTTATTTGTCAAAAACAGCACAAAGATCAACGAGTGCCAGCAGTGTTCTGGGAGTACAGTTTATTAGTAAGTATATACTCCCTTAGCTGTCATTGGATGACTGTCATTGATGTAAACCAGCAAAATTAATTAGGAGTTTTTCATATACAAAACCTCTTTTTAATATCCGAGCCTCAAATATTAAATACCTTTAAATAATATAAAAGAAAATTCTTGTTGGACTGGCTTTTATATAATAATATGTAATCACCAGGTCAGTAAAGTCACTTCATAGAGCATTGATATTTAATCCCTAAAGCAGCATTACTGCAGTCAAAAATGAGCATCAGGTACTTTTTGTTCAACAAGAGATTATTAGAAAGTGTGGTCTTTTTTGATTTGGTCATGTTTGTGTTGAAATGACCATTCTTGCTAGAACCAGCTTGAGCTGAAACTTCAGGCAGTGGATCCATTATCAAGGTGAGGCAAAGCTTTGTGACTTCAAGCAGTCACTGTCTTGCAACTCAGAGGATGCTAACCCCTCAAACAACATCACGTATTTGAAATACCTCTGCAGTCCTCGATACTGTCCATCACCAGAGGGAAAATGAATTCTGGAATAAATGTATCTAACAAAAATATTAAAGCTGTAAGCGTCCTTTGGTTTATATTATGACAGCTTTCCTATACCTGCTGAAGCAGACAATAGCCATTTAAACCATTGGGTAGTAACTTCTATTTTTAGTTAATACAAAGCACTCAAAGGAGGCAGGAAAGCAGAAAATTGTGATACTGCCACTTCTTTATGTTAAATAACACCTTATCACCATACGTCAGGCAAACTGTATTTTTGGAGATCTGCAGGAATCTGATGGGAAGGCTCTCCCTTGTGTACAGATAAAAACAGGTAACTACAGAACTTGGCAGCAGGCTGTGAAGGTACCTGCAAGGACTCAGCAGGTTCTGGAAGCCAGTGTCTTGCCAGAGAAGCTGATCTGTTGTATCACACCCCTGTGCAAGGCAGCAGCTTCTGACATCTTGAGTTTGTACTTGTGGGGCAGACAGTGTCCTGTTCAGTTTTAAAGTGGCACCTTGTGTTTGTGCAAGGCAATGGTCTCCTGCTGAGCATGATGCTGTTGCCTTATTTTTTCCCTACTTCAAGACTGTGGAAGTAATTCAGATATTCTGTTTAATCTGATAGAACGTAGACTTTTTTGTAGAATACACATGCAACACAAAAATAATGTATCCCCAGGCTTTAGAAGTATTCCAAGTATTGCTGCCGCCTCAGACTGATAGCTGAGTTACCTCAGTATCTGCTGACTCCTCGGAATGTTGTGTCTGGCAATAATAGGATAAGAGTGGGTCATGAATGAAAGATTTAGGTATTTACCCACAACCATTGATATCAGATTGCTCTGCAGGATAGTATGTACTCCTCTGGATATCACAGAAGTCTCAATGTTTTTATCTAGGAAGCTGAACTTCTCAGAAATATCCAGGAGCTTTTGAAAAGAACTTTGATGCAAGCTGCTAACCAGATGCGGTAAGACATTTTTCACAATAGCTTAGTAGCTAATTTATATAGCCAAGTAATTCCTGGCATATAGTGGTACAATGCCCAGTGGATAAAGATCTTACCAATGCCAGGCTTATGAGCCGTGTGAATTCTATTTAAACCTGAAAAGAGGTACTCAGTGATAAAACTTCAGGATTTTCAGGCAGGGTAAGGTAAGGTAAGAGCCATGCCCTAAAGCCATGCTTTATATTTTCAGTCCTGGTTTCCAGTACGTGAATTCAGTTCTGTAATTTTCCAACACTAAATTTAAATGCAATAAAAGTATTATCTGGATATCACTCTATCTTGATGCACGTCAGATACATTTGTAGTACAGAGTCTTTTAAAATAATTTGTCGGTTCAAAGGGCCTTTTCAAGATGAGTTTTTTGCCTCCAGATGTCAGTATGAACACACTCTACCTCCTGTATCAGTATGGATGTTCATTGCATTTCAAAAGGAATATTTGCTTTTAATTTAGAGCAAGCCCTTTGGAAAGATGTTACCTGAATCCTAAGGTGCATCAATATGAAGGAGTTCACTGCTGGAAACCTTGATATTTTAGTTTTTAAAATGTTTCAACTGCTCCAATTTATGCTATTCTACCAGATACAATGAAATATTGGTTTTAGAAAAAATGTCTATAAATGCAAAATAAAGTAGTTCTGTTACATCAGTTAGAGTATGAGAGGAGTCTACTGGGTTTAGGTTTGTGCTGTTTATGATTAAGATCATTTTAGTACCGTGTAGTACCATCGTTTAGTATCATTGGCCAACAGAGTCTATTTAATTCCTTAGGTGAGAGTGACATCTGGTGTTAGCAGTTTATAACGACCCCACTCTCTTTTGTAATCTGAAGTCATTCTAATTAGGTGATGTGTGACTCGTTTAATTGACAAAGCAGCATTTTGAAACTGCAGATCATTGTACTTGTATCTTCCAATGACAAATTACACTGTGTGCTACAGTCTTTGAAAGGCTAGATAGGAGGGCTTGGAGAATGATATAGAGTCACTTTACGGAGGTCTTAAATTTGAGTCACACTAATGAAGGACCAGGATGAGTCTTCTGCTACCTCATGACTTCTCATGGGACAAGTGTTCCGTTGGGCAAGCCTCCTACCTATTTCCCCGTAACAACATTGAAAAAGTCCTCTGTATTTTAGTATTATTACGTGAAATCCAAAGTTCAACATCTCCTTTGCCTCAGGCTGTAAGAGCTGCACACCTTCAGCAGGCACAGAGCAGTACTGAAGGTCTAGGGTAGTGAATAACACATCAGGCTTACTGTCCTCTAGCAGATAGCTGTGGGAGAGAGAGTTTGGTTAGGATTTTCAAGACAAAAAGGAAAGTTTATGTTCTTATTGCTCTTTGAAAGACAAAGACTCAGAGCCTAGCTTCACAAATGTCTGTGATGGTTTTGTTAATTGTATTGTTTTACACTAACAGTGTCATAATAATGACTTTTCAGATTAAATCAAGATCACAAAGAGATCTGTGAAATGGACTGGTCAGACAAAGTTGAAACGTACAACATTGATGATAAATGTGGAAGATACAGTAACCAGAGCACCAACATCCAATTCCATCCTAGTTCAGTGAAGTTTGAAGAGAGGTGGGTAGTTACTGTCATTATCCTCCACAAATAACCCTGGTAAGATACAATACATCCTTTGCGTCAGTGAAAGCTGTCGTGCTGGTCTGAATCAAAGTTCTTTGGACATACGATGTCATAGCGTTAAAATACCTACATGGATAGTAAAAGTAGTGCTACCATCTCAGCATGGCATACCACTGATGGCAAAGTTGCTTCACCGCATGCCAACTGAGCTTGTACAAGTTTTTCTTGGAAATAATTGGCTTTATACTTTTAAAGGCTGATCTGAATCCTATTGAGATTTACCATTTGACATTGGCAGGCATGCCATTCTTTCAGGAAAGGTGTGTGCTGCTGCCTGTACACAGGATTACTATTTTAATAAATCTTGCTCCTTCCCCCTCCCCTTTCAGGCAGTGTTCATATGATGCAGTGTCCCAAGTGCTATGTAGTTCCTTCTGGTGCTCAACAAGGCACAGTATAACCATAGTTGATCTTTCTTTTGGTTTTGAAGTAGACAGAGACTATAAAGCTTGACTATATTCATGTGTTTATTTGCTGGTGACTTAACAGCTTGTGCTTGCATAAAAAAGTACGTGCATTGCTTTTTGCCTTAGTAGTATTAGCTAAAGATGGAAGAACTTTGGATGATTTTGTGTCATGTATTACTTCCCTCAGAAGCTGCAAGATGAATGAGAGTTTATTAATATAAATATTAATAAAAGAAGAAGGATTAGTCTTCTTCCTTCATGGTAAGTCTAGACTGCATGCAACAGCAAAAAACAAATAGAGGTTGACAACAATTCTGTAGGGAGAGAACCAGCTTCAGATTGTCTTAAGTGCAACTTAAACAAAAGAGCAAGATTCATATTTGTATACCATTCACCTCTTCTTCCAGTGCCTCAACGCCAGAGACATGGGCCAAGTTCAGTCATGACAATATCTATAGGGCAGAACAAGAAAAACTGGCTTCCATCAGTCTTCGTGCCTTGATTGACAGTATTCTTCATGACGTATCTGAGGACCTGAGGATGCAAAGTGCTGCTGTTAATGAGGCTTTTGCCAAACACTGTGAGGAGCTGGACGATGCAAAATACAAACTAGAGCATCATTTGAAAAAAGTAAGTGTTATTTTTTGAATGCTGGCTATAGGTGTGATAGTCTCCTTTGAGAAAATCACAGTAGATCTATCCTCTAGAAAAAAATGTCTTAGTGTCAGGTATCGAACGCTGTTTTGTGTCAGCTTAGTATCTGTAAGAGTCTTCAGAGCTGGATTGTGGCCCAATTCAGATTTTTCTGCTTTTGTGCTTCTCTAAACAAGAGATGAACTTAAATATGAAGAAAATTAAACACTTTCTTCCATGTCTGGCTGAACTAAAACCTAAAACCGTGTGATCAGGGAGCTGATCTTTGGGCTAGGATTGCCAGGCTAGCCTGGTTACTGCTTTTATGGAATGAAAGCCATGCTGTGCTGCAGTAGTATCAGCAGCAGCAGTTCCTGGCAAGTGACGAGAGCATCTCCAGCCTCTGCCTCTTCTCCTGTGTGGAGCAGCTCCTACTTCTGTGTTAGGCCATTGGCAAGTGTGGAAAAAATAGTCATCCTTAGCATCTGTTGGGTAATGACAGCTGGGTAGACTTTTATTTTTTGCATGGGTGTCAGTGGTTATGAGGGAGAAGGGATTCAGAATTTCATGTCTTTTCCATTTTCTTCACTAATGCCAGAAATATGTGCATTTCCAAGTTCATCAGCAGTTCTCAATCTCACTCAAAATCACTTGATTTTTTATGTAATTTACAGTTAAAAATTTACAATTAAAAGCAATTCATGGATGTGGGATGTGTTGTCAGGAGACATGGAAGAGTTTTTGAACAGGCTGCAGAATATTTTCTGCTTCTTTTTAGACCAAAGATCAAATACACAGTGTAGTGGTAGAAATAGAGATGTCAAAACCACCCTTGTACTTTTATTTCTTCTATATTCTGGCCAAATAAGAGGTCAAAACTATAACTGATTCACTAGGACCATGAACAGCATGCACAGACACAATGCGTATCTTTTTAAACAGTTCTTTTTCTTGGTTATCCTCTTTAGGTCCTTAAGGAGATTGGAGAACAAGAAGCTAACATTGCTGCTCTCAAACAAGCTATCAAAGACAAAGAAGCCCCAATGAAAGTTGCTCAAACAAGGCTGTATGACAGGTCTGTCAGGCCCAACGTAGAGCTCTGCAGAGATGAAGCACAGTTCAGGTAAACACTATTAAACAAGTCCTCCAAGGTGTCTGTTCTATCCAGAAGTGATGTTAGACAGTTTTTGCACTTTTTGTTGGTGACACATAGCCTTTAGCTTTTATTACTAGATTTGATTCTGATATAAGTCAGAAATAATTCAATTGACTGAAATCACTATGAGGAGGATACCATTTTAATCTAATGTATTGACAAAAAGAAATGCTATAGACTCAATTCTGCCTTTTGTCTCTGTGCTTTCTTCTCTGAACTGTGTGGTTTCTTTTTTATTTAAATGATCAAAAAAAATACGACAGTAAGTGGATCACTTGCAACCCCTTTGCTGTTAGCAAAAGTTCACCACGAGGTGGACTATGTGCCCAGTGAATTATGCTTCAAGTACCGAGAATATAAATGGGCTGCACATACTCATAGTCTGAGACAAGTCCTCAGTACTGCGAAGCATTGGGCTGGTGGCATTTGATTTTCAGTAATAATCCGTTTTAAAACTGGAGGTCAACAAATCCTTTCAAATTAAAGGTCTGAATGTCACATTTGTCAGTTTTGATCTCATTATAAGCTTTGTAATTGATTCTCCTCCTTCACGTTTTCCTATCCTTAGGAAAAGTGGGGAATCAGCTTTTGCAGGCTTACAGTATCCCTGTAGCACAGGTGCCTACCATTCAAAGCCAATATGCTGTTCTTTAGACAGTGAGGAAGAAGTTATAGTTAATCCAGATGTGTTATAGCAGCTCAGGCACCCTCATTTAAGGTCCTGATTCAGCAGACCATCTATGCGCAGGCTTTTCAGTATGTGCACTGCCTTTAATGGGATTTAAGGACACATGCAAGTCCTGTGCTGAATGGGCATGTGTTTAATTGCCAGGCTTATACTGTTTGTAGTTACTCAGTTTGCAGAGCACACAGGGATCTTGTTTTCCCAGGAAGTAAATATGTGCTTTCTCTGCAGGCAGATTGCAGTAAAGCACCTGACCCCCACTGACTTTTAATTGAAATGATGTGCTGCTTTAAAAATGGTTTGCTGCTTGTTTTAAAATGTTGTGCTGCTGCTTCTTTAAAAGCTTGTACGCTTTTGAAGTAAGGACTGTTTTCTGATCTCTGGTGTGAGTATCATCTTTAATACTTGAGTTTTATACCGGTGAACAAAATGCTGATCCAGTCAAACTGGGTGACTTATCTAACAGTTTTTGTCCTGTAATTCTTAGTACAAGTGTCCTACACAGTGGGCGAGGGTGAGGATGGATAGGTCCACTGTGCTTAGTGGCAAAAGACATTCTTGATACTATTTAAATTGTGGCAGACTTCTGTACAGAAGCTGTGAAAGTGAACGCTGCTTTTGACCAAGTATGTGTATGCAGGACCTCTCTGAGGTCCTTTGATGTTGAGTATTATGATTCTATGGCTGCTGGTCTTTATTCCCATTACAGTTCATATGTGTTTTTGAACACCAACTGGATACAGCTCTTTTTTTTATTACTTAACATAATTCTGTTCAGGTTGATCAGTGAAGTTGAAGAGCTAACGGAGTCCATTGAATCCCTGAAGAAAAAACTGCTGAAATCTGAGCAGTCTCTGAGGAACCTGGAAGACACACGGATGAATTTAGAAAAAGAAATAGCTGTGAAAACAAACAGCATTTTTATTGATAGACAAAAGTGCATGGCCCACCGCACACACTACTCTCTTGTTCTTAAATTAGCAGGTTACCAGTAGTAATCTCAGTATGAACTATGCAAAGTCTGAAAGAAATATGTAATCTAGGATCTCTCATATAAAACACATGGATGGTATTATACACAGAAGTACTGTATTCACTGTATTTTCTTCTATTTGGGTTAAAATGCATTAGTTTAGCATCATGGTGGGCTTTGAGTCTTGCCTTTAAAAGTTCTATAAAACCTTGCCTGTGAAAGTATAGTGAGTTTAGAACACAGCTTACAGGTCATTCATTACATCTAGAATGTATCTATATCATATATGCATAATTTATACAGTATGTGCTATTTGGGATTTTGACTCTAATAAGAAAATATATTGAGTGAATATTTATTGTGAATAATAATGATATACGCAGATGCAGATAGAACATTTATAGCTTGCTAGCATTTTCAGGCAGCCTGAAACGAGAGCAGTGAAACTGCTTGCCTGACAGAAGATCACATGATCAGCAAGGAAACAGGTGACAGACTTTTAAGCTGCTCAAACATTATTCATTAAAAAAAAACCATGACAGTTTGTACAGGTTAAATGACAGTCTGCCTGTTGGTGAAAACACTCCCAGTCCGTGACACCTGCGTGTGTAATCTGAAAATCAGTCCAGGGATTTTTAACCTTCAAGGCCATAAAGTTTAGATTTTTTTCAGAAAAAAAACCCCAACCCTAACCAGCTTGTGATTAGCAATCGTGACTTTCAACTTAAGCACTTAGATGTCGAATTGAGCTCTTGAGCTGTTCCAACTATTCCCTGGAAGCAAGGCATGTGTTTGAACTATTACTCATAATGGAGAGCACATCAAATTCATCTACTCCAGGAGAGCAATGTAACAAATGTCATTCATCCATTAGCTTAGTAGGCCACTTGGTTAAATATGTGACATGTCAAAAAAGGGGAGAAGATGACACAGAACAGAATTCCATTATGGTTTCCCGTATTACAGTTTTTTACTTTTAAAAAGCAGCTGATCAAAGAGAGAGAGAAAAAAATCCTCAAAAAGCAAAACACACCAAAAAAAACCCTAGCAAGTGTACATTTGTGAATAACCCTGCTCTGTTAACCAGAGAGGAGAGGCCATTAGCCTATCTGTTTTTCTCACAGACAGCTATTTGTATTATCTTAACTCAGGATGTGCAGAGCGCTATTCAGCAATTGTTCTCCTGCTAAAAGCCACTACCTTTTCTTTGAAAACCAGCTGCGTCAGTGAGGGCTTTTGACCCAAGCTTCTGTTTTACAGGCTTTGTGTTCAAGAGTTTTGTTTTGCTTTTTCAATAGATTTCCTCTTTGTGATTATATTTTTATAGTCCAGGTGTTGAATCCTTACTGGAGAGAACTGGCATGTAAATTAAAAAAAAAAAAAAAAAAAAAAAAGTAGCTCTACTGTGCTTTTCTATGCACAGGACTTAAAACAGTTACTAAAGATTGTTGTGGTAGACTGAAAACATTCTCTTTCATTCTGCCTGTCTTAAAACACTTTCAGCACCTTTCTTCTTGGCAGCATATTCTAGCTTGTTCTTCATGCTCAAATCTTACAGCCTAATCGGTGGATCACACACCCTGTGTGCAGCTACGTGACTGCACAGTTCTGTATAAAACTGACTTTAGCTCCACCAGAAGAATGAAACGCTGTAAAGGGTGTTCCAGTATTCAGAGCTGTGGTATTAAAAGAGTTTTGGTCATTTAGCCCCAACCTGTAGCCAGTGCTGCTTGTTTGGTCACATATACATCTCTGGATGTACACATAGAAATGGGGTGGGGGCGGAATAAGACAGTGAACCAGTCTTTATTCCAATGGGAATATTCACAGAAACCTTTCAGAAAGCAGCAATGTGTTCAAATTGACCTTACTCACCCACTAAAGAAAAAAAAAGTCAAATCAAAGTGGAATTTGGGTTATGATAGGATATGGCAGGTGGGATCAGGAGAATATGCAGCCCAGGACCCAAAACTATTATTTTGATTCAAGAGTTTTGCGTTAGAGAGAGGAAAAGTGCTGTCATCCCTGAGACTGTGCTGAGTACCAATAACCTTATGCCCTGTATTGGGTTGTAAATGGAGCTTTCCCTAATCAAAGCCTATCAGTTTAATTTACCTTTGTGAACTAAATTAGTCTGCCCTTGCTTCAGGCCAATCAAGGAATATCCTGCTCTGGTAGCAAGAGTGTAATCACTGCCCTATTCACATGGTGATAGATGAATATGAGCGAGTTGTAAGAGTGAGAATCAGATGGAATAGCTTCAAGTTTCAGTAATTTTTTTTTTGTTTAATTACTGATCTTTTTAAAAAACCAATAATTAAAGCCACTGCTCTAGCATGTAAATATGTTTTTATATTATGTTTTTAATAATTCATTCTTAAGCTGAGGATTTCCCCAGAACTATTTTAAAACATGTTTTAGCTGGCTCTTGTGTGAGCTGGAATCACAGGTGAGCTAGAGCTGCCAGTTGTCTTGAGCTCTACCTGCTAATCTGTATGAAAAGTGTGGACTTTTTTGGCCTCATTAGGATTTTTTTGTTTATTATCCTGAGAGATTTTGGGTTATGAAGGCAAGGTTTAATTTCTGGAAAGTCTGAGAGTTTTCTCATCTGCTTAGAGGTAGAGGAAGGAATTAATGGTGTGATAAATGATACCTTATAATGCCTGGTACAGGGACTTCAGGAAAAAGCAGGAGTGAAGACCCATTAAAAACTTGTTTCTTAAGAGCAGATGACTGGAAAGGGAGCAAAGAAGGTTACAGAGAAATGGGACATAATACTTGTGTAGTGTTTTTATCATGAATAATTGATTTTCTCGAAGACTGAAGCTTAGAACAACTGTATAATAATTTCAGCTTTGTGCGGTGTCACAGGTCACTAAAAAATTCAGTACCAAAGTGGCAGACACTTGCACAAGATGCCCAGGTGAGATTTTTCAGAAGACTCTGTCTCTGCACTTGGCCTCCTGACACATGGTACAAAGAATACCTGCTTAAAATATTGATCTTTAATTCAATCTACATAGTAAATAGCCACAAGGACAGCCAGCCGTGTCTTAAAGAAGAGATCTGAACATAAGCAGTTTTTTCTATTGTTCTTCAAGATTCTGTTTGAGGTAATTTGCAGCATAATTACAAAATAACCTGCAGAGAAGTGGAAGTTATTTTAAAATCTTTTCCTGAGCAATTTTTCCAAGTAATTTCTGGCTAGTCTCTTAGTTCTGCTGACCTCTCTTAAGTAAATTGCATCCCAACATCAGTCTTAGCAGTAACGAAACTCACAGTAACAGCTTTATGGCTATGTACAGTGCTCATTAGTGGCCTGTTTTATTCCTAGGATGTGTCTGAGAGCTAGATCACACACTGGGTCCATGGCAGGCTGAGAACCAGAGCAATGATGAACCTTTAAAGCAGATCCAAAAATGCCTCGTACAAGAGTTGTTTGCAGGACCAATGCAAGGTTGTTTGCAAGGCTTGTTTCCATATACTAGATCCCCTTCTCCATGTCCAAAGTGGTGGGATGGTCTTTATAGCCTGGAGAAACAAATCCCAGCTGAAGAGGAATGAGAACTAGCTGAATAGCAGAAGGTCAGTGGAGCTAATATGTCCATAAACAAACAGAGCTGGACTTGCCGTTCATAACGTCATTGGATATTATTTAGTAGCTAAGTAGTGTTTGATAAACCTACTCATCTGGAAAATTTCTTAAAGTTTGTTTGGAAAATAGCTATCTCATATTTGTCACTTGCTCTCCTGTTCAGAGTTTATATACATGAGGTTAACAGATATAAAATATTTTATGTGCCCAGGTACCCAAGCAGACCAGCCAATCCACACTGTGAGCAAACTGTACTTTGATCTGTTGTTGTTCAAGCTATTAAATCAACGCTTAAACCCACTGTTGGACTCGATGATCTTAAAGCTCTTTTCCAACCTAAATGATTCTATGATTCTATGAAAGCCTGCAAGGAAGGCTGCCCTCAACACAGCACCTTTGTTACTAGAGGCTTTGCACTCTCCCTTCTCTGGGAACATGCTCATCACCAAACGGATGAGAACTAGTTTGTCTCATTGAAAGTTTTTGCATCCAGTTCCTTCAAAGAAAGTTTGCCTGAAGAAAGGCTTCAGTGGGACTCCCACATCTATTCTGCTCATCCTCGTCGAGACTGAAACACTCACGATACACTGGAATGAGAGCTCATCCGTTGAGATGCTGAGTGCCTTTACTTGCCGCTACTGGCTGTTGTCTCAGGAGGCCCAGTAATGATGGGCCTCTCAGGGTCACATCCCGGCTGCGTTCCTCTCTGCATGAGGGACCAACAGTCTGTTCTTACCATTCTGTGGGTGATGAAGGCAGTTGTTTCTATGACAACCTCACTACCACATCCGTATTTCAAAAAATCATGTGCATAGGGGTATATTCTGGTTACTATGACTTGTTATATGTGCCAGGCACATGCACTTCAGTCCTACAGGTTCCTCTTAAGCTTTCCTTACAAGAAAAAATAAAGAAGGATGGGAAGAGTAAGCAAGCTGAATGTTTAGGACTAGACAGTAAGAAAATTCCTGTTTGATGCAAGCCCATGTTGACAAATGATTTTAGACACCTGGCTTCTAAGACAATATTTTTCAGTCCTGTGGGTTTTGACAGGAATTAGGAAAATTATACTTTTGTATCATCCATAGGTCTGTTGTGTGGTGAGGAAAATCAGCTGCTGCAGGAATGCCCTCTCCTGCAGAGATGGATTTTACCCCAAACACTTGTAACAATAACAGCTCTAAACTGGGGTTATGGAAGCGTGCCTCAGTTTACCTGATGCGCAGACCATGCTAGGACATGCTTTGTTTTGTACACAGCAGCAGGAGTTAGCCTGTTTGCATGTAGCCTGTTTGGAAATGGAGAAACGTGACAATTAGATGGAGAATGATCCCTCTTTGGTTCCATTTGCTCCTTTTCCCTGGTGTCTTGCAATTCAGTCATATCGAACAGGCTACGTCTCTGCTTGTGATGCTTCTCCATATATGGAGATAAACTTTATCCTTTCTCTTAAATGCCTTTTATTGTTTGTTTGGAGAATGAAAAAAAGAAGCCAGACTGTAAGTCAAGTCTCCATGGAAGAACATCTATGCTCCTCTCAAATGCCACACCAAGATCTGCTTCAAGAGTGACTGCAGTATCAACAGCCCAGCCACTCTGAAAGTAAAACAGCAGCAGGAATGGATGAAATCTTCAGGGAAAAGGCCACAGTGGGTTAAAAAAAAATAAAAATCAAAGTGTAGGAAAATGAAATATTTTATTGCTGATTCTTAGAAGATTTATATAAACATAATGACAGGGAAGAAAAACTGAATGACCTTTTCACATAGTCATA
Organism: Ibycter americanus; assembly: GCA_035590275.1. NCBI lineage: Eukaryota > Metazoa > Chordata > Aves > Falconiformes > Falconidae > Ibycter > Ibycter americanus. Next base: position 26,663,316 of record JAVJGI010000050.1, on the reverse strand, counting down.
CACAGTTAATCAAGAAGACCGAGATGTCCATCGTAGGGTAATTTGGGAGATTTTAAAAACAATCTTCCAGAAAAGAAATAACTCTGAAGATGGGGAGAAAATTCATTTGTTTCTTTAAAATATTGATTGTTCCATCTTTTAAAAATTCGTAATGTTGTCAGTGACCTTCCACGTTAAGCGACAAAGATACAGAGATGTCTTTCAAATCAATGGCTTTTAAGTTCTTTAAAGCAAAGCAGCACCAAACCATCTGAGATATGTCCAAAAAACACCCTGTCTCTGTTGCTCCATGGCCAGGGGAAGAGGAAACTGCAGAATAGCAAAGGCCAAAACACAGCTAGCCTGGAAGGGAACAATAATTGCTACTGGAAAAAGAACAACCGCAATTTTACTAATTATTATGAAATATTCTCTGTTCCTGCTAATTCCTCCTGGCTTTCTTGCAGGCACTGACAGGAGCTGGTAGCTATTTCTGATGCCTTATGGACAGCAGAGGTGCACAGACGGCAGTGAACAGCTCTGATTCAGCCTTGAGGCTCCAAGAAGCCGGGGCTGTGGGAATCTATCACCTCCCCAGCTCAGCCTGCCTCATGCCAACAACACAAAATGGGACAAGACCTGCACTTCTGAGCACCCCACAGGCAGAAAACATCTGGGGTTTACCAACTGAAATCAGTGCTAATACTGCTGTCCTTCCCAGCATAGGAAGCTTTCCTTTCCACAGGCTTTAACCATCCTTTCACCCTCACCTTTTCAGTATTTCACACTTTTTTCCGCCAGCCTACGTATGAGGAAACACCAAAAGCCAGGAGATGGGTCACCAGCCTCCAGGAGAATGTCAATGAGCCTGTCAGCTGTCATTCCCCCAGCTCTCCCTCCTGCTCCTTGCTTTGGGATTATACAGATAGGACGTGCACAAGACAGTGGCACATTTTGCTAGCGCAGCCCCAGCATGTGAATGATTGCATCAGCTCTGCTGGCATTTAGTCAAGCCACGTCGCACTCCCGTGGACGTTCCCTGGCTGAGAACATTATCTGCCCAGTAATTGCAGGATGAGAGGGTACAGGACGCGGGCTCTCCTGAGCCAAGATTCCTGGCATTTTATGACACCAGCTTTTGCCCAAGGATAAATTCAAATCTGTCAAACGGAGGGAGGGATCATAAAGCCTTGTAACTCCCACCCATATGAATCAGTCACAGGCTGCAATCATGACAGAGCTCTTAGATCTCTGTGTATGTATTTCAAGAGCTTTAAACAAAACACACTGTACCAGCAAAACAAACCCAACCTTCGAGTCATGCGTGGTTTTGGCTTCATTGCCAAAGGACAGGCAGGAGGTGGATGGAGCAGAGAGCAGCCAAGAGCTATAAAACCGTTACCCTATAGCTTTCTGAATCAAAGCCAGACCATCTCCAGGGGGCTGAAAGGCAGCAATAGATGTGTTGAAAACCCCCAGCCCCTCAGCTGCTGGGGAGAGGGCAGACAGGGGCAGAGTACTGTGTGCAGGTGGGGATGAGGAGGTGGGGAACCACCACCATCACCCTTGGGCACCCACAGGGCTCTGGGCAGGACTTGGCCAACACGTCCTTCCCAGGTGGGACATCTGCAGGCACTCCCCGGCTGCTGTGCCTGTGAGGTGCAAAATTTGCCTTCTGGATGGTGTGAGGCGAAACGGGGCTGCGAGGAGCTGGGGTTGCTGCCTGCTGATCTCTCTCCTTTAAACCTCTCCATTGCCCCTTGCACACTGGGTGGAAGCCTGCCTAGATGCTGAGCTTTCTCCTCCCATGTGGTTAATGATCTTCCCATCTTTCTTTTTGAGTTTTCAGGACATTTGAGAGAAGTTTTCTCCAAGGCAGGGGCTTTCCTCCAGGAGGGACTGTAGCCACTCCTGCCCACCCATGCTGCCAGGATGAAGGGCTTGCTGGCATCCCAGGAAAAAAGATGCAGTCCCTGATAATCGTGGAGCTGTAATCAGCTCTCACTTAGCCAGAGCTGCACTTAGCTGGAGCTCTTCTCGCTGTGTAGACATTTTCCAAAACCCGTCAGGAGCCACAGAGGAAACAGCACAATTGAGCTTCGAGCCAGCAGGACTCTTGTGGAGCTCAGCATTAGCTGCATGTTGTGGCAACACAGTGTCTAGACCATGAATTACCACCCAAAATTTTCATTTCATGTCTGTTTAGGAGAGCAAATGGAGAGGGGGATAACAGGACTTTTTTCTTTCTTTTCCCCCCCTAAATATCACACAGCTCGTTTGAGCTGCATTCACAGATTGAGCAAAAATATGGGGTTTATCGCAGACATGGAATGACAGAAGAAAGTGGTAAAACAGCAGAGATTAAATGTAGGACTTTTTCTTTATTTGGAAATGTTTGCAGTTTCTCCTTCCTTAACCAGCTCCTTTCGAGAACCTATTAACTGGGTGAATCATTACTGGAGGGAATTAGATCAGCCAGAACTGAGTCAAGGCTACTCGGCAGCTCAGGGGAGGTGGGATGCAGAGAGGGAAAGGGAGAGGTTACAGATTTCATGCACAGCTGCTCTTCCCAGAGGAGATGGCTGGTCAGAGATGTCAGTGATATGGGAATATGGAGGGGTCTGTTCATTTTGGGACAGTTTCTTCTGCCGGGCAGTGAAATTACCAGCTGCAGCATGAGCCTACCGAAGCAGCTGTGCTCAAAGTCCTTTTTTATCCACTTGGGAGTAACTGGGTGTCCTCGTTCCCCAGTGAGGCACATCTGGCGGAGGTGGAGCCCTCAGCAGTGGTCCCTGAGCTGCCCTGTGTGCCCAGCACCCTGGGGACAGCCCATCCTGGGTGCTGGCACCCATGGTCCCAGCTGTGGGCAATGCACTGAACTGCCTGTCGCAGCTTTCGGTGTGCAGACATGGAAGCAGCCCCTGCACTGAGAACTGCAGAGCAGGATTACACATCAAATACATTGACATCCACTAAAGTCTTTGGCTGTATTTCCATTTCATACACTTATCCCATAATGATGGAGTGGCTTGTTTGGATGTGTGCTCATGATTAAGGATTGCCTTCAGGGCTTGTAAACAGAAGATCATTTTTATAGTTGCTGCAGTGTATGAGCTCTTCATAGGAGAGGCTTTTAAAATCCAAATGGGTTCAAGCGTGCAAGAGATTAATGCAGGGCTGCACGCATCTGTCTCAGTCTGTAAATTCCAATTTTTTTTGCGAAGGCCAGTTCAGTTGTAAAACGGCTCTGTGCTTTCTGGGAAAGTCTGGGAGACTTTCTCTGCCCCTGCACAGTGGTCACTTGTCTGGAAACCTGGCAGTAGGTTACCATTAAAAGCCAACCAAAGTCTATTGCCAAAAACCAGAGGTTTGCTGCAGTGTCTACACAACTGATGAATGCAGCAAGCAGCTTTTTTAGATTTTCAGCAGAGAATCCCTTCTTCGCAGGACAGCATCCTTGCACGTTTTCTGGTCCGGGGAGCAGTGCTGAATTACAGTGCAGTTTGCAGAGCTGTGGAGTCTTCACAGCACAAGATGGACTGAGGCACCGAGGCTGAGGATATTCTCAGAGCAACTTAACAAGAGCTGCCTAAAGCACAGGAGGGGCAATTTTGCATCCATAGGTCATTGCTACCAAGTTGCTCAGCAGCAGTTCTGCCCGGGAATGGGCTGCAGGCAGCATGTGGGGGCGTGAGCAAACTCCCTCGTCGCTCACATAACACAAACAGGGCTTGTCCTACTAGGAGACCGGCCTCATTCAACCCCACTGGCCAAACAAATGTGGAAAACTTCACAGAAAAACAAGTGAATAGCTATAAAAACTTGTGTTAGGTCTCTACTGGCTTCCAAAGAAGAGGAGGGCAGGGCTTTGCCTGTGCAGCTCAGCTTATGCTGAAAGATAATAAAACTGAGCAAGCAAGTTATTATCTTTAATTAATTTCAAATTATTACTTCCTGCGCCTCATGGGACTTATGGGTGTAAAACAGAAACTTCCCCAGGGTCTGATCTCCCTGCCCTGAAATCTGTACTGGGAAGAATCAGACCTCATCCTCCTCCTGCACCCCTTACCCTGTCCTCCTCCTGGCTGCGACAATATTACTTGGTCACTGTAGTTATTAGCTCGGTTTGCTTTACAGGCAAGAACGGTTTTTACGAGGTCTCTATGTCTCTGGAGTTCATGATGCAAAACTGTATCCAACTGTCTCTTTCAATGAAATGAAGAACTAAAGGTAGACAAATCTGATGCTTTTTGATGCTGGCAGCTGAAGCCTGTGACAGAGCAGGCAGGCACCCAGCAAACGCAGCTCGAATTGACTCTGCCAGTGCCGTATCCTGATCTCCCATGTGCATCATGCTGCTCCATCCCCTCCCTGGTGCCAGCCCCGGCACCCAGCAAACCTCTCCCATCCTCATCAACATCCTCTTCTAGGCTGGATCCCTCTAATGCAAGTAAACTCACTGCATTATGTGGCTTTATCTGAAGTGTCCTTTAACATGGACTTAGTTCTTACCATGTACTGAAATCCCACCAAAATTCCTGGGAAGTAAGCACTTTCCCGAATTGTGAGAGCAGGAGGACCGGCAGCGGCACGGTGCCTGCTGTGAAGCACGGCAGCAGCGTGGGATGATTTCAGTGTCTGTCTTCTGATGATGGCCCTGCAAGGTGAAAACCATGGCGAAAACCATGGCAAAAACCCACATACACTGGGAAAGCAAAGAAGTTTTTAAGTAGCCTTGTTTAGCAGGGACACTACCTTTCCCATTTCCCTTTTTATTTATAAAGAAGTGGTCAGACTGAATGATCTGATGTGCCCAGCCAAGGGTGCGTGGGGCACATCTGTGAAGGCAGAAGGGGAGAGGATTTTTGTTCAAAGGGTGTTCAAAACAGGACACTTATTTACAGCCTTATGTGCCTTCATTACCATTAATATAAGTAGTTTAAATTGGCATCCCACTGTTCTTTTTGGGGAGCAAAAAGGCAACTGGCCCTGGGGATACCCAGCTACACTGGCCATTTGCAGCCCAGGGACCACCCTGCAGAGGCGCCAGCCTCATCCTGCTGCCAACACCGACATTTGGAAGCATCACCTCTAATGTTGGCCTCCCCTTGGGGCAACACCTGGCTAAACCCTTCTAAAATCATTTATGATTTCAAATTACCTTCCTAATTGCTTGGTGCAAGTTTTTCCGGAGCTTAGTTCACACCTTACCCCAACCTTGAACCAGGCTGGTCCATGGGCTGAGCCACCGCTTGGTTTTGTCACCAAAGTCACCTCCTCCTGTTACTCCAACGCTTTCCCATGGCTGTACTCTGGTGCTGGAGAAAGGGACATTTTTTAATGCATGCAAGAGAGCATCCTTCAGAAACACGAGCATCAAGCCTTTGTGATTATACACACAGCCTCCTAATTCTCCATTTGTGTCACAGCACAAGGTATGTGTAGGCACTGAGAGGTAAATACATTCCATAGCTTGTCCCCTAAACCAACATTTAAATTAAAAGAATTAGGCCTCCCAGCACTAAACAGCCTATGTTTAAATGCTTTGCATCTGCTCCAAAATTCCAGCTGACAGTTTAATCAAAGCTCTTACAAATACATTTTCCACCGCTTGCTGCCAGCCCTGATTACTGTCATGTTCTCCTCGCTGCTTGTCGCACGCTGCGATGAACTGAGAGTTCTGTGGAAAACATCACTTTCGGCCCTATTTACTGCCCTGTGACGGTCAGCCTGGTGCAAAGCTCTTTGTGGCAGTAAGGGAAACCAAGATAATGACAGGAGGGCTCTGGTGTGGCGTTAGGTGCTAGAGCAAACAGACCACTCACGCTGATGGTCTCATTAGGTGTCTTTTTGGAAAAATGGGAGGCTGGTTGTAAGAATGGCTTTGTCGGTTTTTTTTCCTGAGATGTGCGAAAAATCAACCAGAAGTGCCAAAAGGATCATTGCTTGAGTATTGTTATCATTGCTGTAGAATTGCAACTGCGTCCTGAAGGTCAGGTACAATAAAGAGATGTTCAACAGCAAAGAAACAGGCTGGAAGCCAGGGACTGCACACAGGCTGCGATTATTTTGCATGACCTTGTCTGGCCAGCTGCTGCGAGACCGGCCGAGCATCTCCTAGCTGTGGAGGAGATAGTAACCTGAGAGTGAACCTCAAAAACAAAGGAGAAACCTGAAGACACCTCTACTGGGTTAAAACCCTGCAGGGAATGTGTAGTGCTCCTCCTTGCAGTCCTTTCTGCTTGTCCTCCAGCTCTTGGACCTTCTCTGGGCGTGCAGCCCCTGGAGCTGCTGCTAGCCTGAGCCCTGGCAGGCCCGGCGCTGTCCTTGCGCTGGCTTCACTGGCTGGCTGCAGGAATCCCAGAGCCAGCTCTGGCGTTAACGCTTTGCAAACATTTAACAAATGGTCAACTACTGCCGCTGGGCGAGACCCTGCCCTGGCCATCCCCGGGGCTGCAGAGGATGGGGCATCCCATGGACCACAGCCCTGATGCCTCCTGCCCCTCGCGAGCATGTGGGGAAATGTCATTTACACTCTAAAAAAGCCATCACTCTTTGATGAGACCTCAGCCACGCTGCTGGAGGAAGATCTATTGAGGTGTTGGAGGCTAAAACCTTCTTCTCCTGCCAGACATTGTATTTAGTAGATCATGACGTTCGGTGCATTGAGAAGAGATTAAGGAAATGAATGAAAAGGGAAAACCAGCCCAAACCCATCTTTCCCTTTCCACAAAAAGCAGAGTCACAGTACTGCCGTTCATTTCAGTTGATGCTTTTAATTGTTCTCTTCTGACATTTCAATTATATGTTTTATGTAAATAAATGTCAGTTTGGGCGTGGTCCAGAATAGTTTTGTAGAGACTGTCTTCAAATCCTCTTTAGTCACCAGTACTGACTTACCAGCTGTCTTTCCATCTCCATACACTGCTGGTTGGGTTTTACAGGACGGGAGGGAGACTTCGGAGTGCTCATAGCCAGCTTTTTCTTCTGAATTCAAAACACTCCATTTGGCAGGAAAAAAAAATATTTCTCTAAATCAAAATTGCTGCTGACACTTTTCATGGACTGACGTGGAAGTGCAAAAAGCTAAAAATCATCTTGCAAATGGAAGCAGGGTTTAGATAAACAATATTTTTCTCTGGCAAATGGCTTCAAGGGAAACAAAGAAAGATGGAGCTGGAGTTTTGCCCTAAGTTTGAACCAAATAACTCTTGTGGCTCTGAGAAATTTAAGCAGCATTACAGCAAAATGGATGCAACACTTCCCTAAGTGTTTGAACCCGGCTCATTATCCTGCAGCCTAAAGGCTGACTCAAATGATCGATTCAGCTGTTATTTTTCATGCTGATGAATGCTCAGCACCACATATCTGAAATAAAGGCTTTCTTAAATCAGGGAGAGTGGCAGTTCCCTTGAGGCACCCGGTCCGGGATGAAGGCACCCGGCGCTGTCCCTGCCATCCTCCAGCAGTGGCAGAGATGTGGCCTTTTCCCTGTCACTTAGCCTTCCCATCAAACACCTTTCAGGTACCACAGGATGCTGCTCTGTATTTGTAGTTTCTGAAGGAAGATTTTTGAGCGTATTTCTGAGGTCTGAGGCCGCCTGGGTCTGCTCTGCGACCTTTGGACTCCATCAGCTGACACTTCCGTGCAGATGAGGTAAATGAAAAATCGCAAAAACGGCTTTCTTATTCCCACTCCTGTGCTGAGATTGGCCTAAAAATATCTCTCTGGGAGCAAGATATCTGTTGCGTGACCTTGGTTTTTGGCTCACTGCAGGCAGGAACCTCACCTGCTCCCAGCACAGCCAGGGAAGACCCTGCGCTTCTCTTTTCCAAGCCTTGCGGAGAGGCACCAGGCAGAGTGAGTCATGGATGCTTTCCATGGGTCTGGTGGAGGGCTGGAGCTTTGCACAGCAGCAGAGAGAGGCCAGCTTGGCCAGCATGCCCATTTCTGAGCATGCAAAGCCTTCTCAGCATGTAAACCTCTCCCCTTGCCTTCTAACCCCCTGTGCCAGAGGCAGCTGGAGATGTGCCAAACCCACTTATTAGCTATTCTCTTTAAAGCCAGAGTTGTCTCCTCAGCCTCTTCCTTTCAACACCACCCATCTTTTATTACGGGGATCAGAGACATCTCTCCACCTTCAGCCTCTCCGGCTTCTCTCGCAGGGCCAGGTCTGGTGAGGGGGGATGCCCCCGGGCACTCAGCCCCGCTGCCCAGCCCTGCATGGACCACAACTAGCACAAAGGGGACTCTTTGCTCCGTTCACCCACAAAGAAATCTCTCTCGAAGCCTCCTCAGGTAAACCACCACATATAAAGCACAACCCCCCAGCCTGGACAACACATAGTCAAACCCTGGTGGTGTCTTGGCCCTCTGGACCCTCTGCCCATCCCCAGGGGATGCTGGAGGGCCACCACTGCCCATCTCCAGCTGCAGTGGGAGCGCTCACGGCATGCAACGTGTTCGGCCTGGGCCAGAACTGCTCCTCAAATACACCATCTCAGTGTAACTGGGGGAATCCAGTAACTGGGGAAGGGGAGGTTTGCATCCAGCTCTGATCAGTGCCGTGTTTAGCAGTGGCCAGGCACCGATGGGGTGGGGAACAGAGAAACCAGCACCCGTCAACGTGTCCTGTCGAAACGGCTCCAGTTTTCTATTTTAATCTCTGAATCGCTACACTGAAATCCACTCAACTCATCTACAGCATTTTGGGGGAAAAAAATAAATTGATGAAGAGGAAAGAAAAGCCCACAGGCTGTTTTCATGCAGGAAAAGGAATATCATCTGTCAAAAAGATTATTTTTTACAAATTGTTTTGTCTGGTTATGATGCTGAACAAGGGTTACATTTTTCTCCCTGACAGCTCATCACGAACTGAGTGCTGAGCTGAGGAGCACTTAAAAGAAATGGAGCAACTGAGATCCTGTTGTCTGGTTTATCTGCTCTCACTGCTTACAGTCCTAGTGGGTGAAGAGGAATTAAATTAAAGAAAAAAACAAACAAACCCAAGAACAGCAACAACCTGCAAGTCCAGCTATGTTTTTCCCTCCTGTGCACTTTTTACACTTAAAGAATGGAGCAAATTCACAGCTTGAAGGGACTCCAGGACACATTCACTTTTGTGTCTTCAACAAGGACTTGCCAAACTTTCATGGGTAGGACAGGGAAAACAGCGCACGAGAATTTGCCCCATCTCCCGTGAGGCTGCAACCAGCGAAGTGTGGGTCCTGCCCACACCACCCGCCGTCAGCGTGTGAACGGGGGGACCACCGCATGGGAAACCGCTGCCTTTAATTCATAATAAGTAAAGGAAGATGGAGAAATGGGCTGGAGAAAAAAAACCCAAACCACCCAAACATCAAAACACATTTGTCATCCTTTGCTGATATGAGATTATTTTCTTTCACAGTGTGTTTGCCTTAGTGAAATGAAAGTTGGGAGGGGGAAGTATTGTTTTACAAGTCAAGTGAAACGTATTGTGTGACCTGCTCTGAAATGAATGGGTTCGTTTGCTGATCCTGAACCTTTTTGACACCCCCCCTCCACCACCACTTGAAAAATAATACTCGGTAATTTTCAGGACGGAAATATTTCCGCTACAAAAATCTGCAATGAAACATCCTGGCTTCTTTCAGTTTTTCTCTGCAATCTCTCGTAGATAACTCTGGCTGCCAGGGGAACTGCAGCTTTGTTTAAATTAGCAGAAATTATTAAACTACACCATCTCAGCCCCCCTGAATATCATTTGGATCAAGAAACCGGTGGGTTTCCTTATCACTGGTTAAAAAGACAGGCTCCTGGGCGTGTTAGCAGAGGAGTAGCCCTGGGGGATGCAGCAGGTTGTTTTCCCTCTGGCTTTCCTATGTCTAGCAGCAGCCCTGGCATGGATCAGATTATGTCAGTCAACGGACGTTGATGGGAATCAGTTCGAGCACATCCTCCAGTGCCGGATTGGGCCCTCAGGGCTTGGGTTTGGGCTTTCAGAGACATTTAGCAGCAATGAAGTGATTACGGGTGAAGATGAGAGTGGGGAGATGGCCCCCCCGGCCCCGTTGCTGACCTCAGATCCCAGTTTCGTGCCCCAGGAAGGGCCAGCAGCAGCCGAAGGGCTATGCCCCCTCCCCAAAGCCCACATCCTTGACTGAAGATGAGATCTGGCTCTGAGCACTCAAAAATAATGATTTATGTAAATGTGGTGCTTTTATTAAAAAAGGAGAAAAAAAAAAGGCGGCTTGCAAACATCACTGAATGGCATAATGGTATGTAATTTGCCAGAGTTTTCAATGCCGTGTTACAATGCCTATCTTAATTGTGATAAATTACTTCAAAATGAGTGGGTGTCAAAGGAATTGATTGAAATAGCGCAGCATTACCACTTTCAAAATCTCTTTTAATTATGGATGTTTTTTGCTTAAGTTTTGGTTCTTATGAGGTTTTCTGTCTACAAACTCCCCCCGGAGTTTCTTTCCTCTTCCATTCCTGTTCACACACGAGCAGCTGCTGAGCACAGGATTTCTCTGAAGACTTTTCTTAGGAGCACTCCTACCTCTGGCATCAATCCCTGGGGCCACATGACCCAAGAGCAGGAGCCAGGTGGAGCACCCAGAGGTTTCTGTGCAGGGACCCACCATGGTCATCACTTACAGCACACCTCCACGGTCCCCTGAGCCGGGAAGCTGCCTCCAGCCCAATTTCTCATCCCACAGACATGAACTTTTGTCCGCTTTGCCCTATCCCCAGGCAGTTCAGGGGAGGTGAGAGTAAAATCAGCTGCAGCTCCTCTCTCCGTGCAGGCTGGGAAAGCGGCTCCTGAGGAGCTCAGCACCTGCTGTGGCAGCAGCATCGTGCCTGTTCTCGACAGCAGGAGGGGTCAGTTCTCCCCGCCGCTGCCACGCTGCAGGACTGGTGGGTTGAAGGTGCTGAGCTGTGCACTGCCAGCAGGGAAAAACCTGCAGAGGACTCTGGAACTGACAGGTCCACTGGAGTAAGGATTGCAAACCCCTCTTTTTAAGGATTCCTGTGCTTTTTTAGAGATTTTGGTTGATGATCATTCCCTCTGTCACTAAAAACTGAGCTGCTCTTGCCATTTTGTAGCATTTTGAGCTGAAAGAGAGCACATCACCAGACAAAGCATCAAAGCAATGACACATCTATTATCAGCAGACCTCGAGCACCATGTGGCAGGACAACGAAAGCATTTCCCAACGGCTCTTTGCCAGCAAAGCGTGTCCAAATCAATCATGCTATCTGATGTGCTATGAGCCACCAGCCTCGCCACCTCTTTGCAGGTGGCAGTGCCAGAGACTGATGGGTCAAATCCTGTCTCACCAAATCTGGCACAGGAGCTCCCAGGAGTCATGCCTGAATGGCAGCATCCTTAAATAGCCAGAGCCAGCAGACACTGTTGGTAACGAGGCTTGATACGCTGAGATACACTGATGTACACGGCAGGCCATGGCAGCACACATTCTGTTTCAAGACAGCCATGTTCAGAGTGTCCAGAGTACGAGAGTCTATGCTTTAGGCTGGACATTAGGAAGCATTTGTTTACCAAAAGGGTGGACAAACACTGGAACAGGCTTCCTGGAGAGGCAGTCGGTGCCCCAAGCCTGTCAGTGTTTAAATGGCATTTGGGCAATGGCTTTAACTTTTGGTCAGCCCCGAAGTGGTCAGGCAGTTGGACTAGATGATCCTTGTAGGGCCCTTCCAGCTGAAAATGCAATTCAATTCAATTCAATTCTATCCTATTCTATTCTATTCTATTCTATTTCTACTCTACCCTGTTCTATTCTATCCTATCCTATCCTATCAGGTTTGGTTCAGTTCTATTCTATTCCATTCTATCTTATCCTATCCTATCCTATCCTATCCTATCCTATCCTATCCTATCCTATCCTATTCCATTTCATTCTCTTTGGTTCGGTTCCGCTGGTTCAGTTCGTTTTTATCCACGTGCCAGTTTTCACTGAGCTAGAGACTTCCCAATCCTGCTTTATGAAATGATTCAGAAGTCAAGTCTCACCCAGACTCTCGGGCTATACCGGTACCTCTTTAGCTCCTTCAGGGCCGTGAAGTCACAGCTTGTGGCAGTGATTGCAGTGACTTTCCCATTCGGAGGTTTCTCCAAGCCCCAAGGTGCAGGTTAGCAGGCTCAGGGCTGGGGCTCGGCAGCCTCCAGCCAGCCCCTGGCACCATGCAGCCACGAAATCCTGCAGAGCTGCTGCAGCGGGCACAGCCTCACTGGCTTTACAACAGGTGACCTTCAATTTTCCTCATGGAATTATAAAAGCGAAACCCAAAGAGCATATACCTAACTGATCTGTCTTCTGGAACACTGTAATGTGCTGACAGTTCTGTGAGCCCATCGGCAGCGAGAGGATAACTCCCCAGCAAAGAAGATGCTCGTAACATAACAGCAATGACACCAGGATGCCTGAGAAGCATCGCGGGGTCGGTGTGTGACCCAAAGGGAGGTGTTCGCCCCTTTCAGCTTTTCTCACCAAACCATTTTCATTCTTTCCCTATCAAAGGTGACAGTTGTTTTCCCAGCTGTCCACCCAGGGAGCTGCGGTGTCAACCCCTCTGATTGAATTAGTGTGGGTAATTTATATGGAGGGAAAATGGAATGAAAAGTAAAGTAACCAGAAATGAGATTATTTTTCAAGGTACATTTAACTTACTGTGACATTTGAGAGCATGAACCTTTAACAGAAATAAGCAAGGCCCATTTGTCTGAGAGTTTAAACATTTAATTCCCCGGAAGACAGACACAATTTTTCAGATTGTAATAATTATTTTAGACTTGATCAGCAAGAAAAGGAAGCTTGGAGCTGGCATAATAAAAAAGTCAAACAGGAAAAGTAACAGCAAATCAGCCACGTGCTGGAAAACCCTGCGCAAACGCAAGGATGAGCAGCTTCGGGATGGGGATTAGGGGACCGGAGCTCTCCTCCTCATTCTGCTAATTACCAGTTTTGCAGCCGTGGGCAAATCTTGACATCTGGTTGCTTTCCCTTCCTGCTTTCCTTTCATTTAGAGCACGAGCTGTTTGCAGTCAAGGCTGCAAAGATTGCGGGAACCCTTTCGCCTGCATCAGAGGGGAGCTTGAGCCCTTTGGTCTGCCTCTGGTTCCCAAATATAACAAAACCAGGCACCCAGAAGGAAAGCATTTAACTAAATTGCTTTTAATTACCGTGGTACTAGCTGGCTTAATTCTGAAGTGGGTGCATGGAGGCTTACTCATCTAATCCCTGCCCCTTTGCTGATGCCACCCTAATATTAACTCAGTGAAACCCATGGGTGCTCACCACCGCGGGGGCCATGTTGCATGGTGCAGCTCGACCCGCATTTTTGGTTCGTAAATGTCAGGATTTTGAGCAATGACACTTCAACCTGCGAGAAACTGCCCTGTTGTTGATGAAGAGCTGAGAGCATCCTGAGGACAGGCCCTGGGGTGACAGCAGCATTGTCCTCCCAGGCTTGCCATGGAGCTGGGAAGCTGCCAGCCAGGATCCTGGGATTTAGCTGCCTGAGAGAGATTTAGCAGGCTCAGTGACCTGCCGACACTGGCAGACTGGGCAGCGGAGGAGTATCAGGCAGGAAAAGCCCTGCCAGGTGGCAAGGGCAGGACGGGAGCAGCTTTGCTGGCGATGGGAGGTGCTGGAGCAACACGTGAGTCTGTCCCAGGGAACAGCTCCCACCCGACGGGCGAGCCGGCACCCAACCCTAAACCACACTGCCCCAAAGAAGGGAAAAAAAGGGGGTTCCTTCCAGCATGGCAGCCAGGGAATGAATCTCCCTCTCACATATGTGGGAGTTGATCTAAAAGGGCTTTTCCAGCCTGAATGATACCGTGATTCCACAATCCCATCACACGAGGTTAGCCTCAGCCGGGAGGGCAGAGCTCACGCCGGTGCAGGGGCAAGAGGAGGCTGGAGGAGCAGCCGGCACCGTCGCAGCTCTCAGGGCTGTGTTGGCTTCCCTCAAGTGTTACCCAGCACCAGCAGACTTCCATTCTGTTACGAGCTCTTCCTCTTCATCACATCATTGAAAATAATATCTCCTATGCTTCTTCGAGGGAGATTTATCCAGATAATACTATTAGGGAGGAATTAAGAATAGGAATTAAGTTTGAATAAATTAATTATCTGCAATTATTCTCCTTACACTCACACCAAGCCTGATTGCTAACCCAAACATTGTTCTTCCTCCTAGTAACGAAAACCAAAATGTTTTTAGGGAGATGCCGTAATCCAGATTTCTTAGCCAAGGTCTGCACTTTGTTGTGCAGAGCTTATTACTCGGGGCCGCTGGTAGGGCAGTGTTGCGTATAGCTATCTCAGGGGACGGATCTGAAGTACATCGGAAGACACACTTATCCAAGAAAAAGAGGGGAAGGGACAGCATAGCAGTGAAGGCAGCTCTTAAGAAGGAAATGTAGAGCTTCTGAGGAAAATGCATTAGTAAATCAAGGTTAAGCATGATGAATGAATGACTGTGTTTTCTTTGGAAAAAAACCCTAGTCATTTTATCTCTAAATCTATCAAATGTAATAGATTGTTCCTTCCACCAGTAAATGTGATCTTACCTAGCTTCACTTTTTCCCTTTGATCCGTTAAACTCGGAAGCTAAATTAAACCACTGGATTAAGAAAAGGAGACTTTAAGACTCATTAAGTAAATAGCTTGGCACAAGTTTAACTGTAGCATTTACCCACTCTGGTTTCCCCGGTGTGTTCCTACGTGAGCACAACCTTGAAATGAGATGCTGCCTCCTCTTTCGGTATCCCACCCTTTCCAATCAAGCTGAGCCTCACAGCGATGTACTTCCAAATTGGTGTTTACTGAAGGTGGGCTGTTCAGCTGGAGGGTATAATTAACATCCACTGACACGGGAGGCGATGCCTTCAGTAGCACACTCAGAAGATGCATCGCTGGTAAATCTGAAGGCAGACCATCATGACACAGACCGCAGCTGTTGAGGACCAATACTATAAAATGACTTCAAAGTAGCAACATTCCCCCAGCCTGGGATCAAACACTGCATCTCCCTTAATTTTAACAGAAATAAAGTCTCTTGCGCAGTAGAAGTAGGGCAATTTTGCTGGTGAGGTACAACAGGAGCCTCCCACTGTCTGGGGACCGCAGAGCCCAGCCACGGAGCGAGCTGCCTGCGTCTGTACCAGTGCACGCCTGGGGTCCTGTGGTACATCAGCAGCGACCATGTGGGACAACCTGAAGGGACTGGGGTGGCAGAATCAGTACCGTCGGCTGCTGCTGCCCCAGGAAAATGTTTTTTGCCAACCCCTTAGATTTGCAAGAGGATCTGAAACACCACATTGTTACGGACCCATCCCAGACAGCCCTTCCGAGCACCAGTAATGATTATGCCCTGCTTAAATAGGACCATCTCTTACAGAGAGAGAACAGGACACTTGCAGCAGTAGGAAAGTAATTGTAGCCTTTTTCCTTGACAGGCAGCTAGAATTAACTCTGCTGCAGCAGCAGCAGCAGCAGTGGTCTGAATATGTATACAAAATAATCCATTCCGTCAGATAAATGATTAGAGCAAAGGTCACCATGTTTTGCACTTTCTAAAATGTAACGAAAAACCATTTAGCAGGAAGGTAATTTTTATGTTTTATTAATTGTCACCTCTTGATTATTTAACTTCTAATTTCTTTCTCAAATGGTCCATAGAAGTGTTCTTTGATGCACTGAGGGGTTTTTTGTGGTTTCTTTGTGAATATTTCCAGGCAGCTGCTGAAAAACAAGTACACTGAATGAGCTGAGCAAAAGGGTCAGTCTAACATAAAGAACAATAGAGCAGAGAATCAAAAAGAATCCAAAATCCAGGGAAATTTTAGTTCATGTGAAGTAATGAGGGTTTCTGGTAAAACATGAACCCTTTTTAGGATTATCATTGGGAGTTTAGACAAAAAAAACCCTCATAAATGCATTAGAAACTAGCAAGAGATTTGTATTTGGAAAGGAAGGATGTAACTGAAATGCAAACATTTTTGTTGGGAAGCATCAGTAACCCTTGTTACTGGATCCCAATGGATCAGTCTTACAGCTGAGCTCAAACCCCCCAGATACAGCCAATATTACTCTCTGGCAGCAGACATGGGAGTACAATCCCAAGATCTGTGAGAAACCCCTGAGAAGTGTCCTTAGCAGGGATCGTGATGCAAAAAGAGGGATGGAAAAGCCCAAGAGCTTTTTTCTTGGTGCCTAAATTCAGCATCTTCCAGCCCGCAGAGCCCATGGGGCGCCTGCATGTAGGAGCACAGCCGGAGTGGTCTGAGCATCAGCCTCCCGCAGCGGGATAGGAACTGTAAGGAAGCCTGAAAATTAGTTACTCAGAGTTATGTAGGGGTGGAGGCAACTGGTGTCTTTTAGATCTGGGTGGAACATTGGAAGACGCTAGTGTCATCTCCCAGAGTATGGGGTTTGCCCTCGTATCTTCCTTTTTCAGCGTAAAAGAGCCTTTGTCCATTTTGTCCCCTCTTGCCCCACTTTTCAAGGTTTCTGGTCATTTAGCCAGGCAGAAAGTACAACAAGAGACCAGGGCTGGAAAATAATCTTGATCCAGAAGTGTCTTGGGTGAAGTCTGATGCTCTCAGGTGGCATCTCAGCCACCCAGCCCAGCAACACCCTGTCTCTTGTCGGATGACACCTGTATATCTATCGGTACTGCACATCTCCAGCCCCGGCACTCCGTGCACCAGCTGTCTACCACAACGGTACTGCTCAGCTGTTCACATCCAATTTTATTTATAACCCTCGAAAGTCAAGGGAAAGACCTGCTTCTGATTTCAGCGATCTTAGGATAAGCTCCTAATTTCATGCTTTCTCTGAGAAGGAGATAAAATGCATTTGAGCAAGGCTTTTCCCCTTGGAAAATTAATCTTCCTTAAACTACTTGAAGACACAGAATTATTTCTAAAATGTCCCGTAATAGAAATAACTGGTATACCTGAAATAAATATATTTTAGAGTAATCAGATCCTTCAGCCTGGCTTTTTATCCTGTTTATTGCCCTGTGAACTTCTCCATCATAAACAGCAGCACTTACAAATACAGAAATAAGTCGCTGTCAGTGAGCTCAGGGGAGCTGAAAGATTTGCTATAATCATACAACCAGCGCTTAGCGTCGCCAGAATATCGCTGTGCATTCCATGGGTTTACCTGATCCAATTACAAGGTGCACCAAGGAACTGAAAATATATTCCAAACACATTTGTGCCAGAGTGCCAAAACACAACAGCTTCTACTGGAATATTCCCCAGTCTGCAGGCCCAGTTATCCTGATGGGGATATGGGTGGCTGGGATATGGATGGCTCCATGAGGTGGGATGAATCCCACAGCTGTCAGGTATCCTTTGGTGTTTGAGTAGATTTATTTAATAAAAAACCCCTCTTCGCTGCAAAATTACATTTGCCAACAGAGATTGCACAATAGGATTCAGAATCTGTGTCCACAAATAACCCATTTTGAAAAATTCCCAAGGGAGGAGATGTGACTGACCTGTCAAAGCAACCAGAACGGCACCTGGGAAAGGAGGCATGCTGGGTCATTATTTTTTTTATTTCTAACTAACTGAATTAATTTCCATTGTGAAATAGGAGTAATCTTCTAGGGAAACAAAAATAAAAATAAAAATAAAAATAAAATCAATACAGCTTGTCAGCCAAGCCAAAATTAGAAAGTTCACTGATTCCAGCTCACAAAAAAATTGAGATTTTCCATCTTCCCTCAGGTTCAGGGTGGTAAACCACTTGGAAATCCTAAAAGCTCCTTGGGGAAATAGGAAATCTGCTTTCCGTTCTGTTCTGCTTGAGATACAAGCTTTACAATGTGATCGAGGTTTATATAGTGAGGATGACAGTGCAGGGTGAAATAGGCTATACAGGGCAGGTTTAGCTTTCACTAGAGGTGTGAACACTGAACCTTTGCTGCTTTCCCATGTTTTTGACTCATCGTGACTCAGGGTTATGGCTTCGGACCATGGGTGATGGTCTGACCACGGTGATATGTCTGCTACTGCCTCGCCGCTGCCCCCCCGCTCTGCTTCCACGGGGAAAAGATTGCCCTCTCCAGCATAAAGTCCACTTGTTTTTCACTTCTTCTTCCTGAAAATATCGATGAAACTTTTGTTCCCCTCTATCCTTCCTTTTTTGTTTAATTTACTTTTTATTTAATGTATCTATTTTATTGCATCCATTCAGGAAGCAGAAGCAATATCATCTGATAGGTATAATAATGAACAGCTGGAATTCATTAAGTGAACAGGAATAGATCGAGCAAACATGTTTGTGAGCAATCCAGAGATTGAAGCATGTTTGCAGAAAAGATCTATTGAACAGTTACAAACAAACAAATTAGTAAAAATCTAAACCCAAATCTCACACCTTAATGATGGAAAGAAAAGCTGTAATCCCATCAACAAGCCATTAACCACAATGACGCGGGGTTGTCGGGTCTCAGCTGGTTATCGCTCTGCTGTTTACATCTCTCTGCAGGTGGGAGGTGCACGTTTCACCTGTGTGGACCCAACGCCTCGGCCACCACCAAGCTCCCCGTGCTGCCCAGCACCTGGGACCCTTTCCCCAAGTCCTGGCATTGCTCTGCGGAGGAGGTGAGAAAGCCACCCCCTGTCCAAATGCCCTCTTCTGGCCCTTGGGAATGCATGCATTTCTTATTATTTTGAGATTAAATGGTTTCCTTCTATGCACTAATATTTATCCCTAGAAACATCCAAGGCTGGGTTGGATGGGGCTGTGAGCAACCTGGTCTGGCTGAAGTTGTCCCTGCTCATGGCTTGGATTAGCTGGCCTTTAGAAGTCCCTTCCAACCCAAACTATTCGATGATTCTATGACTTTATGAAGTTTGAAATTCACAGAAAGCATTGCATTTGAATCACAACATTTCTTTATATTTAATTCCTTTCTGCTTCAAAATAAGAAGCAAATGGGGTGGGATTTCCTGCGCGGGGGCATCCAGCTCCTGGCCAAGCTGCTGGAGCGCCGACAGGTACGATGCAGTTGTCAGAGCCTTTGACACTGCCATAACAAGAGCTGTATTGATCCCTGAAAATGATTTATTTCAGGACAAGATTCAAGATATCCGCTAATGTGAACCCACCCGTTGTAAGAGATTTTTTTCAGTTAATAACATGACCCAAAATGGCATAAGTCTCGCCCTGGTATCCTGTGCAACACAGCCATAATAAAATCCTGTCCTGGCATCAGTGAAAAGACTGCCTGCACTAATGACATACGGTTCTGTATTCTCTAGGACAACAGAGAAATTACGTTTAATTGTAAGAATAAAACATCTCTGCCCATTGAATACAGTGCTTCGCAGGTGAGAATGATTCACTTTGCTCACGACTGCGGTGAATACGCAGCAGAGCAGCCCCAGCTGTGACCACACGACAGAGAGAAATGCTCACTCCTCCTGAGGCAGAAGTGCAGGTTCCGTGCCTGATCTGCACATGAAATAGTTTGCAAAGAGATCAGCTTAAGAAAGGATGTGAAAGGAATCTTAGATCTCTTTCCAGGAAGCCTAGTGATGCTCATTGACTGAGACAAAAATGTATGAGATAGGTTTTATAGTAACTTCTGGGTTTTCTCCTTTTATTAAGGGTTTTCTGAGATGCAGCTATGAAACGTCACTGAGATTCTCCAGGACATACAGCAGCGAATGATACTCACTTTCCAGCGCCTGGAGGCAATAGGCTCTGTGCTCTAACGGGTCCATCACTGCGGGTAAGTCAAGGAAGGCAGATTTATCCCAGCCCTGCCAGGGGACTGTGTCACTCTGGGCACACCCCAAGGCTGTACTCCCCATGCTCTGGCTTTCTGCCCTGAATAAATACACCTCTTATCCACGGGAGCCCAGTGCTGGGGGTACCTCTGGGCCCCACCACAACGTATCAGTAATAAATCCTCAGCGCCCATTCATCAGTGTTACACAGGGAGTACTTCGTGCCAGGAGTATTAATCTGCTGAATTGCAGCGTGTCGGTGTTGTGGAAAAGTAAGAAAATGGAACTGACAGCAGCTCTGCTCTTGGCGAGGCAATGAGGCTGCCTTAATTAGAGCTAATTGTAGCTTTCCATCACGTTAAATTGTAATGCAGAGTGTTTCAGGTTAGCCCATGGGTGAGTCGTACTGGCTGTCCTCCTCCTTCTCCTCAAAGCATTAGATGACATTTGTTTTTCTGCCTGTACAACGTGCAGAAATGGCTACTCAGAGAAAGCAGCACAGACAGGACACCTCAAGGTCCGAAACAGAAGCTGGTAACAAGCCTGTTGTACGTGGCGATGGCCCCCGTTAGTGCTGAGCCCAGCTGCAGCATCACTGGGGCCAGCACGCGGGGAAGGAGAGCTGAGCCTGGTGGGATGGTGAGGAGAGAGCTCAGGGCAGGCTGAGGAAGGAGAAGGCAGTCCTGCTTCTCCAGGCACGTGTGCGAGCTGGCTGCATCAGCACAGCTCCATCGTCTGCCTCCCAAAAAAAGCAGGAGGTAAAGTTTTGGGTCCACGCTCACCAGTGGTTTGTGCCTGGCAGTCTGTGGGTCTCACAGAGGTGGAGGCTAACCCTGCAAGCCGTGAGCCCTGCTCCGTGCGTCTGGTGGGAGCTGATGAGATGCAGCACTGTGCAGGGTTGTCCCCACCCTGTCCCAGGGGGCAGCCCCGCTCGAGGCTGGGAATCTGGCTCTGCCTGGGTTTTAACCCGCAGCAAGCACTCATTCCTTGGCATCTCCTTGGGGTGTTACTCAGCCGGAGGGCTCTGAGGTCCTGCCCAGGAAATGAAGGCAGCGCTGGAGCGGGGGAAATGCTGCTTTACAGCCTGGATCTTCTGTATATTCATGGTAAATGTCTGCTTTTCGTGGAGAATTTGGACTCTTGTTGAAAGACTTCAATGCCAAAACCCTTAAAACTCTTTTTTCCAGCCAGAAACATGGTGCTTTCCCAGGATTTCTCCTTCTGTGCAGCACGGAAAAGAAAGGATGAATCACTCCCCCTCTCTTCACCAAAATCTCCCCATGAAGAAGCTCAGGGCACCCCACTGCCAGACACCCCTAGAGACTTTCTACCCCCAGCCCCTTCCCCCCTAGTTTTGTCTAACCCCCGTATGCCTTATGGTGGGACGTGAATATGCAAAGCCATAGGGGATGGGAGCGCTGCTATTTATAAGACAGTATCTTTTCCAGGCATGCAGCAATGTAATTTAAGACCAGACAAACATCTGTCTGTTGACAATTTCTGTTCGTGGTCAGGCAGATCTGCTCTGGCTCGGGCTATGCTCCACATTATGCCCCTGGCAGAGACTCTCTCCTCTTTGCGCTTCCGTACCGGCGCTCGCGCCCTGAGACAGGAACGCAGCCGAATGACGAGCGTCACCGAGGTCAGTCGTAGACTTTGCTTCCTGGCTGCAGGAACGGACAGCTTTGTCTTCATCCTATGCATTGGATCCATGGCCAGCAGTAAAATGTCAAAGCAAAGAGACTTGGTTTTTATTTAACAAAGGATAAGGTAGGCTCAGCGCAGAAGCATCTCGCCGCAATTGCTCATTTGATCTGTGGTGGTTGTGCAAGAGCAGGATTTTAAAATGCACGGGCAGTCCATAGGAGGCTTTCGGCTACAATAACATTGATGAGCATTCCCAGCAGCTTTGCTCTTATGCTACTGCCAAGGAGAAAACAAAATCAACTCCCGACTGTCACACTGACCCCATTCAAACCAGCCTGGAAGTCATTAACATGAGAGATCCTGAATGGAGATCATTGCTGCTCCCAAAAACATTCCACAGGACTGGATTCCCATCACAGGCCAATTGCTCAGTATCAAGATGTCCAATACAAACTCTTTGCTTTGCTTCTTATCCATTCTCCAGCTATTAATAGCCTCTCTCAGAGGCCAGTGGGAACAGAAGAGCTTCAGCTCTTTCTCTGCCAAAAACTCAGCTGCTTTTGCAACTTGCTTAGACCGATGTGTAGCAGCCGCCTGCCCTGTGTGAGTGAAATTTCATGGACGTAAACGCTGTGAAGGCTGTGAGGAGCTCAGGCAGCATTGCACCATGGCACTGGGAGGCAGCAAAGTCCTGGCCCATTCCCGGCACTGACCCATAGCGTTGCATCAAGGCTGTGCTAGCCCCAAAGATTCGACACGGGATGGCACTAACCAGGTGAATTCAACCTATGAAATTTTGTGCATTGGAGACATGAAGTGCTGCTTGAGGGAGACTGCAGAAAGGGATGCAGTGTCTGCTCTGCAATGAGCAAGAGGCTCAGACGGTGAACGCATGCATTTCCCACCTTTGCTTTGAAGTGTTCCTGGTGCTCTGTCACCGCTTACCTTGGGCTGCTCTGAAATTGCTGCTACTGTGCCTAAAAATTATTGTACTGCAGTGTTTTTTGGAAGTATAGTGCTGAAATGCATTTGATGATGGATGGGAGCTGCACTGGCCAAGCTGGGAAGGGCACTGGGAATGCCACTGTCACGGAGCTGATGCATTGCCTGCCTTCCTGACAAAAGTGCCTCCGTTAATTCTGCTAAAGAACGGCAGAAGCGGAGCTGACAGCCTCCAAGTGTGCGGTGGTGCAGGGACATCCTGAGATTTATTCACAGGTCCGCTGCTGTTGGACTGTGCAGACGGAGAGAAATCATTTAATCTTTCTGTGCCTCCCCTCTCCTGTCATAAAACGATTACCCTTATTCTGATGTTGTAGGAGTGGTCTCAGGTGTCATGATGTGGCCAAGAAAAAGTGCGCTTGGATGCTAAAAATACTCACGGTATATGTCAATGTCAAGGGCTCCCACAGATCAATGTTACATGCTGCCCTTCCTCCTCTTTTTCTCCAGATGCAGGAAGAAAAATGATGCTTTTGGCCACTGCTAGGTGTGGGTACAGGGTGCCGAGCTGGAATTCTCAGTCTGGCAGCCAGCATGGAAAAAAGAGCCGAGTGGTTGTTCCTGGTGCTGGGTCTGCCCGAGCTGACGGCTCCAGCTGAATGGCCAGAGACCTCTGACCATCCAGGTCTTACACTACCGACAATGTTGCATCTGCTTAAAAAGGAGACCCAAATCAATCTAAAAAAAAAAAAAAAAGTCTCCAAAATTATACCAGACCAGCTGAAATCACCACTCCCTGCTGCCACAGACATGTGGATTCCTGCCTGATGTTTGATGAATGATGTGGCACCGGAGTCGTACGAGTTGTCTGTGTGAGCGCTCATATCTTGGCAAGTAAGAAAGACTGAAAGTGGTAAACTAAATGTCAGGGAGAGAGATTCAAATCTGTGTACTTTGCTCAGCATTTGATGTGAGCCAGGAACTTGCACATCCCAGGAACATGCACATCCCATGGTGGTGAGGCAGCCTCGTATCTGAGCCCAGCTCATGCAGGGGACATCTCCTGCTCTGCCCGGGCTGTCCTGAGCTTTCTGTGCCCATCTCTGCCCCTGACTCGCCTGAAGATTTTACTTGCTGTTTCCTTCGATTACAAGTTCTTAAAAGCAAAGGCTTTCTTCCCAGGGTTTGTGGCAACTCAGGAGTAATATGAAGGCAGCAAAAGTTTTGGCATCGAAGCTGTTTATAAAGCACATTCTGCAATTTTTTATTTCATTCTCCAACTGCCTCATCTCTGATTCCCTCGCACAGATGAGTGATTTTTGCTCCCATTTTTAAATCACAGGTCCTTGCTCTTGCAAAACTCTCTGGCTGGGTATTCTTTAAATGTTAAGAGCAAAAATCTATGACTCCATAACATAGCTTCAATGTAAGAAACAAAGAATAATTCTCAGAGGCACGGAGGGGACAGATTTAGTTCATTGATACTGCAGCCAGCTTGTCCACGTTGCTTCTGCAACTGCCACTGGGGAATTAAAATTCACCGATAGCTTCAGCCCTGTCTGCCACGGTGTAGGAAATGTGTGAAGCCTGAGCAGCGATAGCCAGAGGGTGTTTAATAGGAGATTACCGGGGGAGCTGTGAGCCATCCAAGAGCAGCAGCGCTGCCAGGGCTGAGCAGCCCGAGCGCCTGGGTCAGCTGGGGAGGGCAGGGCAGGGAGAGGTGGGCAGCGCTGCGAGACCCTCCGGGCAAAGGCGGCCTGGGCTCCTTTGTGCTGGGGAAAGGTCTGCAAGGATGCTGTGAAATGTCAGCGTATTGATTGCACTGGGGTGACCGACACGTGTCGATGCACTGCTGGAATCGGTGGGGTTGAGGTGAGCTGGCCAGGCAACGCATCCCTGAACAAAAGGGATGTCTGGACCCCTCCCATGCATTTATCCCCCTGGTGAAAAGTTATTGCAATCTATTTTCAGTTTTCTTTTCCAAGAGGAAATTCTTAAGCGAAAGGTGGGTTTCAGACGGACATTTTTATGAGGGGATTGAGCGTGTTCAATAGAGGCTTAAACCTAGAACATGCCGACATGGTTCCTGGGGCCGTGGACGTGGGGACACTTTGCCCGCAGGGAGAGATAGGACCCGCAGCTGCTCTGGCAAGCCTGGGGAGGGGGAGCGTGGTGCCCCCCAGCCCGGCAATTCAACCAGCAAATACCATTTTAGAGCTGAAAACTAGAGATTCAAAAAAAGAACCTGGGAAGAAAACCACCTTCCATTATTTTTACTCTGTTGTTGACAGCCCATCTCACTCTCATGAGTTTTAACTTTTTAAAGGTTATTCTGAGAACATGCATGCATCTCTCTGTGGAAAATAGCAATTATTATGTGCTGCGGGGTTCTACCCATCATTACTTCTGTATAAGCAGGCATGGTAAAGCTATTTCATTCAGCCTAGCAAATTAAATGAGCCCAGTTGCTGGAATACAAGCAGTAGCGTGATGAATGACATACCATGTGAACCCTACCAAGGGATTAAAGAAAACTTCCAAGTCATTTACAAAAAGGTAGAGCACCAGCTATTTGCTCGGCACCATTTAATTACAAGTAATCTAAAAACTGGAAAGGAAATGAAAGTGAAAATTCAAAACTCTCTTTTGTCCTGGAAACAAAACAACGAAGAGAAATATTTTCCTTCTCAGCTCATTTTGGTTTCTGTACAAGTACAGTCAGTGTGATAAACCTATCTGAACACTGAGCGCTGGTGCTGTGCCACGGGCTTCTTCCTGGGTTCAGCTATTTTGATTTGGGTCTGTCACCGCATTGGATTTTGAAATAGCGTGTCTCTAAACCTCATGCTTAATTTGCTCATCCAGTTCCCACAATTGCGTATGAAATGTGGCTAATGGGGTGACTGGTTCAGAAGGTGAGAAGCTCTCCCAGGAAGGGAGCCCTTGCAGGCACTGGATCCTGGATGGCACAAGCCAAACCATTTGATATTGGCCATGCTGTCACTTAATCACTAGCAACTGCAAAACCACCCTGTCAGTTAAAGAGAAATGCCCAGCCACTCAGGTATCCCTGTATCAGTCTGTCCCAAACATCTGGGGAATGGGATTTGAGCTTCGTGAGCACAAAATGCTGTTAGGTGAATCTGTGTACCTGGTTTAGTCTACCTCTTCCCGTTTTATGGGAAAGATGTTACCAGCTAGCTAGATGCTCTGGACTTTCTATGAGATACTGGAGCAAAGTAAGAGAGTTGGGGAGTCGAAAGGCAGGGGCAGTGCCCATCGCCTGATATTGCCCTAAGTAATAGAAGGGGGCTGAGAAAATGCATGGAATAAAGTCAAGCCACCCTTTATGTTACGTGATGAGTTCCATGATGTGTGCTGCAGACTTGAGTGAACACTTTTCCCACCATCAGACAGCAGCTGTGAGAATCGCTACAAACCCCTCCCCGAAAGGTGCTGCACGGAAAGGGCTGAGGCAGCATTCCCTGCACGTGCCCAAAGCCCTGCGAGATTAGCTAGTGCTAATTGCGCTAAACCTGGGGTTTAAATGCTCTAAGTCCTGCCCAAGAGGTTATTCAGCAAAACAAAGCTGCTTCTTATGCAGAGGGAAGGTGGGTACAAGGGGATCTGCTTTTTATGACTACTGTGAACTCCCATTCCCATTTAACAAAGGCTTAAGTCAAAACCAAGATTTGAATATTTCAGAATTTCCAAAATTAGATTGCAGAACAGGACCTGAAACGTCTAAAGTTTGACAGCTTGTAGGTGAGGTTTAATGATGAATCAACGCGGCCACTTAGTGCATTTAGAGTCAATTTTAAGGAACCCGCTTGGTTGCCCAGCAGGTTCCCAGCAAAGCTGCCCCGGTTCGGCATGCTCGGGCCCCGTGGCGTCCTGCCTCGTCCGCCTGGTCAGCGGCAGAGACCATCCCTTCCCCATTTGCTGCTGCCAACGCGCTCACCCATCCCTCCATGCCAGTCTGGATTAGTATCACTTTCTTTTGTTAATTAAAAGGTTTGGACCAGTGTTTTACCAAAGTCTGCACTCCTGCATCAAACAAACTTGTAATATTTAATAGAAATTAGTTCTAGGAGATCTGTTTCCCACCAGTCCCGGCTGATTGGCATTGGCTGTGTTACCCTCCATTAAATCTTCATCAGAGATCATCAGAAGTTCTGTTACTTTGACAGGTTCACCGTAAGGCTGATTAACCTATATTTAGCCAGGTCATCTCGTTTCCCCTGTGCAAATGTTGCTCAGCGCGCGCAGCCCCAGCAGGCTGCGGCAGCCTGGGGAAGGATGGACCCCCGCTCCTCCTCGCCACCCATTACATGCAGGTTTTCCTCTCATCCAGCAAGCTTCCAGTCCCCCTCGGAACTAGGCTTTAGCCGTAAACGCTTTCTCACTCTGCTGTGAAATCAGAGCTTTCACACTCCTTAGTACATTATTCTTAACCAGTTCCCCATTACCATTCACACGCTACTGTTTAAATTCCAATTAGCTCATCATTATTTCAGGCTTTGTGCAATTGGCCACTTGCAAGCACCACACGCTCACACATGAACATATAACTATACACTTCATTGGATGAAATCATATTATTCGTTGCGGATTACTGCATTAGAGGCTTTAAACACCCTGCCTGTGCTGCCTGGCGGACACGGCAGGGCACAGAGAGCTGCTCTTCGCTTTTTCCACTTTGTTTTGGAGTTTAGCACAGCCGCTGGATTCATCACATCCCTGCACACCCTCCCGCTCCCTGTGCATCGTCTGGGCTCTCAGCTAACCACCACAGGGCTCTGGCTGCATTTGGCCAGTGCCAGGGGGCTGTTGTGATCCAAAGTGACACCCCAGCAGAAAGCCAGGAGGAAACTGAGTTTAATATTTAATGTTTCCATAGGAATCATCTCTGTGTGTCTCTGCCATGTGGTGCAGACGTTGTCATGGCACAGAGCCCTAGCCTTGAGCGGGAGGAGAGAGCAAACACACATCACTCTCACTGAGTTCAGCACGGTGGAAAAATCCATATAAAACATGCCTTTTCATTTAAAGAGCTGGTTACAACTCAAATAACTTCAGACATTATATATAGTGTGTCTGAAAGCTTAAAAAAAAAAAAGATGCCTTCACTTAAAAGAAGGATAAAGGACGAGCGTGCCTGTGGACACTGGCTGAGATGTTTCCAACGCCTTTTTACGCAAGCAGAGCTGTGGCTGTGGCCTGACCACGCAGGGAAATGTGTTTGTGGAGCACGGAGGCTCCAGCATCCCGGCACACCGCAGCTGCCCCACATCCCTGGTTCAATGGAGGGTCACTGATATTGGCTACCTTGAGCAAGAGCTCGTGTGCGGCTGTGTCTCTGGGTCTCCTTTCCAAGCCATAAATGCGCATCCTCGAGCAGATGCTCCCGAATAGGCAAAGCTCCTCTTCCTGCAGCATGAAGCCAGCACCCTCCTAAAAACCCAGCTACTTCATCAATTAATTGATTAGAAAGAAGCATTCACTTCCCTGTAGACCAGACCAATTTTAGCACACCAAAGCTGCAAAGAAAATGATGGCTTTGCCAGCTGACCATTTATCTCCCTTAAACTTACTATAGGCGTGTCTGTTTTCTAGCTGAATGTTGTTTAATTTCTTTTTGACTTCACTGCAGTACGTGTGCCCGCTCTCTTTAGCAGGGAGGAGGCAGACGGGCTCAGCATGCCCTGATCTCACTGCTCTATCACACACAGAGTTTCTTATTAATTTGCTGCAAGCCTTCAGCAGTGTGCAGAACTGAATATGATTTTTTTTTCTTTCCCCTTGCTCCCTGCATGGACAAAAGCCAAGCTTTATAAATTGACTGTGTAAACAGAAATATCCTTCTTCCTTGAATGTGATTATTATTTCAAAAACGGAGGCTGTCGTTTTAAGAGGCAGAAAACCTGTTTAATCTGGAGACACTGGCTCTGATGCCAGGCGCTGGTTCCCATAACCTATTTCTTCTGCCCTAAGTTTCAGAGTAAAAATAAAAAACTCTCATACAGACTGTTTTTGGACAGGTTTTGACCAGCTAAGATAATTTTTGGAGCCCAAACCTCTCTTTTGACTGAGTTACATCTATAAACTATTCTTATATCCATGCAAGTAAGCTCTCAGTGGCAGCCTCACATCCCCCTGTGAAACCAGAGCTCTGCCCGGCTGCACTCCGATCATGCATTTTTTTGCCTTGAAGAGCTTAGCCTAAAAATAGGCAATGAAGAATGGGAGAAGAGACGTGCCATCCCCAGGAGGGCGGAGGGGAGCTTTCCCAAAACCCTACACCGTCGGCAGCAGAGCCAGGAACCAAACTCCAATCTCCAGGGCGCTGTCCCTCTGCTTTAAGTGCTTTGGCATTTGCGTTTGCACTTTTGTTTGCATTGGCTCTTGTTGCAAGGATGTACTTGATGCAAAGCAGCTCCCCTGTCTCAGCAGGGCTAATAGATATTATTTACTAATTGCATTCGAATTATAAGTGTTTGCTGGATGACAAAGGAAGGAAAGAAACTCTCTGCAGCATGCACAGGGTGCTGAGGGCACTGCTGGTCTGCTCTGGGAGGCAGATGGACCCAAATCCTGAAAAGGCATTGTTGTCACCCGTGTTGTGCTTCTACCGACTGTCACACATATGAGTCAATGCAGAACGTTTTCTTGTGGAGTCCAAGTGATTCATGGGACCAAGTAAATGAATGCAGCAGCCCCAGTGAGGTGGCTTTGGGGGCACTGGCACAGGACACACAGAGGAACCTCTCCATTCCATGAAAGGTGTTGAGCAGTGCCAAGAGGAGAGCAGGGTCCCTGGGAAACACAGTGGACGAGGAAAGATTGCACAGATTTGGTGTTTAACCCAGAACAGAGAAGATGACAGAAAAGGCTTTTGGTTGGCACTTGTGAGGCAAAGTAATTTCTTTTCTTAGAGGCTGTTTGAGGTCTCTCCAAAAAGAGGATAAGGAAGGTTTTTCTTTTCCTGGCAGCTTTGGAATGGCTGCAGCTGCATTTCCCCCCTTGCTGCATGGGCTCCGTGTGCCTGTTCCCAGGTGGCTTCTGCCTGGCACAGCTGCTCCTGCCCGCCCGTGCAGGGCTGGGACGGGGACCACTGCCACGGCGGGAGGGGACACGGACAGGGCAGGGGCGCTCCAGGAAGCCTGGGCTGGAGGAGGCCAGCACCGGAGGATGACTCATGGAGAGCTGGATGTTGCTCAGGTTCATGCCGGGACAGCAGCAAACCTCTGCATTTCACCTCCCTGGTCCTGGCTAACGGAGCCTCCCAGTACAGCACCAGCAGAACTTGTAAATCCTCCCTCGCCCATGGCACAGGGGCAGCCCTCGCTCCCCAGCCGCCCCTGTTCCCTCTCCTCATCACTCTGGATGCAGATTTTTGAATTAAAAAAATAAAATAAAATCATGCTGCACTCTATTTTAATCACCTGCTAGATTTACTTAACACCATCAATATAAAAACATTCCCAGCATAAGTCATCTGCAAACAATTTGCGTTCTCTCTTGCATAACCCAGGTCCACCTACAGCTTTAAAGGTTGTTTTGTTTCTTATTTCATTTTGAAAAGTCATGCAAAACCCCTTTTCCATCATGACAGCCGTCTCCCTGCCTCTGATCCAGGGCTCTGAGCTATGGAGGACGGGCAGCTGCTGGGTAGTGGTACGGTGGTGCAGAATGTTTACCTAAAGAGGCCCACAAGAAAGCTGGAGAGGGACTTTTTAACAAGGACATGCAGCAATAGAACAAGGGGTGATGGCTTTAAGCTGAAAGAGGGCAGGTTTAGATTAGCTATCAGGAAGAAATTCTTCACCGTGAGGCTGGTGAGGCGCTGGCACAGGCTGCCCAGAGCAGCTGTGGGTGCCCCATCCCTGGGAGCACTCAAGGCCAGGCTGGATGGGGCTTGGAGCAACCTGGGCTGGTGGAAGGTGTCGTTGCCCATGGTGGGGAGTTGGAACTAGGTGGTCTTTATGGTGCTTTCCAATCCAAGCCATCCTGTGATTCTATGATTTAGGAGCTGGGGCACACCAGCACCTGGAGCAGATGGGGAACCTTTCTGAGGACCTCGGCTGAGATGTCCTCTGCCTGGCTGGGTCAGGAAGGAAGGGGAAGCTTTGAAGGGGTTTTGAAAATGCAGAGAGATCTCCAAGGTGCTCTCACATCTCATCCCTCTTTACGTAAGGCAGAGACTGCTCCCAGAAAAAAAAAGAAATTACCTGGCCAGCACATGCCCCCGTGGACTGGTGAGGGGTTGAAGTGCTGGGGTCTGGGGCAGGACAGGCAGCAGAGCAGGAGGACTGCAGGGGAAGAATATTTAAACCACGAGGTTGTGACCTGAAGTGGGGAAGGGCACTGCAGGAGGACAAAACACACCTTTCCTCTCCTGATGTTCTCAGGACTATCAAAGCATTGCTTTTCTTTGTCAGTCTTAGTGCAGGAATGATGCGGGAGCTCGCACTGTACAGGGTGCCCATCACTCTGAACTTCCTCTTCTGCAATGAATGGGAGGCTGCTGCAAAAGAGAAAAAGAAAAAAGAAAAAAAGAAAAAAAACCAACCCAAATTCAGAGCCTAAACCTGGTTTGAAATAAAGCCACCCATGCGCTTTTTTCCAAGGGCTGGGAATGACAAAGTGTGTGATTTCAGCTAAGGTAGTGTGGGCACTAAAATCAACCACCACTGGTGCAGCGCTGCTCTGCCCCGGAGCCAGGGAGGTGTGCGGTGTTCGGTGTGCTCTGACCCCCCCGCATCTGCTCCCCGCTGTCCCCAGTGACTTTGGCTCAGCAGTCCCTCGGACAAGAGCAAGCTGTGCTACATCCCGCATCACCTCCTGGCTAAGGGCTGACCCTGCCGGCGTGCAGCAGTGTGCCACGCTGGGCTCGGCTCTGTGCCATGAGCACAGGGTCCATGGCAGCCACCAGCTTTCCTGAGGGACACACATGTGGCCAGGACCTCTGTGTGCTCCTCTGTAGGTGGGCCAGCCCAGGCAGGACAGGGCTGGGCGGCTTCTCTAAGGCGCCCTCTGCTCAGCCTCCATTGGAGAGGGTCTCCATGCCTCCCATCCCGCACAGAGCCTTGTGCACCCCGGCTGTGACTGCTGCAGTGAGCCAGAGGAGCCGGTAATTCAGTCCCGGTTATGTGAAACAGTGGCAATTTGCTGTGCAGCCATTTCTGGGTGTCCTGGAAAAGTTAGGGCAAAGCACACCACCAGCAAATAGGCAGTGGTGGGAGAAGACTCTGCAAACACGAACTGAGGAAGATTCACCCTTGTGCTTGTGTTTGACCTTCCCTTCCTTTCCCATTCACAGGATGCGAACCCCCAGCACATCCTGCCAGGAATGGTTTGGTGTAAGGCGTTATCCCCTAAACCTGTGAAGCCGGGAGGGAAAACTGCAGCTGCACATCACCCTCCTGAGACTGGCCCCGGATCTGCTCACGCAGAAGCGAAGTGCTTTGCCAAGGTGCATGGGGCCGCGGGTGACACCTTCCCTGAGCACTGCCCTGTTCCCAGGCACGTGGCCATGCACCTGCACCGTCCCCCAGCACCACCGCAGGGGCAGTTTCCATTGCTGCTGCCCTTCAAGATACTTTTACCACCTTTACAGCTCATGCACAAAAGCCAGAGATTTTATCGTGGGTTTGCATTTTTTTCTCCTTTCTCCTGCCTAAAAAGATGCTGAAATCTCCCAAAGCAAAATTATTTCCATGTGATCCCAGTACTTTCTCTCTTGGCTGGAACACTCGCTGTGGTTTTGGGTCTGTGGTTTTTCTGATACATATTTTTTTTCTATTCACAAATTTTTTGGTCTTCGTTTCCATCGTTGTGAGAGGCACTGTGCAACCCGACAGACTGCCTGTGAGTCCTAAGGAAACTAGAGCAGGACAAAAGCACAGGAATCCAGCACGAGTTGATGCAAGCAAAGAAACAAAAAAAAAATCCCAAACCCTGTTTTTGCAAACAACCTAGCTGCTGGGTTTCATAAGGAGCCGGCCTGACTTTCAGTGTTTCATTTGGACTCCGGCTAGGAAGCTGCAGCCGTCATCGAGAACTAAAATACCTGGATGAACAGCAGCTTTCATATTATGCATCCTGCTAAGCAACAGCAAGGAGAGTAAGAGACAGGGGTTCTGACTCACAAGGTAAGTTACACAGATCTGAATAAGTTGGGGAAAAAAATACTATTGCTATAGGGAACAAAGTGTTCCTGCCCTGCAGAGGCAGGTTGCTTGGATGAGTCATAAAAAGAGGTGCTCTGCCCGTGCTGCTTCGTCTCGCTTTTTCTGCTTCACTGCAGCAGGCGAAGTAAGTGCAAGGCCAGGTTATTGCTGAGCTGGCTTTAACTTGCTCCTACTAACGCTCACCATTTCATTAACCACCCTCAGCACTCCAGAACGATGCTTTCTCCTAGTCTGATTTTGCACTTAGCTGTGGCTGAGCAATGGGATGGGGATGGTGCCTGATCTGATGCAGGCTCCTCCGCTGCCGCGGGAGCCCAGGGCAGGAAAGAGCCTTTTCCTGGCATCCTCTGTGGACATGGAAACTTTCAGGGGACTCAGCTTCTCCAGCCTTGCCGGGGAACTGCAGCTGTTTGAAACGTGCTGCTCGCTCCTGAGCTGGGGTTTGCAGCGGTGCTGGGATGGGACGGTCCTGCTGCTGCCAGCACCTATGTCCTGGTGCTCCCACCCATCCTGGCGGGACAGCACCCGCTGCAGGGACACCGCTGCATGCTTTATTTCAGCACACAGACAGCCGGGTTCCCAGAGTGATTGAGTCAGCAGCAGCAAGTCACGGGAAAGCTGCCTTTCTTCTGGGAAGGGCGAAGGAGGGTTGGGTGCCATCCACTTCATCAGGGTGATTTGCTCTGTTGGAGAAGCTGCCCTGGGAATGACTTACTGTAACTCGCCCTGTGCCTCGGCAGCGCCGGGCTGAATCACCGCCTGGGCTTGCCATGGGGATGGGACCGCTTTCAAGGAGCCGCCCAGCCTGGAGCAGGGCCATTTCAAGGACATTGCAGGCATGTTCCTGGCATCAGAGGTGCAGGCAGGGATGAGGAGGAGAGAGGGAAGAGCTGTTTTTTTAGGAACTGGCAAACATCCTTTTTCTCCCTGTCTGAGACAAGTGTGATAACAGCCCCTGTCGCAGGTCAGGCGAGGTGGTACCACACGAGGATGCAGGTGCCCACCTGCACAGGACCGTTTCCATACACGCACAGCCTCTCCCTCCACAGCGCCTGCAGGGGACTGTGTTAAATCCATACAGTCCCCCAGGTCTAAGCATCTGCAGGTAATAGGAAGGGATGTTTGCTTGGGATCCTCATCTCTTCCCACGGCTGGTAGATGAAATCGCAGCTGGATGCAGCATGTGGTGACCACATGAGCTGCTGCTGCTTCTTAGGGACAGCCTCTCCTGGGACAGAGGAATTAGGGCACTTCACCCACACTGGAAACAGGCACATGCTAAAAAAGCACCAGAAAATAAAAAATAAACCAAATAATTAGAAATGGAGCTACAAACTCACTGACTAAATCTTCACCCAGGCCATTACAAATATGGATGCAGCTAACAACCCCCGGACCTCTCCTTAGCTGAATCCTGGCTTTGCCTCCGTCCCTGCCCTGCTCACATCTTGTAGGGCCCAAAGCGACTCAGCCGCCTCTAGCAGCACGGCCAAATCTTCTGCATCACCCCAGCGCGCTGTATAAACACCCCGGACAAGAGGGCGTTAACATCGGTCATCTGCAAACCACTACAGACAGTGGAAAATTTTAAACCGCGTTGCTGTTTGGGATCCAAATACTCTTGTCTGTGAGCCCTCAAATCACTTCATGGCTGCAGACAGGCTCCTGGTGCTCAGCTCAAGTGAAGCATCTCTGTGGCATCGTGTCGGAGAGGAGCTGCCCTGTGCTCAGCTCTGGTACCACCGGCAGAGGAACTCCTGAGCTGTTCTGCCTTCACCTTGGAAAATGCACAAGTTCCTTCAGTGTTTTGGGCTTTTCTGCAATAAGTTGCTCATGAAGAAATTTTAGATCCTCCTGGGGAAGAAAATAACAAAAATCCCGAGCAAATAATTTCCAAGAGGAAGTCCAGTGTCCAGACAAACCTGGCCCTAACGATGCTTCATTTCCTGCTGCTGGTGATGCAAGGAGCTCTGGAGCAGTGAGGAGGTCAAGGCTTGAAAGAAGACAAAAGGTAAAAAAGCAGAACTGAAGTATTTTCCAACTCTGGAATGATGCCGAGGCTCGTGGCCGACACATCCATGTGTTTTCCATCTCTGTGGCGCAAGAAAGGTTTTAGTCTTAACGGCCCTCTTGGGTTTTCAGTCAGGACTTGTCACTAATTAAAATGGGCAGTGGCAGGCGTTGTCCCGTCCACTGTGAATTTAAAGCAAAGAGAGTCATAGATGTTTCTCCGAGTAAAGCCCTAGGAATAACAGGAAGGAAAACTTTAGCAGAAATTTAAAGTGCAGCTCAGGGATCCAAGAGCAATTTTTGCCTGGTGAACTCTCAATATTGCAGCATGTATGCTCAGCACAGTTACTAGTGGGATTTATTCTTCGAGCATCCCTGCAAGGTAAGGACATATTTCCACTGTACCCAGTGAAACCATGGCCTGGGGTAAATGAAGGTAGATCTGTGCCTTTGACATGACCTGTATATCCCACAGTGGCTGCCTGCAGCACCAATGGACCAGGCAAGGTCTGGCCAAGGTCACAAGCTCCATGTTACTAACCATAGGGAAAACCTTTTGGGCCAGCCTGCAGGCTGGCTTGCTTTGCCTTCTTGCTTTATTTTCTCCGTGAGCTGAGCAAGCAAGCTATTTTGGCAGATATTATGGGGATTTCTTATCATTTCTATTGCCCAGCTGTGTTACTCTATATCAAAGCATTAAAATTCTTCAGGTACACAGAATGATTAAAAAGCTTTGCATGAGCAAATGTGCCTCATACATAAGCTGTCTACCTTGAGCTATAAGATTAAACTCAATCATGAACCAAAAAAATCAATCAAGGTGCTCTCTCCAGCTGTAATAGTGTCAAGAAAATATATTTAAATAAGAAGTTGCACACAAGAAGAAAGAATCACACCATTTAACTCCCTGAACTGGAACTAATGGTTTCTGCCCTTCTGCCCTTCTCTAGCAAAGGTTTGCGGCATCTCAAAGGTCCTGCTGGAGAGGAATTTGGCTTTTTTTACTGGCAGTCACTGGGAATGCCAGGTGTCACTGGAAAACCAGCACTTCCCACACAGGTCATTCATAGCAGGTAAACAATGTGTAAATAAAAAGCTTGATGGATTACATTTAAGTCAGGATACTTCCAAGGTCAGCGCAGAGGAAAAATACATCATTTAATCATCTGTTCTGCCTTGGACTGAGCATGGTAGACAGCAGCATCCCTGGCTTGGGCATTGCATCCTCAGCAGCACTGCGGGGCAGCAGCCCTTAGGGGGGTCACATTGACAGCTCCACTTAGGGACACACACTCCCTTTCAAAAGGGTCCAAACAACAGGAGTGTTTGAATTTAATGCAAGGAGACTGGTATGTTCCATGGCTTTTTCTCCTTGTTTTGGGCCCGGCAGAAATACCTGAACAAACAATGCCTTTTGGTAATATTTTAATAGTGTCTTTCGACACAGGAATTCAGAGGGGAAGAAAAGGGACAGCAAGAGCAAAGAGTCTTTTTTAAACCTTAGCTAAAGGATGGTTTCAGTCAAAGAAACCTTTCATGATGTTTAAACAGCTCTCCAACAATAACATACATCCTAATGTTATAGTGTACACAACCCCCAGCCATCCTCATCACCAAAACTCACTGAAACGAACTGCCTTTTCATCAGGTTCAGATGTCTGATTCCATCATTCATAAATTTTCATTTGGTTTGCCAAAATATTGCCCAAAAGATAGATCTGCCCATTCAGCACATGCAGAATTTCTTCCTTAGCATCAGATTAAAGTCACACTTATTGCTGGGTTTCATCCCAGTCCCACTTGCAGAGGCTGGGGGCTGCCTCTGCCTCCTGGCTTTGGAGCGGGGAGGCCTGCAAGTTTTGGGAAGAGCAAATAATTTATCTTGAAATTACCTGTTGCAACTACACAGGCTGTGTTCTCAGCCCATGGTGAGTTTTCTGCTTCGCAAGCATTTTGCAGGAAGCCCCAGAAGCATCAAAACAATTTAAGTTGTTCTACACGTCGCTGCAAGCTTTTCAACTGAAATGTTTCAAACTCATCAACCGTCAATCAACTGTTTCAAAATGAACCTGAGCTAAAGCAGAGCCAAAGAAACCGAACTAAAACCAACAGTTTTGCAAGACTGAGGGCTGAGACCATCTTCTTGCCCTCGGGGGAAACATTTACAGACTGCAATGCTTCCAGAGACAGGAGACCAGTTTTCCTCCCAGCCATTAGGACGTCTGTGATCCGTCATCATCTCTGGGGTTCTCTACCCAACAGGAAAACCAAGATTTCTGAATCGAACCAGGTTGCGATTTGCAGGTTCCCAGTCCGGAAGACAAAGACAATAATTTATAGTTCCAGTTTTAATCTGTTGCTTTCAGGATGCGCCTGTCCATCTCCAGAGAGGCGTCATGAAGGATGACCAAGGAGGAACATACTCAGTTTTGCAGCCTCGGGCTTTCGGTGCGATACTAATGCATCATTTCAGGCACTAACGAGCATGTCGGACGGCGGTGGGAAGGAGGATGGATGTCCCTCCGGTGCGGGGATCTGAATGATGTGCAGAAGAGGCAGCGTCCCAGCCTGGGCGCTGGTGAGTCACGGCCATAGCAGAGCGAAGCCCAGTTTGTTGTTTGCTGTCTTCTGAAGAAGATAAACCTGTGCTGCCAAAGTCAAATCCATCATCACCACATTTGACAAAATAAGGTCACAATAATTATCTTTAAGGGAAAAAACAAATGGCTAAAAACAACCTCTTGCTTTACCTCACAGATCTTAAGTTACAAGCTTCATCCTTTTTATATCTTTTTTTTTTTTTTTTTAAGGTATCAGATTTGACTTCACCGCTACCACGAGCATTATATTCTCTTCTCCTCTGAAATTTGGCTCAAATCATTCTTTTCTTGAGATTGACACGATCTTGTTCCAAGGAAACCCTTACCAGGTTTGTTCCCTTTCCTGCTGCACATTTGATTTCTCTGGTTTGAGGTTTTCCTTCACCTGATGTCTGGTTTTGCTCTGCATGTCTTTCAAACATAAACCCACACTGCTGGATTCATCATTCTTTTCTTGCAGTCCTCTCGGACTCTTTTCTCTCCACCTCTTTCCTATTTTACATCTTCCCCTGTCCCTGTTACACTAACTTGCGAAGGAAAATGTAGTGTGGGGGTGTCAGCTCTAGGATGCCTTGAATTAACTGGATCGTTGCATCATTTGCTGCATTTTTTTCCAAATGCTATTTCTAGGTGATGACTTGAGTAACTGTTCTTCGTGAATCACACAAGTGGCCACGAGTTCTTCAATGGGTGCTTGAATTGTCATGACGTAAAATCTGCACAATCTGAACACTGTTTTTCACCC
This sequence comes from Ibycter americanus, assembly GCA_035590275.1. Taxonomy (NCBI): domain Eukaryota; kingdom Metazoa; phylum Chordata; class Aves; order Falconiformes; family Falconidae; genus Ibycter; species Ibycter americanus. The sequence goes on along the minus strand of JAVJGI010000050.1, from coordinate 26,625,428 downwards.
AGACTTTTTTTTTTCCCTTAAATAACTTCTAAAAATAGGAAAGTCATTCATCTTTGGGAGAATAATGGCCTATAAAAAAGTAATTTCTTCATATTTATGAATCCTTTCCCTTCTGCCTGTTATGAATATCCCTCCTAATGAATGCTCTTTCTCCTTCGTGAAGGTATTACAAGCAATTATGTCCTCTGGTTTTAATGTTCTAATAATGTAATCAAATACCTTATACTTCATCCCCAGGATATCGACTACCCGCGCTCTTGAGAAGAGGTAAACAGCTTTCAGTCCCAAAGGGGGTATATTGGCCTCGGGACTCTGAGCAGACACGGGATCATCATTAGACCATCATGTATATGCACAAAAATTAATCTCTGCAGAGGAGACCCAGAAACACTATGCAGACCCCAAATGCTCGTGCAGTGCAAACTCTGTGTTTTGCTCACAGACAGGCTGGTTATTTATGACCCCTGCTGTCCATTTAGACTTGCATTTCTGTCCCTGTTTGGCAGCACAAAGATGGCTTAAGTGGGTGAAAATTAAAAAGGATCTAATGAAAATGAAATTCGGGCCCTGAACAGTGATATCAAAGGAGTATTGATCCCTCCTCAGACTCATATCTAGAAGGAGGTACAATAGAAAGATCATTTCAAGTTATGACAGATTTGATGAAAGAACTTTCACTGCTGTCAGAAGGAAAGTTACATTGCTGCTAATAAGTACTCATCAGGTTTCCAGGGAGCTGGGTTACACCAAGTAATAAAAGGTGTGAATGACAGTTCTTTTGGGGCAGGTAAGAACTAGAAGAAAGCATCTCCCAAGAATGCCAGTACAGCCCAAGTACCTTGCCCCATACCAACAATGTTTTTTTTTTTTCATCTTTTCTCAACTGGTTCATTTTGTGCCCTGTGAAGCCTCTGTAGAGCTCCAAGGCAGGAATCCCTCCCCCTGCAGATGGGACCTGTGTGTTCACTGAGCTATTTCTGAAAGCCAGGACATCTCGCCACTACCTTCCTCACCTATTCCAGGAATTAAATCTGGTAGAGAGGAGCTGTAAAAGCTCTTCCCAGCCCGAGGTCAACAAGAGTCCATCTGACTAATTGGACTTTGGATAAAGTCCAAAAAGGCATCAGTCCAAAATCTGTCTTCTACAAAACACCACTGCAATCAGTAGAATGACACTAATTATCCATGGTACGAGAAGGCAGTTGCCTGTCTCCAGCTCCACTCCCTCCCTAGGA
>JAVJGI010000050.1:26583471-26624093 GCA_035590275.1 Ibycter americanus | reverse complement strand
CAATCAGTAGAATGACACTAATTATCCATGGTACGAGAAGGCAGTTGCCTGTCTCCAGCTCCACTCCCTCCCTAGGAAAGAGGCTGATGGGGAGCTAAAGAAAACTCACCCGCTTTGCACCACCTGAAACATTTTCCTTCTCTTCATTTCACCCAGTGTTCAGGGCCTTTGGAGCTTGCCAGTGGCAGATGAAAATGTAATAGATGATCTCAAAAACCAGTGTTTGTGCAAAGCAAATCCCAGTTCAGTCTATCCGTTGCAGCTATTTGGCTTTTCATTCTGTGCATTGGAAAATAAAAATGGAAAGCAAACAAATTCTGCTAGGAAGAGCACAGGGGTACGGTCAAAGCCACAAACTGCTTGGCAAAGTCACCTTGGAAAGAGGTTACCAGCAAAAGGCTGTGAGAGACTAGCTAAATAGACAAATGCTTTTGATTTCTTTTAGTTTCATTTCCTTTTAGGTTTTTCCTCCAAAAAAAATCCGTTTTAGGGTCTGTATTTAAATAGTTTCATTTTCTGCATCTGATTTTGACTTTTTCAGGATGGTGATGCAATAAAAGCAACAGAGCCAACATTTTGTGTCTTTCACCCAGCACCTTTTGCAAGGGCTGTTCCAGCAGCAGCCAGGCAGCAAGTGTGCCTTGAGCAATGCTTGCTATGACAGCTATAAGCATCTCAGGAGGTTTTGGATTTTTTTTTATTTTTCTTTTGTTTAACTGGTGCCTCTTGTCAGATATTTCAACTGTGGGTAATGAGACAGGGATTGCCTTTTCCGTTGCTTGTAAACAGTACGCAGTGGGGCACCCTTCCTACCTGGAGCCTCCCGGTGCCACTACAAGATAAGCTAATAATTAATCAGAAGAAATGCACCTTGTGGTAACATTAACAGATGGCCCATCAGAAGCTCTGATTTGAATCACCGTGTTAATCATTTCTATTCCTTTGCTCGGTCCAGCTGGCTCTGCTGAAGATGAGCGCTGTGCTTCTCCTGCTCGTGGTGTCCACCGCGAACATCGGTGCCGTGATGGAAAAGGGTCAGCCGAGGCGGGAAGCACGGCGCCTCTCGTGCGTACGATGCTGTGGGCCTTCAGAGCAGCCCACCTCCATCATCTCCTCACGGTACACAAGGATGAGCAGCGACCCTGCCTACTCGGTACCCAAAGTCCAGCCCACCATAGATATCACCATCCTCAAAGGTGGGTAAAGCTGGCTACAGTGGTAACATCCTTTATCTGACTTGCTCACCCTCATTTTGCAAGCTGTGCTCCTCCCTACACCAAGAAACTCATCCATCTATTTACTCAAGAGAAGGTCAAGGGGTGCCATGGCACGGGCTATACACTTGTGCAAGTGAGAAGAGTAGGCAAAAGGCTCTAATCCATCCAAAAGCAGAACCACTGGGAGCTCAAGTTAGGTCACACTAAAAACTAGATGCAAGTGTTATCACAGAATTACTAAATGGAAGAGTTAGAAAGTGGGAAAGATGCTCACTTGCTTTTTCCATTGCACATTTGTCTTGGCAAGGCAGGCAGACAAAAATTAACCATGTAATACAGATGTGCCGGGAGTCCTGCGAGCGGGGGTACACAGAGCAGACAAACCCAACCGCCTCCCCCAGGTCCAAATCCAACCTCAGCAAAATGAGTAACTTTTCCTGCCCTAACCTCTGCACGAAGGGGCTGGGCTCACGTAACTGGTTTGGTCAGGCTGTGGAGTTCCACTGCTGGACATGGATCATTGGCACCACAGGCTCGGTGGGGCCAGGCTTTTGCCTGGCGCTTGCATCCGTCTGAGAATTAGGAAGGTGCCGCTGCCTCACCAATGCTTCCAGACATCCATACTGGTAAAACAGTGCTGACTCCAGCAGGATGTGCCTGCAGCTTGGGCTTCATGTGCTTGTGTTTGACAAGGTTTTTTCTTTACGCTTGCAGGTGAGAAGGGTGAAATGGGAGAGAAAGGGTACCCTGGGCCAGTTGGGAAGGAAGGAGAAAGAGGACTACGCGGCCTTAATGGACGGAAGGGACAGAAAGGCCAGCCTGGCCCGCAAGGCCATTCCTGCAAGCAGCTCTACGCTGCCTTCTCCGTGGGTCGGAGAAAACCCCTTCACAGCTCAGACTACTTCCAGCACGTCACTTTTGACATTGAGTTCGTGAACCTCTACAAGCACTTCAACATGTTCTCGGGGAAGTTCTTCTGCTATGTGGCAGGGATCTACTACTTCAGCCTCAATGTCCACACCTGGAACTTCAAGGAGACCTACCTGCACTTGATGAAGAACGAGAAGGAGGTGGCCATCCTCTACGCCCAGCCCAGCGATCGAAGCATCATGCAGAGCCAGAGCCTGATGCTGGACCTGCAGGAAGGAGAGGAGGTCTGGGTGAGGCTGTTCAAGCGGGAGCGAGAAAACGCCATCTATAGTGAGGAGTCTGATGTTTATATCATCTTCAACGGCCATTTAATCAAGCCAGCCATAGAGTAGCCATTCGTCAGCTTTAGGCTCAAAGCTTTGGTAGATACGTTAGTGTCTTCCCTCTTAGAAACGCGTATGTCTAGTTCCACTTGGAAGGATTACAGGCCTCCTGGCCTGCTGACAGGGTGGTCTGTCCATGCCAAGGAGACCTGTGTGGGTGGAGGTAGCTGTTTCAAGGTGATGCAAGCTACACAAGTGCTGAGAAGGCTTCAGCTCCTATGTACCCTGGAGAAGATGCATGCAGAAGGCCCTAGTTCTGCAGCCCTGTACAGATCCCCAGTAAGATCCTGAAAGAATTTGCCAAGTTGGTAGCAAAAATTTAACTTCTTTGCTCTGCTTTAGAGAATACATTTTAATTATATCTAAAGACCATCTTCAGATACCAGTTATCTGGGTGCTAGTTAAGGAATGTCATTACCTCCACACCACCACTCGGGTATCTTTGCAGGGTGCAATATTGCTCACCAGAGCCCACACTCCCCAGCACCAGCTCTGCTCCACTCAGGTAGGTGAGAACACACCAGTGTTAAGAACAGTATTTTGCACAGGACATTTACTCTAAATCACATTTTTGTTCCATTTAATATATCACGTTCTGAGAGCATAACACTAGAATTAGACAAATAACAGCACATCAGTCTGGCCAAGCTTTTTCAGAGGCACATAGTTTCCAGTACAGCTGTAGCCACATGCTATAACTTTGCTAGACTTCTGTACTGCTAGCAATACTTCACACACCAGAACATCCAGCGTGGCTGGGAACGTGTGTGTTTCCCATTTTAAGGAAAATGGTGGGCCCTGCCTTAGGATCCAACTTGAGTGCTCATTGCCAAGCTGGGATTTCAGTCCACACTCATGTCTGAAAATTACCACCTTAACAGCACCCTCATTTCTGGAAAGTGCAGATCAACACTGGAAACTAAAAAGGTGCTTTACTGCAGTGATATTTTAGGGGATTTGGTTTCTTTTTTCCTAAAAAATGATTGACATAACAGTAGAAAGGTACATGCAGCAGCAAGAAACATCATTTCCCCCAGTTCCTCCTCGCCCATTCCCCCAGTCTCTGTGTGCATCCCCAGCCATTTGTGTGAAAGATACATGGAAAGTTCTTGCTAGGCAAACTGCTTCACTGCTGTACCTCGCCTTTCCACAGCTGTTTGGAAAAGTAGCTGAAATAAAGATATTGCTTTGAGTACACTTGTTTTGAGTGCCCTGGTTTTGTTTATTTTTTTTTCCTCCATGTGTTTTGTCACAGTGCAGGGCTAAAAGCACTAGACCAAACATCCAGTTCCATGTAACAGTCTTGGGTGGCAATTTTAGTTACTTTAACACCAAAGGACTCCAGAAACCAGACTGACACTAACTCCTCTCTTTGCAGGCTAGTAAACAGCCATCATCAAGTATCAGGATGGAGAGAGACCTTGCTGTAAAATAAGTACCAAATCTTTCAGGTCTCACAATCTTCATGATGATAGGAACTTTCAAGAAGCCTATCTGCAAAGTAAATGCATGATGAAAATGGGTCTACAAGCTTGAAACATCATGTCTGCTCCTGCTTCCTTCACAGCCTGCAACCCTGGAAAGGAAAAGCGGGAAACTTGTCTAGCTTTAAAAAACACTCCCAAGGGCATTTGGTGCAAATCCTCCACCAACCTGCTGTCAGCTCTCCCAACTGCTTGGGTCAGGCCATTGCACAGCATTTCCATCTCACCCTCCTTCAAAAAAAGCTTCCTAATCAGCTCTTCCCACCAGGGTGATGGTAAAAGCCCTGATGGCTGCATTGCTTGTTCACAGCACACCACTTAGTGCTGAGAGCACCAACAGGAGATGCCAGCCCTGAGCAAACACATGCGCAAGCAGCAACCTGCCCACTGCACTGGACCCAGCACAGGCATTTGCAGACTCTTTTCCCCAACCATGTCCCAGCTGTGAGAGCCCAAAAATCTTTTTTCCCCTCCTTTGTCCTTACTCCTAATCATTCCCTACTCAGACCTGCATTTTGCAGCTACAAAAAGCCATACTCCAGGTGCAGGGTACCACTGGCAGAGGACCTCATGAGATTCCTGCAGGGGAGCAGGGATGATGCGCTGGGGCTGATACAGCTGCAGGGCTGCCCAACTTTCCTCACACATCAAGCGGTTTCACCATAGGTTCAGCTCACTCCCACCTGCAGTTCACCGCATTGACTGTAATTAAAAAGAAAAAAATTATCCAGCTGGAGTTATTGACAACACTTAATCCAGCACTGGAAAAAAACACACCCAGAATGTGTTTATGTTCAATCCATACCGATTTTGGAAAAGTTACTTTCCACTAGGAAGCAAGAAAAAATCCATCCTTCCATATCACTGCCCATCTCCATAACACCTAGACACACAGTTCGAGATAGTCTGATTACTGAAGCAATACGACACACTCAAAATGCTCATGACTGATACGTCAGTGGCATAAGCAGGTAAATCATTAAAGCCACATCGGTTTCAGGTGCAGAATAACCTTTCAAATAATAAAAAAGGTTATTGGGTTGCATACATTATTCAAATTAGTCATTTATAGCATAAAAGAACTAGAAGTCTCAACTGACCAAGTTCTTTGGGGAAAAAATAGAAATATCTAAAAAGCTTAATGTACAAAGACATTCCTATTGCCACCTTTTGAATGCATCCATCATTTTTTTCCAAGTTCAAGAGCTGGGACAATCATCTCTCTTTAGAGAAGTTTAATGAGCCAAATCCGAAGCACAAATATTTGAGATCTGCTCATCAACATACAGGCAGCCTGCCAGGGTCTCTCCGATAGGAACAGAATTTTAAACCCTTTTTCCCCAGGAATACGTGGCTTGGAAACTAAACTTGGAAAAAGCTAAGTTCTCTTTTGAAGAGAAGAAAGTGTGTGTGTGTGGATGGGGGTGGGTGGCTGTTAATTGCTGAAATCTAAATGAAAAGGAAAATTTATGTTGTATTTGTTTCTCCAAATATTTCCCAAAATAGGTATTTTGTATTTCATCCTTTGAAATAAGTCATTGGGGGTCTGTCAGCATTTTTTTTCCAAATCCTTAAGTGAACAGTATTACACAGAAATGACAAAACTGCCTCAGCTGCCATAAATCCCAGGAGTTTATTAATAAATATTCATTCTCCTGTAGGTCCCTCTCAACCCAGGATCCTTATGGGAGATGAAGCCCTCACAGTACAAGGCAGCAATAAACCAATTTGCCAAAATAACCTTACCTGTGCTTGGGGCAGAGCCACAAATAAGGCAAGTAGAGGAACCTGCTGAGATCATATACAAGGAGCTATAAATGGAGAACAGGACCCTTCTATAAGAACAGAAGTATTATGGAAAACATCAGATGCAAAACATCTACCCCCAACAATCTCTTTTGATTGGCACAGGGAGTTAAAACAGACTTTAAGACAACATACCTTTTGTTTTCTGACTGCAGATCTGTATGAGATTTACACTTACCAGTCCAAACTTTGGGAACAGGGAGGAGATAAATGTATCTAACATGCTCTCCTTCATTTCTTTGGCATCAGAGCCCCAGAAGAGCACCTCATAAGGTGAGAGTGTGCCGGGACAGCGCATGTCCTTGTGCCAGGAGGGTGATGAATGGAAGAGAGCAAGGAAATGACCTGCCCATAATCCACTGGGAGTAGAGCAAGATTTATGTTCAATGCAATGAAAAAACACTTCAGGTAGAAGGAGAATCAGACTCTGCAAGTGGCTGCAGCATGAAAGACAAGCTTACCATCCCAGGAAGCCTTTGACAGCATCCTAGGATCTGCCAGCAGTGATAAGGGCAGCTCCGGCTTAGAGCAGAGGAATGCACTACATCACCACACCGCCCCTCTAACCTTCTTTTTCCTGTATGTTTAAGTTTCAGCTTCTTTTTCACTGAGAAAAAGCCACAAGAAATAGTTCCCAATAAAACCCCCATATGAAGAAGCTGAGCCAGGCCTGTTTTCACATTCCTTTACATGCACCTCAGCTGCAGTTTCAGCATCACAAACCCACATATAAGAAAACTCACAGCACAGCTCATTAATCACAGGGATCTATCTGCCCCATTGAACCCTCCACTTAAGGCTGTATCACAACTTCTGAATGTGTCCTCACTGCCCTTCCTGACACGATTGTGCTAAATGAAGCATTGCATTAGGACTTGCAAGGTTTCTGCAGAGCCCTTACTTCACTACATAAACATTTTATTACTTGACTTTACACATTTACTCTGCTCTTACCCCTTGCAGGTGTAAGACAGGGGGGAAAAATATCCTTGCACTTACAGACTTAACCTAAAAACATCACTTCCTTAAGTTCAAACATTGAAGCACCTGAATTCTAACAGTCTAACCCTCTTTTCCCCAAAAGCTTAAAAATAGCACACTTTCCCCTTCCTTCCCCTCCACTTTTCTTCCCCTGCAGCAGAATTGATGTGCAGGTGCTCCAGCTCCTCTTTATATGCAGGAGCAGCAAATGACTTGGGGCCCACCTGTGTCTGCCTTAACAAGCTGAGGAGCTATATAAGGCAGCAGTAAGGGCAGGGGGACCTCTTGGACTTGCTGGGGAGGTGAGTGTTGTGTAGGCTTTGTGAGTTGTTCAGGAGAAATCATAGATGAGAGTTTTTCCCTTAGTGTTTAATAGAGGATTAGAGAAGGCAGTGTGTTCTGTAGCACATTGAGTGCCTTTATGTCTTCCCTGTTGCCTGTGCTGAGCATGAGAGAATTATTACAAGGATATATTGCTGGTCCTGCAACTTCTTTGCTGACCTAGCAGAAGACCTTGCTCTTAAAGATTTTAGTGCCTTTTTGTGCGGTCTTTAAATAACAGTACCTACTGCAGGCAGGCTCTCTTGAAAGATGTGTTACAGGGCTTATAGTGCTGGCTGTGACAAACAAGCAGTGTTCAGGTTAATAGCTCTTACAGTGCTGCTAAAGCTCATTATGCTGCCAGAGCTAGTGACTGGGCTGCTGCTTAGTCCTCTTCATGCCAAACAGCATCAAGGAAACTACAACCCCTGTGTGCTCCCTGTTTTCTTTCCTAATTATTCATGCTTCCTTACTTCTGGTCAAACCCTGCTGCTCTGTACTGTCAGTCTTGTCTAAGTTGATTAAACTTCCAAACTCATTCATTGACTCTCTGAGACTGTTCTAGTGAGCTGCAAAGCAAAAGTCATGTGATTTAAGAGAGCCCTTATAGCACTTTCTAATTCTCAGTAAAGAGAGCAGCAGGTGAAGATTAGGTCTTAATCTTGCTGTAGGTTTAGCAGTGAATCTGAAGCACAATTAATTGCCTTGCTTGCACTGCTATGATAGTAATGAGCAGTCAAAGCCAGGTGAGAAGAGGATCTGGGAGGGCTGATGCTGTCCCCTGAGCTAACCACTAAAGCCATCTGGTTCCCATGTGCTCTCCTGCTCACTGTGTGCTTGTGCTGCCCTGGAGAGAGGGTGGGCTTGTCCTGGTGCTGCTCCCTGCTTTACAGCAGCTCTCTGAGCCAGGGTGAGGGCTGCAAAGCTGGCAATCTTGCTTGGTGCTCAGTCTCAGCTATGCCCTTCAGAGGTAGCCCAAGTCCTTGATTCCATTTCAGCCTGTAGCAGTAAGCCATCCCCTAGTAACTGCTGTAATCACAGGTCTCTTCTGGCTGACTATAAGCTTAGTAAGGGTTGGGAGCTAACACGAAGTGGGCTTTTCCCAGCCAGTGGGGCTGGGAAAAATCCCTATTCTGCCAACTTTCACTCAAAATGTTAAAGTCTAGCTAGGTGTGTTTTTTTCTGCCTGTAAATATTCAGAATGGGACCTGACAGCAAACATGCTTCTCCCTAGCAGCAGTTCAGTGTTGCTCCCATGTTGGGTGTGCAGCATTTGGGAGGGCTGTGCTATGAGCCTGTTCAGGCACTAAGCAGTTTGAGGATGTGCTGGGCACTTTTAGCATTCTGATGACCCTCCTCATCCCTTTTGAAACCTTGCTTTGAGTAACCATGTCTTAAAAGCAATGGTCATGTGAAAACTAAAATCTGAAAAATTCTTCCTGAGCACGTGTATGGTGTGGGTGTGAGTTGCAGGTGTGTGGCACCTCTGATACTCGGTGCTTAACTCAGCTGCTCAGTGGATTAGCTGACATTGCAAACAGGTGTTGCCATGCCTCGCTGCATCCTGCCTGCTCTGCCTGTGGTGCCCACCTCCCTCTGTCATGGGGGTGCTACAACCTGTTGCAGTGGTGGGTATCCAACAGATGCTGCATTCCCATCTTGCAGCATTTTTTTGGGAGTAAGGAGACTGTTTCTGGTGAGGTTTCATTCCTCCTGGCTTTCTGGAAGGATTCTTCTCTGTAGGTCAGGGTAAGGACAAAAAGGAACCTTTGCCTTTGGCAAACTGTTTTCTTCCTCTCAATAAGGAAACTTTCATTTTACAACAGGAACAGGCAGATAACATCAGTGCAGATAAGGAAACCAGGCAACAAATAAAGCTAATGGGCTGCGTTTGGATGAGTTGAATGGAACTTAATGATTCTAGTAAGAACCTATTCACTAACAAAGATTTAAAGCAGCAGATAAAATGCAGGAGATAGAATAGGAAAGTGTTAAAACAAATAGAAACCACTTACAAGCCAGGGAGCAATACCTAGCTAAAAGGCTGGAGACTTTGGCCTGCACATGCTATGCAGGCATCAGCTGCTTCCCTTGCCTCTGCTTGGGCGGGAGGCTGGGAATGGCACTTCCCAAACCTTTGGGTTGTGCCTGCAGACAGAACAGCAGGGGTGCCCCAGGACAGGCTGGGGACCCCCCATACATCCCCCAGGGGTTGCTGAGGGAGAGATGGGGGGCAGTGTGTGGTGGTTCCTTCTTCTTGCCCTTCGCTGTGTACTGCAGCTGTCCCTGCCAAAGCCTGGTGATGCCACTTTCTCCTCCTGCATGCTCATTTTCCATGGCGGATTTCGCTTTCATGGCAAAGGTCCAAGCAGCAGCACCTGGAAACTGCAAACCTGTGTGCTCTCTCTGACAGTTCACCCTCTCTGGCTCCTCAGCACCTTTTCTTTGCCTCATTTTGTGAGATTTTATGTGCTTTCTGCCTAACTGGGTCTTAAGATAGCAGTCCCTGGGTAAAAGCTCACACACTGTGACTACAGTGGGGTGGGACCTATCTTGTGGGGAAAGCTCAGAGCTGGTGATTTGTGACTTCCCGATGCTGGATTTGGCCACAGTAGAAATGTGGGCAGAGCTTCGTCTCCTCTGCCAGCACTGGCTATAGCGCGGGGAGGATGAGCTGGTGGTGATGATGCTGTGGTGATGAAGGCTCTGCTTCCCCTCTCCCGAACCAACGGATGTTTTCTTGACAGCAGCTGCGCTTCATGCGCCAGCCAAAAGCTGCTGCAGAGGATCTGGGCACCCCGACAATTGCTGCCATACATTGGGCATGACAACCTAATGCTATTTGCAACTCCTTTCTTCCAGGGAAAATTGCATTAAAGCCAACTCACAAAGAAATCGCTTCCTCCCTCGCTCTTGGAGGGGAGCAGGCACCTCTTTGCTGGCTCGGGGTCCTGAACGCTGCAGCGTGAGCAAGTGGCAGATTTCCTGCCTTTGCCACGGAAAAGCCTTTTCAGGAATGAAACTTTTGTTGCAGAAAACAGAGGAATTACCACTGCGTTTGGTTTTTCGCTAATGCAAAATGCCAGCACTGCATGGCAGCCGAGCAGCTGCCTGCGCGCACCCAGGGAATGGCATTGCCCTGTCTCCAAGCAGGGAAGAATGTGGATCAATTACTCAGCAAGGTCGTTGCTCCCTCTGTTCCTCTGTCTGTGCTTTTCATCCCCTTCAAGGCAGGATTCTGACTCTCCTGTTGATTGAAAAGGCACCTGTACAGTGAAGTTTAAATCACGTGCTGTTGTGTAGCTCTTGGATGGCAAGTCCAGACAAGTGTTAGCATCCAGGGAATTAAACAGTGTCTGCCTGCTTTTTGGGGGTCTGCCAGGCTTATTTGTGGTGCCTGAATCCCATTGATAAGAATTTCTCTGAAGTGGCCTGTGTGGGAGTCCCCATCGCTTCTGTTTTCAGCCCTGGATAAAATCAAGGGGAGGAAAGTACCAAAAGTGCTCCAGAAGGCAGGAAAATGCCTAGACTTTCAAACTCTGGTGAAAATGCACAACTGTGAACCAACACAGGTTCTGGCCATGAAACCTGCTCCTGTCTGTAGGAGATGCTTGTTGGAGGCAGAACCAGAGCAGCCACTAAGCAGGACGCTGGTCTCAGCAGTGCTATCGCAGTGTCGCCTGTGTCCCTCTGACCACGCGGTAATGGCAGCTCTTCCCCAGGTGGAGAAATGAGCTGACAGCAGCGTAATGCTGCTGTGGCGATGCTCGCTGTGTGCAAGACTTGTCATCTGCTATTTTTAAGATCTAACAAAATGTAAAAGGGAACTGCTGGGGTAGGTGATGTGGAGGCCAGATCCTCCTTTCTCCTGCCACGTTTTCTGAGCCTGTTTAGCAGCAGTGCTGCATGTCTTGGCTTTATTATACATTGTAGAGAGAGAAGGAGCCTTGCTGCTGTTCTGGGAATGGGAATACAGACCTAGGAGGAGTATGTAATGCAGGAAATGTGAAAAAACCTACCAGGCACATTTAATTTGGGACGCTACAACCACCGTGTTGAGTCACAGAGGTTTCTTGTACAACCTTAGCTCTAAGTAGACATGACTTTACTTGCTCTCCACCATGCTAAAACAGGGACAGTTAAAACAGACCTGAGCAGCTGGTGTATTATGTTATCTCATTAAGAAACAGAAGAGCTTAGTGCTTTGAAGGCCCAAAGTGAAAGTGAATCAGGGCTAAGAAAAGGTACTGGTGCAGTCAGGATGTTGGCAAGGTCTCCTCCCCAGCCCTGCTCCTGTTTGTGAAGGCTGGAGGAACAGCTGGGGCAGGTTACACAGCTGAAATACTTGGAGAAGTTGTGACTCAACCTGGTATAATCCCCTGTTGTTCCCCTAGCTATACCCTTGAGACCAGGCTGAAATAAAATCAAGCAGATAGATAATGAGGACCTGACCTGAATTTAGCAAAGTCACGGAGCCTGGGCTGTAGAGCCAGTGCTGCCTGTGCTGATCAGACCTGGCCCGTTATTGGAGATGAGTCAAGTTATTGTGTCCTGGGGATTTCGGGTATTTAGTGACAGGTCTCCTAATGGTTTGCACATTAGCAAATGTTCGATCATCAGCATCTCTGGCGTGGCTGTATTTCATGCTCAGTATCTCCCAGTGCCTGGGTGTTTTACCTTGGATTATTCTGAAGTGGAGCAAATAGCATTTATTTGGTATATTAACCTCATCTAATTGAGCCTCTCTGCTCATTAAGAATAGCAGTTACAATTTCTCAGCCATAAAACCACTAACAACATTTGCTTAATTACTGGCGATGTCATTTGTTTGGGGCTTTGGGGAAAAAAGCAGTGGGTGTTCAGAGCTGACAGATACCATGTACTCCGTCAAACTGAAAAACTCCTTCCCCACTGAGGTGGTGGGCAAAGCCGCTCGCCCGCTTCATATTGCCCGCAACGCTCTTCTGCCTGCACAGAGCCCACTGCCTTCATGAGAACCAGATGGCTGCAAGTCAATCCACAGTGCCTCAGGACAACCCTGTGGTGGGCAGGATAAGTGCTAACTAGGCGACCTGTCCCTAAAATCAGCAGCAGCACAGGCATCCCTTCGGTTTTGCTGTGGCTTGTTCACCCGGGGCAGGAGCCGTGGCTCAGGGTGCCTTGGGTGGCTCCTCTGGTGGGGGGTGAAGGAGCTGTGGTGATGCCATGGGCAGAACCTGCCGTGCTGCAACGGCCTCGGAATTCCTGCACTGGCACACTGCCTCTCTGCTAAACCAGTGACAAGGAAAATACTGAACGCTTTTATGATTAGGTGGCGTTCATCAGAGGTAGCATGACTCTGCAAGTCAAGCATTAGGTCTGTAAAATGCAAAAAGAGCCGTGGTACTCAGTATCAAATTCCCCAAATGCTTTCAGGTTCACACTGAACAATACCCTGTGGCACGAGAGAAAATATTGTTCCGACATTATTTCAGTTGAATAGGATCCTGCTATTATTGAAGTTAATTGCAGGATTCATCTCTCTCTGCCTGGGATCTGTTTTGGATCCTCAGGAATTGTCCTGTAATCTCTTAGCCACAGCTGCTGGCTTGCAGCCTCAGCTACTTGCTGAGCAAAAGGCGTTTGTGCGTTCGCATTTGTAACCAAAGAAAATACAGCACCGCTTTTATGCAAAGTGGCTTGTGCGCAGTTAAATCCTGATGCAAACAACTACTTGAAAAGGGCCCTTAGAGAATTTCAGGTGTTACAGCACATCACAAGCCACAGAGCAAAGTGGTACTTCCCCAGCCTTGCGCTGCAGGAGGAGTTTCTTTCAGGATCCTTGAGCTTGCTGTGATAGTTACTCACTGGAAACTGCACTTGCTAAACCGTCAAGTGCTGCAAATTTGTGCTTTTGTTTCCCTCTGAAATTCAGTTGAATTGGAAGAGTATCAGTGACAGCCTGTGTGTGCAAGCTCCTACTGTGCTCCTCACCTTGGCACTTACCTTCACGACAACTTGGCAATTACAGCAAGTTTTAGTCTCTATCACTATTAAGACTCAGATCTATGGTGCAGCCAAGCAGGACAAAATATCCCATGTGAAATAATGCCTTTGACGCAAAAGAGGCTATGTGGATTTATTGGTGAAAATATCAAAAAATAGTGTCTGAACTGGAACATTCACAATGTAGTTCATGCCTCCCCTTCCATTTGGCTGACCCCAGCTGACTGCAGAGCAGGTTATTCCTGGTGCTGAGCTGAGCCCAAGCGAGAAGTGCAGGTGTGTGCCGAGCTGTCCCCAGCCTGGCTAATCCATGTGACATCAAGACATCAGTTCGGAGCAATTCTTAACTAAATTTTGCAGAACTTGCACCTTTCCTTTCTGGTTTTGTCATGTTAAAAAATAATGTAGCTTGTACCTGCTGAGAGATGCCCCCATGAGCTTTCTGCTCACCTGGAGCCCATCCCTGGACCAGCAGCACCCTCCAGGCTGGGCCAGCTGAGCTGCCACAGCACCCAGTGCCCAGCGTGACCTGGGTGACACATATGTACCCCAAGCCACCGGCCAAGGTCAACTGCATAGTCTGCTCTGTCTCAGACGCAATTTGGCCAGCTCTGCTATGTGTCACATGCGTCTCACTTTTTTATGATTTATCATGATCTTCCTCAAACTAAGACCTCCCCAGTCCAGACCAAACCAAAGAGTTAGCGATGCATGGTCAAAAATCTTGAAAATATTGTATTTTTTTTATCTTGGTGTGCAGGATATGCTGTGCTTTGAAATTTTTCAGCATTTTAATTAGATTATTAGAATCAGCCTCAGCTTTCAAGTTGCACCTTTTAAAGGCTGGAGAAGGAGAATGGTTGGAAAAGGGGAAAAAAGGAGGGGAAACAGCTTTGTGTACAGGCTTTTCATACAATTCCATTTTCCACACTTTTTTTGTGCTTTCTGGAAATTGCGAATGCAATAATATAAGTGCATCTCTGAAGATGCTGGCTCCTGCTCACTGAACAATGTGGAGGTGTTTTAATATCCTATTGGAAAATTTCTCAAGGGATTCACAAAGGATGAAATCCACCCCCGTGCAGCCAGCACCAAGTCTGTCACTGAGAGACATGAGTGGTTCATAGACTGCACTCCGGCCTCTTGCGCAGCAGTGAATTTCACCTAAATGAACTGCCTGAAGTGATTTGAGACTAAATTCCTGCTGGTTTTAGCTGGTATCTATCATACTGGCTACCAGCACTGCAGAACCTGGCCAAGGATCCCAGACCAGGAGGCAGGGTTGATGTTACCCTGCCACTAAACCCACCCATTTCGGGGGTGCAGGAACACCCTATTCACATTGCTTGGCTTGGTCTGTATGTTCCAGCTCAGCTCCACATTTATATCGTTGGCTACATCAGGTCAGGAATGTGATGCAATTTCATTTCCCCTGTGTAAAATTTTACAGGTGTTGGAGAAATCCAAATAGAATTTGGTGACATGGATTTATTCTACCTAAATGAGACTCTGCTGTGCTGATTCCTGCCTGGAGTAGTCAGGCACGTGCACTCCAGAAAATAAAATATTTGCAAGGCTGAGATGTGAGGCCCATCAGACCTCTGTCTATCACCTGGCATATGGGACTGGGTTCACACATGTGGCTACAGAAAGCGAACACAGCCTGTGGTGTGAGGCTTCATAGCGGTGCAAACAGCAAAGCAGAATGATTGCATTAATTCTGGAAGCCGCACAATTAACTCTCCCGGCCTGTGGGAGCTACTGTCATCACGCCTCTTCAGAGCCAGCATTTCTTCTCGTGACATGACACTGCTCCGCCGTGTGCTACCTGTCTCTGTTGTGCTGGTTAGAAGCAGCAGGTTTGCAGAGAAGTCGGGGTGCGACACGCACGATCTCCCCCGTTGTGCATTGCTGCTGCAGCCCCGAGGTGCTGGTGATGGCCGTGACTCACACGTCAGCCTGAGGTGATAGGCAGAGCCCATGAAATGCAGCGTGTTATTAATTTGAGTACATACCTGTCCGTTGATCCCACTCCTCATTACTTTGCGGTGGCTACAGGTTCATGGGCTAGGTATCATGGCTAAGCACAGCCTGAAAAGTGCTGTCTGCCAGGGGGATGGTGAACTTGGGTGACGGATCTAGACTCCTGAAGCCTTGGACCTTCTACATGGTGTGGCTAAGAGCCCTGCATCTCCACCCTGGTTTTGCTTGTGCTCTCTGGGCATGCTGTTAACTCCCAGCGCAGGGACACACACATTTCAAGAAGACAAGAGGATGTTATGGTGGAAAAAGCCAGGAAAGCATAATTAATTAAGACCTTGGGGAGGAAAATGGTTTTTTTTCCCTCTGGTTTCTCCACAGAAAGACACGGTGGGACTTGCCCCTGGCGCACTGGGAGGGGAAGCCCAAAATCTCCCTCTGGAGTTTCAAGACAAGGAAGCAGGCGTTCTGGACCAGTGATGGCTGCACACCTGGACCTCCCATCCAAACACCTTCACTTGCACAAGGAATATAAAACCCTGGTGCACAGTTTCCACCTCAGACTGCCTGGCAGAGGGGCAGCCTATCCATATGAAGAGGTACAGTGAAACACTTGTCCCTGATGGTAATTCCCAGACCACATCCGTGCTGCATGTCTGGGGCTGTGCTGTCCGCACATTTGCAGCACAGAGGCTGTTGAGTCAAATTCAGATGCAAACTGATCTGTTCACCTCACATCACCAGAGGACAGGACTGTACATCCCCTGTAGCACCCAATTCTTTCAAAGGCTATTGCTTTTCCATTACCCATGTTGGAAAAAACCAAAATAGTACAGCAACTCTGAAGGTTCATCCTAGGAAATGGAGAGTAGTCTAAGGGAACAGGACACATCTGATCTTTGGGATAACTCATTGCTCTAGGTCAGAAAGCTGGATTGAGAGCTTAAAGGCTCAAGATAGAGATGGTAAGAGAGCAAGGAGAGAAAGCTTTCACCTTTAGTGACTTTTCAGGGAAAGATGAAGAGATACAGAGGATTAAGTGTTACGAGATTACAGCAGGAAAGAGAGAGAGAACACAGAAACCCCAGAGCATCATCCATCTCATAGCAACAAGGTTGGATTTAGATGGAATTATTCAAACAATACAAAAATGTGCAGGAATAGATGCGACATGAAAACAAAGTGCAGGTTGAGGTGACCAGCTAAGACATTTCAGGTAACTGAGGTGGTGGAGCTGGATAAGCTGTTCTGGAAACAAACCACAGAAGTATAAAATGAGCAACTTTTCCTTCCTTTCTGGTTGCAGAAGGTAACGGGAGGACCAAGGGAACGGCACCGTTTGCACATGCTAGAAACATGGCCTCACAATTTTAAAGGATGCTGCTGCACCTGTCAAAGCTGTGCCAGGACCGTGCATCGCAGGAAACATTTGGATCCCGGTGCTGACCCAGTCCCTGGGGCCAGCAGCGTGCAGAGGCTCAGGGAACAGAGGTGTGGGTTTACCAGATGGCCTCTTAGGATGGTGCTGGTCCCAGGGAGGTTTGCATTAAGGCACTCATGAGCAATATTGATTTTGGAAGTTAGACTAAATTTAGCTGCAGCTCAAAGAGGGAAGGAGTAAAAATATCATCCCTGGCTCTGCTCTTACTCCTGTGTAAATCCGTCGGTCTCTGGATATACTCCTGCCTCAAGCCCCAATTCGGGTATGTGTCTGGGTATTGCCTCCCTTAGGGAGCAACCAGAGAGCGAGCCTGATGCCAGTGCAGTCAGTCGTGACCCTACCGAAACCCAGAAGTCACCGGTGAAGCACATTAATCCCACGCCACTCCTGACCCCTCTGAGATACCCACCTGGAAGCTGCTGTTTGGAACTGCTGTGTTCTGCAAACGCCACTGGTGCAAACTAAATATGTGATTTTTCCCCTTCACTTACACACATTTTTATTGGAATAAAAAGCCATACGCTTAAGAAAGATGCTCCTTTATCCCAGCTGTTGCTTGTTTTACTTTTGCACACATACTCCAGCAAAGCACTTTGGTGTCCAGCAGTTGAAAAATCCATTTATTGAGACATCTGAATGAATCTTAATGAATATTCCTAACGGGGGATTTTAAAAGAAATGGAAACAAGCAAATATATTTTGCAATTTGTGAAGGTCAGATAGACACAGGCCAAGGTTTCCCTGACCTTCATGTACATGTGGGTTTTTGTTTTCAGTAGTGCAGCTGAAGAGCTAACATTAGTAATACTTCAATGAATCAAAGGGTTGGCCAAGAAAGGAGTATTTAAAGCTGAATAGGAAGTTTTAATTTGAAGAATTGTCTGTCGGGGTATTAATAATGTCAGTCAATCCCTCAGGCTTGGTGACTGGATTTGAGATGTGTAAAAAAAAATAACTGCATTGGGGAGTGTCGCTTCTGTCTCTTGCTTTCTGGGAATGGCTGGCTGGGAGGACAGATTTTCATCTGAATTCGTCAGTCTTTGTCGCAGCGTGACATGTTTTGATGAAATGTGTTCAGAGATGCTGTCAGCTTGCCTAGTTCCTTAGAAATCCACCTCCAAGCTGCTGGGGAAACCCGTGTCTCCCCAAGAGCAGTGTACAGGCTTTGGAGAAAGAGCAAGTGGAGCTTTTGAAGGCACAGCTCAAGTCTGAGAGGAGTTTTCTTGGGATGAGGAAAGGCTCGGCTGCACGGCACCGGGGGAGATGGTCTGCAGGAGCTGTGGAGGGGACCTGCGAGGAACAGAGCTGCTCCCAGATAGAAAGCCCTGGGCCAGCAAAAGAGCTGCCGAATTCACACTGAACTGCTTTACCTGAGCCATGCTGTAGAGGTGATGCCTCAAAGCCCAGCAGAGCTGACCCAAGGGCTGGATTCTCCCTGGCAATGGGAAGCGGAGGCTGCGTGCGCTCTTGGCTGCAGCTGCTGCTGTGCTTCCTCCTCTAACCCCAGCTAGAGACAGGCATTCATTACGAAACCAAATTCCCAGGACAGTTGCTTGTTGGAAAGGTCATTTGGCTGGCTTATCTGAAAATTGATGCATTGAAAGCTTTCCTAAATTTGCTCATTAAATATGATGCATTGCAGCATTATCAACAAAATTGTTGGCATGCAGGCTTCTGGCTGGAACATCTCTTTTCTGGCAGCTGTGGTCCCAGTCCTGACCCAGGGTAGTGGGAGCAGGGGTGGGGTAGGTCTGATCCCTGGTCAAAACCAGGACCCAAAATGACACCTTTTCAGACCAACCTCCTTTGTAAATTCTTTTGGTACATGATGTGACACCGTGACTGCAGCGGGTGCTGTGACAGGGCTCCCTACATGGCTCAGGTCAGGCCCGCTGATCCCTCCAAGGGGCAGGGCAGATGCAGTAGGGTTAGGATGGAGACGAGACACATCCAAGGATGAGAAGAATAGAAGAAAAGGCCAAACCTGCAGGAGAGGTGATGGAGAGTGGGGAAGGTGCAGGAATGCCTGTGGGTGTCTCTGGGACTGGGTCTGACCTGAAGGAAAGGCAAAGCAAGTGCAATCAAGAAGAAATCTCCGGTCCCTGCAGGACCTTACTGTCTCTGCAGGACATTACTGCTCCTGCCAGGAACTATGGGATCTGGGACACGTTTCGTGATGTGAAGAGCCGTCCAACCCACGGATGGTCCCTGGCAGCCCTGCATTTCTTTTTTAGAGACATTCAGCAGTTGCAGGCAGCTGTGTGTGTACATCAGGCATTTCCATCACTGGCATTTTGAATACCACTGTCCTCCCCAGAGGAACACTGTGTTTGGGACCAGCTTCCCAGCTCCCCCATCAGCTCTCCCGCTGGCCGCAGCCGCAGCTGGCGGCAGTAGGAGCCGTGCCCCCGTCCCTCTCCCCTCCGCCAGCCTCTCGTAGCAATTTGTCAAAGCAGCACGAGAGTCAGAAGCAGCGCTGAAACGCTTTGCGCTGAGATTTTCAATTAGGGAACACAAAAGCCTGTTTAATAAACTCTTAGAGGCTTGTTAGCTGAGACATAATTAAGATTAATGTTGACTTGGGACCAGAGGAAACAGGGCTGAAAGTGAATCAAAGCAGGGCAGACAGTTTCCACCATTAAGATAATGCAAGAGCGAGTTTCCCTCCCGCAGCAGCGGGTGGTATCAGGTGCATTGCTGTGCCGGAGGGAAACCCTGCTTGTATTTCCCTATTCTGTTAGAAGGCAAACATTAAAAGGTACAAAAAGCTGTTTTCTTCTCCTTGTTCCCCCAAACATGCTTACAGCCCTCGCATAGGCAGCTGTTTTCACAACAGCTGTGCACACTCCAAGGCCAGGCAATGGCAGGTTTGGAATAAAGCTCCACATTCCAGGCTGACAGTAGCCGGCTGTTTGCCCGATTGATTTCTGATGCTCCCCCGGGGCTGTGATTGCTGGTAGGAAGGATGGCAAAATTAGGGACACCAGCACACGAGCACAACTACCGCCTGTTTTGCCAGGCAGGTCTCAGCCCTGCCTCAGACAGCAGCTTAGAGGGGGGCAGCCCCACACCGGGGTCAGGGAGACCGAACCAGCATCCATGCACCCACGTCTGTGCATGCCCTGCTGTGTACTTTTCAGGTGTCTCGCTATCCCCTTCAGATAAAAGTTTTCTCGGTTAATTCCAAGTATGATAAAATTCTGTGGAGGGAGGATAGAAATAATCTTTGCTCTGCTAATGCAATGCCAGGTTTTAATTCTTTCCCATACATCTTTATTTATTAAAGTCCCTTTTCTTGCCAAGGCAGATGATGTTCCTGGCTGAGTTCATAAATCAAGCCAAGGTAAGTGGGTGGTAAAATCCACAAGCAGTTATACACCGATGCTGGTGAAACAGCCCTGTCGCTCCCTGCGAGCTGGGTTTTCAGCTGTCATCTGCCCAGCCACGCACTGTGCTCCCCAGGGTGACTCCCATGGATGCTGAGCTGCCTGTGGTTTCACTGCCGGTGTTTTCCACACCAAAAAACGTACTCAGGGGTTTGCAAATTCAGTTCCCACTTCTGAGCATCCAGAACCACCTTCGACACCAAGGGCTGGCTCTGGCAACACCGGCGGGGAAGGGTGGCCTTCCCTGCCCCAAAGCTGGTGCCCAGGTGCTGCAGACCCTGGTCCTGCCAGAGGTCAGAGAAAGGCAGCAGAGAAAACAGGAGAACTGAGCTGATTGGGGGTTCCCTAGGTGAGACCAGTGCAGATGAAGGTAGCACAGCTTGGGACCAGGCAGGAGGCAACAGCAAGGACTGGGAAAAAACTCGGCACAGGCACCTATTCTCTCTACAGAGCAGCAAAATCCAGGACCACAAGGCAGAGCGTGGGATGGAGAAAGAATGGAGGGCCAGGCTGCAGAGAAGCAGTGTGGGATGAGTGAATGGGTGATGGCAGGCGTGCAGCAAGGGGGAGGCTGGAGTAAGGGGGACACATCCCAAAGTGACAACTGAATCGCACCCCGTGAGACAAATCCTGAAGCCCACAAATGTCCTCCTGAGGTGGGAACTGTTAAAATGCTGGCTCCCACACCACCACCCCAGCTCTCACAAATCTGTGGAAAACAGCCTGAGCTTTGAGGCAGAGGGTTTAGGAATTTTTGTTTTGTTACCTAGAATCTTGAGACATGCCTTATCGTAAACTATGCACATACAGAATGAGCTGACGGGAGGTTACTGATGTTAATCACAAGCTGTGTGGAGCCGGAGGAAGAAAGAGATGAAAACCTGAAGTGTGTACCAGCCACAGGAGTCCTCGGAACTGCCTGTCTCGCTGCCATCCCCCATCCCTCATCACATGCTCACTCATTTACACCTTTTACAGGTAAAGACCAAATGCTTTTGTGTGTGTGCTAGGTGCACAAAACCAGCAGCCCTGCACTCCTGGGGTGCCCTCTGCTTCCATCACCTCCTGCTTCGGGGCCCCACTCTGTGCTGGTGCAGCTCCCAGCACGAAGGAGCACTATTCTTGGTGCTACAGCAATAAGCATGCTCAGTACTAGCTGACTTTTCACTAATATTAATGAAAAATAATGCTGTAAATCAGTAGTTACATTGATATTGACCAGAAACGTAAAACCACTGTCATGGGCCAGCCAAGCTGGATTTGTGTGGCTGTGCTTGCATGATGGCTAAGTTAGGCTTTAGACGGGGTGGTACAATGATGCCAGACCAGTTCGCATTTCTGCCTTTTCCTGTTACACCTCCTGCTGGGTGCAGTTGTGTTGTCCCTGTGGGCTGAAGTCTCACGGGATGGCCCCATCTGTTTTTACCCCACCTAATGGATTTGGCACACAAGTTAGTGCCAGACCATGAGTCCTCCCTGTCACAAACCCAAAAACCTTTGCTAAAATTCCTATGATCGAGTCCCCTCCACTGAGCTCAGGGCCAAATTCTGCTTTCTTGAAAGTCCGAGACGGTTTTCCTGCTGCTCTTGATTTGCATGGATATAACCTGAGGATAGAGCTTAATTCGCCATGTACTGACTACACCACCTTTGATTGTTCAGCCAAACTAGTGTATGATCAAAAGGGAGAAAAAACAAGAAAATACTCAGAAATGAGTTAAAAAACCGGCGCAGAGAGCGAGGGCTTCGTAGCGTAACTGCGAAGTTCCAGCCTTGGATACTCTTCTGCTTTATCCCACCTCTTTGCCCCTCATCCGTCTCTAGCTGTGCTAATAAATGTTTTTATTTTAGGTGAAGGCATAGTCCTGAAGTTCAAACTCCTCAGTCTCTTAAGTGCTTGGGGAGGGATGAGGAATTCCTCATTTTTTTTCTGATCGTGGTGAGCTGCAGCTCAGCTGTCATGAGGGACAACTTGTGATGCTTGAAAGCAACCGCTTGCCCTGCTTCTGTCTCTTGCTATGAGCCAGGAATGCTAATCTTAGAGTAGCTGCTTCTGCTGTGATCTGCAGTGCAATAATCCCGGCTCCTTCAAAGAAAGCTTGCTGTGTGTGAGAACAGACAAAGAGGGAAGGGCGGGCAGTCCTCCTGAGAGGAGAAAGAGGGATTTGAAGTTGTCCAGCCTGCGAGACAGATGCTTGAACAGTCTCTGTCATGGACTCTAGTGCTAGTGAAAGGCGAGATCCCCCTTCTCCTAGTGCTTGGAGCCGAAGAGTGGCCACACTGTCTCGATTTCTACCCTTTCTTTGTTTAAAACCCATTTCTGGTCTGGAAGTCTTCTGACAAGTAGCAGGGCACAGGGAGATTTTTGCTAGGAGATGTGAAATTTCCCCAGCCACCTGTTTATCACAGTCCCCAGGACTTTGTCCTTGCACTCTGCTTCCTTTCCAGCTTTAGGCTCGCATCCAGCTCCGTGTTTATCTGTTGTCGTTTCTTAGACTGTGTATTCTATATCTTAGATTCGCTTTCTGTCTTAGTCATGTGCTTGTGAAGTTAACTTGTGCAGGAGGGTGAGCCTGTAACCTTTTAAAATTCCTCAGAAAGGGAGAAGAGGAGTGCTGGGAGTTGATGCTGGCTTGGTGGTGTGGTGACAAAAACTGGTGCTCTCAGTTTACACTGAGGAGCTGAGCCCAGGTGCTGAGCAGGGAGCTGGTTCTCTGTGCCTGGCTCACCTTTCAGGATCTGGGACGCTCTTTTGGAGACGTTACTTGGGGTTGTGCAGTCAACTGTGCTATCGTCAGAAATGGAAACGGGCCCTCCTGTCTGCTTGGCTGGGGCTCAGGGAGCTTGAAGCGTACTCAGCATCTTGAGCAAAGTCCTGCTTCACGACTACAGCTGTCCTCTGGTGTGGGAGCTGTTTGCCAGATGCTTCCCTGTCTGCATTTGGCTCCAACGTGGCTTTTTCACTGACGGGATGCGAAGTACCACCCGAAGTGAAACGGCGCGATTTAGTCCCATTTGTAGAGGCTGAACTGTACTGATGTGTGCTGTGTTTTGTAACTCGTGCTTCTCTGTAAATGGGCCAGCGATCTCTATGGCCACAGTGCACAAAGGAAAAATGTTTCCGTTGTCAGCAGCGAAAACCTGTGGGGTCAGGGAAGAGAGACTGCAAAACCTAACCACTCCTGTGCGCAGTGTTTGGATTTGGGAAAAGGATTGCCTTCAACTTGTGAGTTTTAATTTCTTATGAGACAGGAAAGTATTTTGTGATACTTGAGGCATAAACGCTGGTGTAAGTGGATCCATAACCAGCTTTGCTGGGGGTTTAGCAGCTTATCTTTAGAAATACGTAATATCCAGCTAATGCTTTCAATAAAGAGTGCACCTTGGGCTGCATCTTTGTCCTCCCTTTTCCAGATGCCCCTGGGAGGCTGAGTTATCGGAGACTTCTGTCTTGGTCTGCTGCTTGCTTCCCTCTGGAGCTGGTGTTGCGCCAAAAGTGCTGTTCTGCTCCTGATGAAATGGGAGAATTGTTGCTCCAAGTACCTGAAGCAGCCAGGGAGCAGAGGGGAGGAATAGAGGCAGCGAAGGCCAGAAAAAAACCCACTTTTGCAAGTATACAAAGGCAACACAAAAAAAATCCATCGCACTGCAGCAGCTTTGACTTCCTCCAGCAAAGTCTGGATGAAGTCCCTAGGTGCTTGGCTTTGTTGTTCTTGAGTCAGTTTGAGAAGAGGCAGAAGCAGTGACGCTGCTGGACATTCCTGTGTGCTGCCGGGGCAGGGCTGTGCCATGGTGGAATCATCCTGCTGTGGTCGTGCTCGGTGCTTGCCCTCGCCTGCTCAGGGGCCGCGGTGCTGGATTTCCCGGGTCCCAGCTGGGTTTGGGTGAATGGCAGCTGTGGCTCCGTGCCTCTGCGCTGGCTCCGAGGGAGCCTGCAGAACAGCAAATGAGCTAGAGCCATCCAAAACATGTTTTAGTTTGAAGCAGGATCTGAGTCAGGCCCATGGCTGCTCTGAAAGGCACTGTGATTTTTTTCTTCACCTTAACTGCAGGCTTCTCCTGGGGCTGCTTCTGGGCCCTTTTTCCCCCCCCTCTTTTTCCTCTCACGGTGTGGCAGGAGGTCTTATGATGTGGTTAGGCTTGAGCTGATCTCTAGCCCCACATCAGTGGGCTTATTCCTTGCCTGGAGACATGCTAACGTGTTGGATTACTGCCATATCTCCTCATGGAGGGGAAGAGCAGGCCTCGTGGGCATCTGCTTTCAGTAAGAAACATTACTGCTTTTCTTCTGAAAGCATAATATTAACGTGGGGAGAAGGGGTGTTTGTCGGTGGGATTAGCCCTGCCATGGGAAAGGCTGGCCGTGTGGCCAGCTCGTGCTCCGGCTCAGCCGGCGGTGAAGGAGCTCATAGCTCCGGCACGTCCTGTGATCTCAAACCCGTAGCCACACTGTTAAAATCGTGCCTCTTGCTGTAGTCATCCTGTCAGCCTGAGGCAAAATTCATCTCCCAGCCGCTGTTACCTTTTACTTGGGTGGAGGCAGATCCCAAAATTAGTGTAGATGAAACTGCTGTTGGCTCAAAAATATGCCTGCCCAGTGAGGACAATAATGTGGAACCTGCCACAGCAGGAAGAAACGTGTAGCTGACAGCTTGGACTCGATAAATACCTCGCTGCCCCTTCTGCGTCCTGCAGTGGGGGGCAAAGCCAGGCTGGGGGACAGCGAAGGGTCTTCCCAAAGAAGCAGGCTGCAAAATACGACCCTTGACACCTCGAAAAGAGAGGGCCGCTCTTAGCGTGGCGTCACTGCCTGTGGTTTGTCCTAGAAATATTTGTCTGTGGAGTTAACCTGTCTCCTGGAGTCGTGACCCAGCTTGTCAGCTTAATGCAGCGTCTGCAAAGCCTGCAGCAGATTAGCTCTGCCTCCACATGCAGCCGTCATCCCGGCGTGGATGCGTGAACGCGATCTGTGGAAACCATCCAAAATAGCTGCGGCTCTGACATTGCAATAGATGCAGATGTCACGTAAGAGGCAAGAAAATTGGCCCTAAATCAGTAATCTCAGGACTAGCTGTCCCTGCTATCCTGCAGTCATTTCTAGGCTTTCAAATGAAGTTTTTTGAATTGCAGCATCTCCTGTCCGACCTTCCCCTTTCGGGGAGGGGAAAGTAGAAGCAGTGACCTTTTACAACCGTTACTTTCTCGTGTGGCTTTTCCACCCTCCGCGGTGGTGGGGAGGATGCCTGGAAGGCTGCGGGGGGGGACAACCCATGCTGGAAATTCAGTCTTCCTGCCTGCAAGGTTTGAAGGCGACCCAGCCTTCCCTCTGCCCTGCCAGAAAGGGTTACCCAGCCCCATCGGCGCTCGCTCCCTCACCTGCCTTCCCCCAGTATCCACCTGCAGCACCAGCTCCGTCGCACAAAACCCATCACGTCCCTCCTGTCGTCGCCGCGTGGTCTGAATCTGAATCCGGAGCTCAGAGTAGAGCAATAAACTGCCTGCTGCTCCATCCTGCTCGTGCTGGTTGAGGGGTGCCTCTTGCCGCTGGGTGACCGGCGCTCTCCGCTCAGTGCAGCGGCGTTTCCATCCAGCAGGAGCGGCGGCAGGCGATGGGCTCTGCCAGGGCGGCCGCGCTCGGCCCACTGGGGCTTGTAACCCAGCTATGGCTTAATTTAACTGGGCTCTTCCCTTTATTGTATAAACTAGCCTGACTTTACAAGTGGTCTGAATGCATAGCTTTTTAGGGGGGGGGGGAAAGGTAACAAAGCCCAGTGTAACTATTTTTGGTCTTTTTATTATACTGTTTCCTCCTCTTATGCATATAGCGTTGCAGATACACTCCGCCTTTGCATGGCTTAGAGGCACGTAAAGAGACTGTCCCGCTCCTGAGCAAGCCTCCTTGCGGAAAGTGCCGGGGAGATGCGGTGCCTGTACAGTTCCTTGCTTGGGAATAGCCAAATTTCGCAGCAGATTTACATTCCGGCGTGGGGGGCGGTGTGGCTGGCAACCAGCAGGACTTTCTTAAAATTGACTTTGTGGTGAAATATAAAAGGCTCTTTGTTGGCCTAAACCTTGGGAATTCGACGTTTCAAATGTGCGTTTCTGAATGGCTCTGTTAAGTTTGTTGCGAAGGCTGCTACTCAAGCAGTTTCCAAAAGAAAAATGTGGATATTGTCCCGCAGAGCAGCAGAACGAACTCGCTGCTAGCGTCTTGCCCAGCCTGGGGCTGTGCGTGCAGCTGGGCTGGATCCGCTCTCTGCTCCGTCTGTAATTTCGGAGCAGCTTCTGCTGCCAGGAGCAAGCATGGAGGAAAAACCAAGGCAAGGAAGCGCGGAGGGTAACGCCGGGCTGCCGCACGGCTCGCCTCGTGCAGCAGCCTGGAGCCATCTCGCAGGGGGAAAAGACAGAAACACTACGACAGAGCTCGTAGAGGGGAATGATTCACTTTTGGGAAAACATTGGCAGCTCCGCGGGCCGGGAGGCCGGACTCGGTGCCAGACAGGAAGCCGGCTGACGTGGAAGTGCCGTCTCGCCGGGATTATGAATGGCCAGGCGTGCCTGCCGCGGCCGCGCTCGGGCCTCCTCCTCCGCCCCGCACGCTCCTCGCCGTGCCCTGCCCTGGCTGAGGTAAGCGCGGGGCCAGACCTTTTGTTTCTCATGTCATAAAACAATTCAAAAGAGCAGTCGAGAGCCTCGGCCCACGAAGGTGAGCTGGCTGGTTTGTTGCCAGACTGGCTCCAGAGGCACAGAAACCAGCGCCAGTCCAGCCTGCTGGCTGTAATTGGTCTGATCCATATTAAAATCTCTCCTTTGATTGTAGAAAACCAGGATTGTCTTGTACCGAGAAACTGAGCTAGTGCAGAATGGCCGTGGGAAGGTATTTGTGAAAGGAGCGGGGGAAAACTATGGAAAAAATGTGCCTGTGCATCCATCTTTGCTTTTTTAAGTTGTTTTGAAGCCACTTTGCTTCTTAGGCGTGTTCTGTAAATTCGGTTTTTTCTTGAAACGCTCAAAGCATCTGATATATTGTGGCTGCATTATCAAACTGGTGCGGGTGGTTTTGTGTCCTGTACTGGGAACTCTGGCCTGAGCAAGGGCACGAGTGGTAAGGACACTGCAAGTGGCTCATGGGGGGGAAGGCGGTGGCTTGTTGCTCCCTTTTCCCTTCCACGGAGCCGCGGGGATGGGGTGACTGGCGCAGGCTCGTCACCAAAGGGCTGCAATTATAAGCAGCCGCAGAAGGAGCTTTCAGCTGGACTGGATGTGAACGCTGAGCAGCAGTACCATACTGGTATCGTCTCGCAGGACAGTGGCGTGGCTTCCCGAAAGGGAAACGAGAGAAATCAATCATTTTGAGAAACGCATTGCTCACTGGGGTTTGCTTAAGGGCTTGCTTACCAGCGAGGCAGCAGGATGTGAGCCGCCCCGGCGCTGGGGTCACTGCGAGGGAAGTGGCCGTGTGTCTGACCCCTCCCCAGCCTGCGGGAGCCTTCGGATTGCAGCCCTGCATGAAACGGGACTTTTTCCGCCCCCCCCCTCCTTTGAAAAAGGAAGCTCTTTGCCTCAGTGCCTACCAGCGCTTGTAGAAGTTGCAGAGACGGGCTGAGCGATTGCAAGGGTAATCTGCTGAGGCTAGAAACGCAGGTAGGAGCTTGCTGACGTGCTGGCTTGCCTTTTGATTTTTCCCCCCTCCTAGTTGTTTAGCCCCTGCACGGTGTTAGTGGCGGGGGGAGCACTGGGTGTTGCTCAGGGCAGGCACCGACGGAGCGTGGGACTCCGGGGAGAGGGTTTCAGGCTGTCCTGCCTCCGCAGAGCGGGCAGCGTTGGGCGGCAGCGCCGCTGGCTCCTGGGAAGCCTCAGAACGGCTGCGGCAGGCTGCGAGGGGAGGCACTTCCCGGGTGTTTTGGAGGAGGTGACCATCTTTCCTTTTTTTCATACCTGCTCTGAGCTGTGTGTAGAAGTAACCAAGGGACGGGGAAGCGACCAGCTGGGCTGCCTGCACCCGGAGCCTGGTTTGAAAGCAAGGCAGCACTGCGTGATCTGCCATCGCCGGCGAGAGAAGGGGAGCAGCAGGGCGAGACACAGCCCTGCCCCGGGCTCCGACAGCAGAAATCGGTGCTAGGGCTGGAGCTGTGAGAGCGGGGAGGAAAGGAGCTTTGGGGAAGGGAGAGCCAGGCCTTGACGCCCCTGGCTGGGCAGGCAAGTTGTCTCCTTAACCAGCATAATTCCGAGCCGCTCCCCTCGTGTCCTTGGGAATAGCGGAGAAGCTGAAGGTCTGTTTGTGCTCCAGCCAGCCTGCCACAGCGTGGGGCTTTCTGCGGCGGCTGTGTGATCTCGGAGGGATGGCCAAGGTCCGCTCGGAGCACCGGTGACGTATGCTGTAATCTTGGCTGGCTGGAAAGGAGGAGTAAACAAAATGTACTGCAGGTTTGTTTGCAGAGGATTATGGTGTTTTTCTTCATCTTTGAAGCTTGCAAATACTATTCAGGTGCTTTGCGTCTCCCATATCCTGATCATTCCTAACCTTTCCTTTCTCTTCCCTGCAAAGGCAGTGTCTTAGTGCTGCCTGAGCTGTGATTCCTGCCTGTGGAAGCAGGTGTTGTATGTGTGATACCTTCTTCAAGCAATGTCAGGGATGCTCTTTGGTTTCTGTGCCTTTTTTCTTTTTTTTTCTTTTTTTTTTTTTTCCTTCTCCTAGAGCTAAATGTTTCTTTTAGGCCAGTTGCAGTCAAAGACCGTAATTAAATAGGCTGCATCTGCTTGAAGTCTTAGCTACTCATTTTGCTAATGCCTTCAGACAGGTGCTGAATCGTCTGAGGGACAATTGGTGCTGCGTTGAGCTCCCCAGGTCTCACGCGTGATGTCTCCGTAGGAAGAGGAAGTTGTTTGTAGGATGAGTACCGCCTTGTTACCAAATAAACCATATCAAAAGTCTCTCCGCCCCGCTCAAAGGACAATTTCTTCTGGTAAATGGTTGGTGTTTGCTTCTTGGTGTGCGTGGCCAAGCCCAGGGGATGTCTGGGTTTTTCCCTGCAGTTTTGCTAGTGGGTTTTACCCCGTCCTCGGCAGCCTGCGCCCTGCGGGGGAAACGCACCCTCGCCCAGCGGGAGGGACAGTGCCCGGCTGCCGTGGGGGCCAGCAGGGGTGCAGTCAGACAGATCGTACAGCAAATAAGCAGGAACAGAGTCACACCGCGCTGAGGATGCTGCCGTTCCTCCGGGGAGCTCTGTGGAGGGTGATGCTCCTGCTTCTTTACGGCTTGTTTGTTTGAAAGGACGTTTCTCCATCTCCAGCGTAGGGAAATCATCGCGTGCAAGTGCTTCTCG
Organism: Ibycter americanus; assembly: GCA_035590275.1. NCBI lineage: Eukaryota > Metazoa > Chordata > Aves > Falconiformes > Falconidae > Ibycter > Ibycter americanus. Next base: position 26,594,913 of record JAVJGI010000050.1, on the reverse strand, counting down.
GGGACTGATTTCCTGCTGGAAATAGCTGCAGACTCAGCACCTGCTGTCCACATTGTTCGTTCCTTGGAGGCTGGTCCTGCCTTGGCTCCCGCCGTGGCACCGCGGTGGGGTGGGCGCAGTCGCCGGGGGCTCCCGGCTGGGCGCTGTGCTGCAGGATGTGGGGGGGCTGTGACACAGCACGTTCACCAGCGCTACTGTCTTGCGCTCAGATGTCCCTCCACGCTGTTCACTACTTCCTCTAACCACCTCTGCGGTGCGATCAAACACCTCCTAAGGACATGTTTTCTGGGGGTTTTCTTCTTTTTTGACTCTCACACGGTAGCTTAGGGGTTCGCAGCGGCTGTTCTAGCAGCGGTGTGTGCAGCAAAAGCGTGCGTGCAGCGAATTCACCTTGCAGCCCAGGGTGGATCTTGCTGAGCCACATTAAAATGCTTTTTCAGTTTCTCCCGGCGTGTGTCGTGGCCCGGTTGCAGCAGGAGTTTGGATCTCTCGGCTCCCGCACAGCAGAGGTTACTGAACCCGTTTCCGCAGGAAAAGCAGCACTAGGAAACGTTGAGCCTGTTCTTGGTGGGGCCAACTGAAGTGGTTTGGGTTTTCTTCCTTGCTGTAATTAAATAAGAAAACAAGAAGCCTTGGTTTAAATCTTTTTAATCTTTCTCCAGAGAAGAAATGCTGATTAGCACTATGCAGCATCTGTTAAGAGATGGGCTGAATTGCAGCAAAGGTAGCCTTGACCTCGAATTTGGGATTTTCATGCCAGCATTTGAGGTTGCCATTTGCCTATTGGAACAACGCTATGGCTTCATAGAAATCTAAGCGATTGCTGCTAGGTGAAAAGGATTTGTTTCCTTGCTTTCCTTGCTTACAGAATTATGGAAACTTTATTTGCCAGATTGGGTAAGGCATCAGCTTTAGTTAATTTCTGTTGCTTTATTTATTTCTCTGTCCAGCACATGTAAAATAATATTTTTGGTAGACGTAGCTTTCTGCCTTAAGCTTCCATCAAAGAGCAGCTTGACACAAATTATACGAGGGGATGGATGTGGGAACAAAGGAGGTATAATTAGCTACAGATAAACAGAGCTGTGTTTCTCGTCAGCATCCTTTCAGATCTGAACTTGTGTCTCACCCTCTTGGAGCTAATTCTTCTCCTCAGACTGGAAGAGGAAGGCAAGCTTTCCCTGGTCTTCCAGCTTTCAACCAGCCTTCAGCTTGAAGTGAGCTAAACTGAAATGAAGAGTATGTTTATGGTCTGTCTGCACCTGCAGACGAGGCTGTGGCTGCTCTGAGAGCTGGTGTTATTTCAGGATAATTCTCTTTCTGGTTGCCTGAGCTGCGACAACTTCTTCTTTTTCTTGTTCCCCTCTGCCCTTTTGTGTCCTGTCTTTAGCACCACGACAGCGCGTGCGGCTCCTCCTCGAACGGCCGTTTTGTTGGAGTGTGTCTGGCAACAGATCTGAACCGCGTTGTAGGTTGGCATGACCTTACCTTTTAGGTAGGCTTGTTTCCAAAGCGACGGGGGGGAAAACATAGGTGAAAAATCTGATCCAGGTAAAAGCCGGCTTGTTTTACCCTTCTTAACTATGTGGTGTGTCGGAGGTGAGTACGTGGCGGAGTTTCCCCTTGTTTCTGTGAGGTTTCGGGTCTCTTGGTGTGGTGTCAGGGTGAGTGGCAGCCTTCTCCTGCGGAGGACACGGCTCTTCCCTGTGGGGCCGGGTCCCTCACCCCACGCTGAGCTGTAGGGAGACCTGGCAGGGGTGACTCTTCCTTCAGCCCAGGTCACTTCTGGCAGCCGAGCCACCGCTCTGCCGCAAGCTGGGCTGGAAAGGGAAGGGGGAGGAAGGAAAGCTGACGCTGGCTTCCCCCCCTCCTCAGATCTGGGGCGAGGCCCAGATGGTATCCCAGATCTCTTCCTACGGGATTTAGACAAGGTTTCCTGTTGAGAGAGCTGCTCCTAATCGCTGCCCTTCTGTGCTGTGTTGCAGATCAGGACCAGATGAGTAGAGGGAGGTTTCTGTGAAGATCAGAGTCACCCCAGCCCTGCCCTGGGAAGTGGCCCAGCAGTGCTGCATCTCCGGCTGTCATCGCTACAGACCTGGAAAAGAAAGAAGAAGAGAAGAAAAATGTCCCATGCTTTAAAGCAAGTGTTCAATAAAGACAAAACCTTCCGGCCCAAGCGCAAGTTTGAGCCAGGGACTCAGCGGTTTGAGTTGCACAAGAAGGCTCAAGCCTCGCTCAACGCTGGCTTGGACTTGAAAGTTGCCGTCCAGCTGCCGCCGGGAGAGGAGCAGAATGACTGGGTGGCCGTGCACGTGGTGGACTTCTTCAACCGCATCAACCTGATCTACGGCACCATCAGTGACTATTGCACGGAGCAGTCCTGCCCCGTCATGTCAGGGGGACCCAAGTACGAGTACCGATGGCAGGACGAGCACAAGTACCGCAAACCCACAGCCCTCTCCGCTCCCCAGTACATGAACCTCCTGATGGACTGGATTGAGGTACAGATCAACAACGAGGACATCTTTCCCACTAATGTTGGTGAGTTCAGTTCCAGCTGTGGCTGGGGAGAGGGAGGCTGGTGCAGAGCCTTCTCCTTGGAGCCCTTGGGTCCCATTTCTGTTCCAGGAGATGCTGTTGCACAGGTCACCCTCGTAGCATTGCTGTTTTCCTTTTGTGCTGTTCAGAGGCTGGCAGCATAGTAAGCTCTTCTGAGCACCTGAGAAATTTCAGAGTTCTTCTGGAGTGATAGAATACCCAGAGCTGTACCAGATCCCATTTGGAGTCATGGATACCTCAAGGAAAGCCAGGCTGAGCCTAGGCAGTGAAGACAAGAGGCTGCTCTTAGAAAAGTCAGTCTCTGACATGACTCTTGAGTAGTTCACGCTTGACGTGGTCTCCTGAAGGACAGCTCTTTTAGAGCTGATTGCTAGCTTGGGTTCAACACGCGTGCTCTGCGTCGGCCTGGTGATGGTGGCCACGTTTCCATAATTAGCCTCTTTGTTATTACAGGCTGGCGTTAGCTGACTCTGCCCTTTCTAGCTCAGCGCTTCCTGGCGTGCACTCGGCTGTTTGTTGCAGCTGGGTGGGATGCTGACATGTGCATGGAGGGAGGGGCAGCGTTTCATCTATTGCCAGGGTGATGGAAATGAGAATTTGGCCTAAGACACCTAAATCTGCATATCCAAACTCAGCTTTGTGTACTGGCTTTGGGACAAAGATCGTTGGGGTTTTTGTTTATTTTGTGTACAATAAGATAGGAGAATTCAATATCTAAAGCATTAGGTATATATGATTGATCCCATTCAGAGCTCCCATCTTCTGGGATGCAAAAGACAAGATGCAGCAGAGCTCCCTCCCTCCTGCCCCGCATTTATCCCGTCGAAGCTCCGCTGGGATGCGGTTGGCCCCTGTTTAGGACACTTCTGCCACCTCTGCCACACGAGCATTCACAGGGCTCCTCCACCCGTGGCAAAATGCTGCTTAAATGTGGTGTGAGCAGGCAGAGGCGGGGAGCAGGGCCCTAAACAGCCAGTTCTTCAGACAGCTGAAACACTGAAATCCTCCCCACTCTTTCCTCTTGTCACCCAAATGACTGCTGCATTGCCTTTAGCTGGGACTCTTCTGCAAGACTCTCTGGGGACTATAAGCAGGGTGTTTGTTCTGTTCAGGGAGGCAAGACAAGTTTCCGACAGCAGGAGGGTTGTGGTTTGGGGTTTTTTTTTTTGATTGATACTGTTTTCAGCTCAGCTTTTACCAGGTTCCTCACCCTTAACGCCGACTGAAATGCTGCAGTTCTTGCAGAGCACTGAAAGGGTTTAACTAATCCTTGTTCCTCCAGAAACAACCTGTGTGAACTTTAAACTGTGGTGTTCTACTGAGATGGCTGGTTGGCCAGACCGCTCTGCTGCAGGGCCCCAGCTAAACAAATCCCAAAGAACTGATCCTTTAAAGAGGACCTTAACATCTTTAAATTTTAACCAAAGAGCTAAGGACACATCCAAGTAAGAGATAACTGTGGGGAGTTAACAGCACCGACTCTTTCTTTTGGGAACTTGCTTCGTCATATCTAGTATTTTGCACTGTTTATATAAACACGCCAAATGGGAGTAGAAGAAAGCTCTATCAGGCTGAAACAGCTGCTGGGAATCTCCAAGGCTGGTCTCTTGCTTTCAGTCGCTAGTGGCAATCGATTGCATGCAGCATACTGTCACTTGAGAGATCTGTGCTTCGAAAAATCTGATCCAAAGAGAAAGGAAAAAGGAGGGAGGAACTGGAAATTACCAGGAACAGAAGCCCTTTTGTCTCAGTCTGTCCTTTTTATCAATGTATTTTAGCCCCAAGGAACCAGTTTTAACTTGGCTGAAAATTTCTCATGTCATGTCTTCCCTCCCAGGTACTCCCTTCCCCAAGAACTTCCTCCCGGTGGTGAAGAAGATTCTCTCCCGGCTCTTCCGGGTCTTTGTCCACGTCTACATCCACCATTTTGACAGGATCACCCAGATGGGGTCGGAAGCCCACGTGAACACCTGCTACAAGCACTTTTACTACTTTGTGAAAGAGTTCAATCTCATAGACACCAAGGAGCTGGAACCACTGGTGAGTGTCTGGGTGGGCTCGGGGTGCACGTTGGTCTGTCGGGATCCGCAGCCAGCACAGAAGGGGTGGGCTGGGGGCAGAGGACTCGCAGAGGTCTCTGGTACCTTCTCAAAAAGGGTTGCCCAGATTCAGGACATCGGTTGGCCTTGCGGTTTGACTGTCAGGAAACTGGGAGTCAGGATGTGCAGGCACAGCTGAGCAGGGGCGCTGGGCGCTGGCTGGGGGCAGTTGGCTTGTTCTCCAGCAGCCTCTCGCGTCTCTAGCAGCTGGCTTGCCTTGTTGGCATGCTCTGCCTGAGCCCGGCGCTGTCAGCCATCCAGGACGTGGATGGCCAACCCCCCCCGTGCCTCCTTCCCATGCTGAAAAGCGAGGGCAACACTGCCGCCGTCACACGGAGCCTGGAGAATGTGACCTGTTAGGCCTGGGAGGTGGTGATGGTGTTCCCGGCGCCGTAAGCAGCAGAGCGGACTTGCGGAGCCGCTGGATAGTGGAAAGGTGTCCTGTGGTGCCTGGGAATGAGAGTGGTGGGGGGAACACGGACCTGCCCAAACTGGAGCTCTTAGTGTCACCGCCTGCCCGAAAAGGGTATTTATGACTAAACAACAAAGGTGAGGCTTTCTTCATCCACACCCTCACCTGGCAATCTGGATCTTCGTTCATGGGCCCTTGTCTTTTCTGTCCCTTTGACAGAAGGAAATGACCTCCCGGATGTGCCACTGAGATCAGACCCTCCTGCTCCCACCTCGGCATCTCTTCCGAGGGCTCCGAGTCCCACTCCTGTATTGGAGACGTGATTCAAGGGGAGAACAGAGACGTTTTGTTAAAGAAATCTATATATTTTTAATGAGTTTCAAGGTAAAACTGTGATATCGCAGGAATATTTTTTTAAAGATGCTCTAGATAAACTAGTTTTTTATAGTAATTTCTATAAAAAAAAGAAAATATTTTGGGCCACTTGGTGGAAATGCTCGCTCTTTGAGGAGGGAAGAGCCAGCCTGTACCGCCTCTTCCCCGTGCCCTCACTGCAGCGGCACCACGCGAGCCGAGCCAGATGCTTCAGACAGAGCCATGTCGTGTAGCTGGTGCTGCCATGGAAGCGGTACTGCCCTCCAGGCACCCATCTCCCACCCGTGAAGGGAGGTTACGTGGGGACTGGGGAAGAAATGCTGGTGTACGTGGATCCCCTGGGGTGCTGGTTGGTTCCAGCACCTCTTCCACTGGCTGTGAGTCCAGTTTTTGGACAGAGCTGCTTTTGTGCTCACCCTCCCCTTGGCATCCTGTCCCCAAAGCTTGGCCCTCCTTGCGTTCTCTCTGAAAGAAGCCGGACTTGGGTTCCTTTCATGGCTAGACCAGCAGCGCCACTGCTACCGCAGTCTGTGCGGGAGCGCTGCTGTTGGGAATCTGCTCACACCAGCTCCCAGCTGAGCTTCTCCCCACGCACAGTCCAGCTGCGGCTCTGGATGCGCCGTCCCCACGGGGGACAGGGATCTGCGCTGGCAGCGTCAGCCCCAGCAGACCTGCGCTCGGTGGGGATGAGCGGAGGGAGGGCGCTGGGACAGGCGTGGGGAAGCCGTCTTCCCGAACACCTGCACTTCCCCGTCTCCTGGTGGTTACGCTGACCCTGCCAAGAAGGAACTGGGCTGCTTGCCCTCCCTCCAGCCTCGCTTACTGGCGGTGCGTGGACCATTTTCTGCTTCCCATTAGGGTACGGAGCCTTCTCCCTCTTACCGAGCAGCACGTCCCCACTCAGCCACACACAGCTTGTAACCAAAGTCTCTGGTGTGCAGCCAGAGCCCGCCGGCCCCGCTGCTGCTTGCACAAACAACTCCGCTGCGTGACGAGAGCTTTGCGGTGCCCCCGCGGTAGGTAGATAGGTCTACCTAGGGTTTGGGGGGAGTGGGGGAGCAGGGTTTACAGTAAGAGAAAAGGTTTCCATGAACAGTGACCGAACTGTACCACTAACCACTTCTTCCTTACAAAGTTTTTCTGTGTCCTGGAATCTCTGTACATACGTGACTCTCGTTTCTTGTACTATCGTTAGGACACTCATACAAATACCACTATAGTTCTCTGAAATGGAACCAATAAATTATGTTGTATTTACACAGCACGCTCCGTTTGCTAAATGTCTCATGATTACACGTTCGTCAGAGGCTTTCTATCAGCAAAATAAACACGGTGTGTTTGGACTTCTCGGGAAGTGTGCTGGAGAGCTGTTTCCTACAGTTGCTAAAACCGTTGGGTGTGCGCTCCTGGTTCGACTGCCGCAAGGTTCGATTCCTCCCGCTCTCGAGGTGCCAGGTCTGGGCTGCTGCGAGCCCCACGTTGGCTCCCGGGGCTGTGGGGCAGAGCGGGCGGGCGCTGGAGCTCAGCCAGCAGGCTGGGGTTGTCCTGACTTGTCTCTGCAATGTCCCTGTACCCCAGGGCTGAGCTGTTCTGCCAGCTCTGCAGCCCGGCCGGCTGTGGGCAGGGGCGGTGAATGCAGGCTCGCCGGCTCGCTGACGGGCTCTTTGGTGCCACCGACAGCGCTGTGGGCACCGAGGCTGACGGGCCGCGTTGGCCAAAGCGCCGTGTTGATGATCTGCACATTATTTTCCTGCCGGGGGGGAGTAAGGGGCTCCGCAGCCGCCAGAGCTCCTGCCGGTACCTGAGCTGGCTGTGCCCTGCCTGCGGCACCAGGTCCTGCCCACTCCCCCTGCCTGCTGCAGGTGCTGAGCCCTCCCCAGCACCCTCCGGCCCCTCTCCCAGTGTTCTGTGGGTGCAGCTCATTCCCCCAGCCGGGTGCTGCTGCAGGGTGTAGCATGGCCACCCAGTGCTGTGGCCAGAGCCCCCCCCGTGGAGCTGGGACCCATCGCTGCCTGCGAGAGGGTGCAGCAGCCCCCCCCCCGCCCCTGGGGTGCTCCGGGAGCGAGGCCGGACCCTGGGCACGAGCAGGGAAGGGCACAAATCCGCAGGGACCCAAGTGCCGGGTTGTGGTGGGGTTGCAAGCGGGTGGTGGGCGCTGCCAGGTCAGCTCGTGGCGTTTCCCATCGGCATTCCCTTTCGCGCTGAGCTCTTGTGCCATCAGCGCCGTGTCTGGGGGCACCAGCACCCATCCGGCTGTCACCCACGGGGCTGCAGGGCGCTGCCCTCCGCCACCTTCCCTTTTTGGAGGGAAAGATGCGGCTGCTTCCATGCACGACTGGCTCAGCTAAGGGAGGAGGAGGAGGAAAAACACCTTTAGCGGAGAAGAGCTGATGGAGCACGGAGGTGCGGCTGCCGCCGAGCCCATCCTCTGCAGCATGCGGCGGCGCAGGATGTTGCCCAGACAGGTTTGCAGAGCCACCGCAGCCAGCGCTCGGCCTCCCCAGCTGCCTCAGCACCCTGCTTTCATCTCCCGGTGCGGGGGCCCCGCGTTTACTCGCCCGTGAGCCGCAGCCGCCTCGTTGCGAGGCGAGTGGGCTGCAGCGAGCGCCCAGAGCTGAGCCCAGCCTGGTGGAGCAGGTTCAGCCGCGACCTGGACCTGTCGGTAATTTTATCCCTCGTCTCTCCGGGCGCTGGTGGGGTGCAGAGCGAGGTGTCACAAAGGCTTTGGGGAGAGCCCAAGAACAGATTGGCAGATCCAAGCCTGGGTCGAGCAGGTAACGTGCCCAGGGCTCCGGCAGCCCCCCCTCTGTGGGGCTGACCCCTGCCCAAGAAGCACAGATGGCATCCGAGCCGGAGCGGGCAGGGGCTGGCGGGCTGCGGGGCGCTGCGCCCTGGCACGGAGCGGGCTGCCGTGGCCGTATGTTCCGCGGGAAATACTTGTGTCCTGCAGCTCAGCGTGGTGTCGCCCGCTGCTCCCGGGGACACGCCGCCTCGCCCTGCGCCCTCTCCCCACTGCGCTCCTCCAGCCCACGATGTTGAGGAGCTCAAGAGCTTGAGGACTCGGGATTCGCATCACATCGGCGCTGGCTGCTGGAGCTGGGGACCAGGGCAGTGATGGCACGGGCCCTCGGCACCCAGCTATGGGGGAGTGGGGTCTGGGGGGTCTCCTACAGCATCTGCAGCCGTGGGGCTTCGGCCAGGAAACGTCCGTGGGGTCTGTGCGGGAGCCACGTCCCCGCTGGGGGAGGACGGGATGTCTGCCTCCCCCCGCCGTGGATCCCGCTCGGGGCACTGCGGGGGCTTTGCCGTAGCATAAGCTGGTCCTTACCCCCGCGCTGACCCCCCACCCCAGCGCTCAGCAGATGCTGCTGAGGGCACCGTCCCTGCCTGCCCAGCGCCCACAGGAGCCACCCCCCGGGGGCCACGGGCTGCGTGTGTCCCCCCCGGGGCTCGTTCCCCCCTTGCACCTTTGGGGCTGGGGAAACAAGGGCAGGGGGTAGCACAGGATGTGTCCCCCAGCATCACGTTTAGCCCCCCCGACCTCGGCAGCCCTGTGGCCAGCTGCTCCTCTGTCCCTCGTCCCCAGCAGGCAGCCAGCAGCTCTCCAAGTGCTCTGAAATGTGCTTTTTTGGGTGTTTTTTTTCTTCCTCCAGGCAGCTGATGCCTCTGGGGCCCGATTCCCTGCTGGAGGGGACCCTGCAGGGTCCTGGTGGCCGCCCAGCCCTGACCTGCCACCCACCTCCTCCCGGGCAGGGGGGTGGGGGCCCTGGCTTTGCCCCCCTCTCTGGTTTTGGGCTCTGGGGCTCCATGGAGGAGGTGACAGCCGTTCTTGTGACATGGGGACAGTCATCGGCGTGACATGCGCTCCCCTCTCCCTCGCACGGAGCGGCCAGGCCAGCAGCTCCCTGGCCCGGTGCCGGGATCGTGGGCCCGACGCGGTGACCCTGCGGCGAAGGCACCGGAGCAGGGAGCGCGTGTCCCTGCCCTGCGGCTCCGATACCGGAGACCATCGGCTGCTCTGTGCCCCTGCAGCCCCGCAGGAGGGGACGGTCCCTCGCCGCCATGGCTTACCCACGCTTCACCACCAGCAGCTTCAAAAAAGGGGCTTTGGGTTCGGTTTTGCTCTTGGCAAACCCGAGGGGCCACCAGGACGCAGCCGCTGGCACCCGGCGGCTCCCAGCACGGGGCTTCGGTGCCCTTTTCAGACAGCAAGGGAGCAGGGGTGGTAGTTTTGGTGGTGGTTTGGGACATTTTCTGCTCCTTCTAGGAAACCATGGGATGTGCCAGCCTGCACGTCCCCTGCCAGCGCGTCCGCCAGCACCCAGGGCCGCCCGCGGTGACCTGGGGCTGCTCCGGTGGGCTTCCCCGCTCCCGAGGGATCCAGAGGATGGAGAGGGGCGGAAAGAGCCTGGGGTGTTTACAAGCCACCTGGAAATGCTTCTCCCGTCTGCCGCCACCGGCAGGACCCCCACTGCGGCACTGCACGAGCCCCCCTGCCCTGCTCCCCAGACACCCCCAAACCACAGCTGCTGGAGCTCCTGCCCCAGCTTTTGGGGGCTGCAGGGACTTCCCCCGCCGGAGCGATTCCGTCCGTCTTCCCAGCGGGTGCCTGTGCCGAGTCCTGCCCCAGCCCCACCGTCTCCATTGCCTTGTCCCCTGGGTTTTGGCCGGTGCAGGGTGACAGTCGCGGCTGGCGACTTTGGTGTCCCCAAAGGCTTTTTTTGGGTGAGAGCACCCAGCGCTGCACCCCCCTCGGGGCTGCGCTGCCCAGCTGCTTCGGCTGGGGGTCACGGCTGGTCCTTAACCCCACGGAAACCCAAGCGGGGTTCGCCCCCGCCCCTCCCCTGCAGCAGATGGAGAGCGAGGGATGGGGGCCACGTCCCTGGGGAAAAGCCCACCGAGGCAGTGACACTTCGGGGTGTGCTGAGCCCCGGCATCCTGCCCCACAGCGGGGAGCTGGGTGGGGGGTCAGCCCTGCCCGGGGCCATGGGGGCTGCATGAATCCCCCCGAGATGGGGAGCCAGGGACCCGCCGGCACACGAGCCAGCAGGGCTGTGCGTGTCCCCCGTGTCCCCCGTGTCCCCTGTCCCTCCCGTCCCTCCTGTCCTGCCCCAGCAGCAGAACCAGCACCAGGAGAGTCCGACCTCCGGGTTTCTGCCTGGCAGGAAATTCCAGGTTTTTTGCAAGATCTTTCATTTGAAACGCAGCCAGGGCTCCAAATCCTCCCGCTTCCAGGGGAGGCAAGCCGGGCCCCCCTTGTGCTGGGGAAATAACACAAGGAAAAAGGATATTTTATTATTATTATTAATGATAATATTAATTTATTTTTTTTTTCCTGCCTAACCAGAGCAGCGGGCAGGGGAGGAGGAAGCCCTGCACATGGTCCGAGCAGCCGCCTTCCCACTGCTCCTGCCTGCTCCAAGGCCGAGCCACGTCCCGTGGGGAGCGGGCCAGGCGGTGCCACCCCCCGGAGGGGCCACAGGCAGGGTGGCCACGGTGGCCCCCAGCCCACCCTGTGCTCCCCCCGCTCCCCACGCCAACAACAGCCGCCTTCCGGCACGGCCCCGCTCGCTTTCCTGTTTTCCCTCGGCCGGTCTCGGCGTGTGGGGCTCCGCTGGCGTGTGGAGACCCCCGTCCTGGCAGCACCCATGGGTGCAGGGACAGGCCATGCCGGGGGGCGGCACGGCCACCCCGGGGGTGTTTCACCGCTCACGGCTACCAGTGCAAAGCGGGGCACGGGGGGGTTTGCTGCCACCAGCCCCGGCTTCGCAGCCCCCGGGATGCTGGATGCGTCACCGGGAGGAGGGCGGGGGGGCTCAGCACCCGCCGAGCAGCAGGGTGGCCCCAAATGCATCAAAAATCCTGTTTCCCTGAAAAAAATGGGGATGGCCCCATGCTGGGAGCCCGGCCGTGAGCTGCCAAAGCCGCCTCTCGCCGGGTGCCAGCGTGGCCCGTGCTGGGTTTGCCGGGGACACGTGTGTGCCGCAGCCGGGGCCG
>JAVJGI010000050.1:26564920-26583371 GCA_035590275.1 Ibycter americanus | reverse complement strand
CCAGAACAAAATCAAACACCAAACCAGGGGTGGGAGAGAGAGTGGCCATCCGTCACTATTGCTGTGTGACCAAAAGCTGTGACAGCACGGATTTATCTATTGCTAAACGTGCAGAGTAACACACGTGAACAAAGCAAAACCTGCGAGCCCGTTTGAGCTCAGGTGAGTGTTTCAGCAGGAGGCCTTTGTGAACTTGTCTGGTTTGGACCAAAATGGGTTGTGGAGGGCTCGCCTGAGCTGCATCGCCCGCTGCCAGCCCGAGACAGGCAGGCGAGGAGGGACCCGAGGCTGACTTCTTGGCAGCTGTAGGTGGCCCAAGTGGCTGTGGGGCTGAGGTCCCCGTGGGACAGCCCTGCCCTGCTATTGCATGTGGCAGGTGTGCTCCGTGCAGGCAGACACTTTGCACACCAGAGCTTTGCCAGCCGGCGAAGGCACATCAGCCAGGCTCCTGGGAGCAACCTCAGGAGCTGGCAGAGACAGCGTTAGCATCTCTGTGGGACCTCTTCCATCAGGTTCTCGGGATAGATGATGGATTTCATGATTAATAATATACCCCTTCTCATCATCCTTCAGAGCATAAGTCTTGCTCGCAGCGGAGCGAAAGGCTGAAGAGAACAACGGCTGCATATAAATGCCTTTGGGCTGGACAGGGGCATTTCAGTGCTGTGGCTCAGCTTGAAATGGTTAACGGTGACCGAGGAGAGGAAATGTGTTCTCTTTTGTTCTGTCATTGTGGAGGAAAAAGAGAAATTAATAATCTATTTCGGTTCCTAACTGGGCAGCCCTTGGAAGCCTGCTTTAGCAGGCGGTCCTGAAGCCCAGCTCTCAGCTTACCTGACTGCCCCAGGCTTGAATTTTTACACTTGTCTCCCACGCCTGAGCTTCTAGGTGGGACCCTGACCCCCGTTACCCAATGCTGGAAATGGCTAGATGGAGTCAAAGCCCTCTTTAATTTTCATCTGATGGGGGAAGAGAGAAAGGTGTAAAGCCAATTTTCTTCCCAGTGTTGAACTGGATGGCAGATGGATCTGAAAGCACTTCTTTGGTTTCGGCAGCTGAAAATATCTGCAAGAACGTTCCCTTTATCCCAGAACACCCTCCCCCCTTCATCCATCATTGCAGACACGGCCCTGCTTGTTGCTGCCACCCCTTTAATTTTGCAAGCCCTTTTGTCCCTCATCAAGTTATGCATAATTGTTTCCATTAGAAGCATCAGCTGGCAAAAGTCACCCAGCCAGCGGTAGCCTGCCGTGTCTCAGTTGTCTTGCACCCCTCAGACCAAGCTTCCCTCTCTTAATTGTTTCCTTAATGGTTTAATTCATTAAAGGGATGCCCTAATTGCAGGTAGCATTTATTCACTGTCACCGTTCTGCCAAATGAAAAGAGACAGTCATTGATCATGTCCCGCACCTTTGGCCTTCACGGCAATGCCTGAAAGGCAAAGAGGTCACGGTGGCAGGGAAGGGTCTGCACGGAGGGGGCAACCCAGCCCCCTGCCCCCAGCACCCACCCCCCCCAAGCCAGGTGCCTGCCACGTCCCTGGCCTTAGTGAAAAGGCTTCTGCTTTGCTATGCCAGCCGTTTGATACTTGCAGCTTTTTAATGTCTAAAGAGTCATTATCCACTGTCAGCTTCTGTTCTCCTGATTGTCACCTCAGTGCTGCAGCTGGGGACGTTTGCAGCTGTTGTAACTCACCAAACGGCACCAAGGCTGGGGTCAAGCTGATCCCAGCCTCTCTTCCTCCCCAGCATGTTCCTCATCCCTTGAAGGTAAGAGGGACTGTGCACCTAAAGAAAACATCATCTTCCTGCGCCTGGGCTGCAGTGGAAAATCGATCTTGCTCAGCGAGTGCATGGCAGCAGCCACTGCTGCTTGCAGCCACCAGGGAAGCTGCTGTGAGACCTGCCTTGCGGTCTAGCCGCAGCAATAGTCACCCTTTCAGCTTAGACTCTTTTTTCCTCCCTGTGTTTTACATCCTTAAGGAGAGAAAGTGCATCAGGCAGCCAACAAAACTCTGGATGTTGGAGTACAAACCATCACGCATCTTGCTTTGCAATGTTGCATCTCCTCTAGCGCAGAGCACAAAAAATTGGGCTTACAGCACCGGCAGTTCCAGAGCTGGCCCGGTAGCAACTGTCATGTCACACCAAGCAAGACAGTGCGGACACTCTTCTTGCAAATCAAGACTTGTCCAAAGCAGGGGACTGGGTTGCACCCAGAGAACTTACGTACCACCTTTTCCAGCTGCTCCACCACAGCAAACCACACCAGCAGCAGGAAGGATGGTGTCTGCTGTAGACCAGGAGAGCTGATGACAGTCATTAAGGCTGGTGACACTTTGCTTCCAGTGACACCCCAAGGCCTGTTGGCTTGAGCAGAGTGACTCCAGATTGTCTCAAGGGCAGGAGAAAGCACAGCTTCACTTGGTTGCTTTCACCTCCTGTTATAGGAGCAGCCCCATATTTTTTCAGGCTTGTCTGGGTTGAGAGGAAGATCGGTTGAGTCAGTCTGGCTGAAAACCTGCTGTGTCCTCTGCTCAACCTATTTAACCAGAGACTCTGCTCTAATGCAAGTTAGAAGCATGCCTGATTTTTTTAATGTATATTGCCAAAAACAGTTCCCTGCCTTTTTTATGTTATTTTAGCAACAGAAAGGACATATTTCTCATAGATCTTGCTGCCACTTTGCAATCCTTTCTGTATTTTCACAGCACAGTCAGTCTTTTATTTGCCAGTCATTAGCAACCGGCAGAGAACAAAATCAGTCAATACTGTTTAGATAAGGCATGGTTGGTTATAAAACCCTGGCAGAATCCTTCCACGGGCTGTACTTTGAAATCAGCCATCAGCACAGCCTGGCAGATGCAGGTTGGTAACTCATCCATTGAAGGTCTCTGGTGCTGTGGCCCTGTTGGTGACAGTCACCTTGCTCCGACAGACGGGATGGTAGAAAATCTCCAAACAGGCTACTGAAGAGTAAAGCCTGCAGTGATGTTGGATGCAAAATCTCTTATAAAAGCCAAAAGTGCCTGGTTATACCGGTAATCTGCAGGGAGGAGGAAAGGAAGATTTCTTTTTTCTTTTCGATTTTAATTCAGACAAGTCTGGGGGTTTGGAGGAGGTCTGAATGAAATGCCTCAACACGCCAAGCGCAGCAGCATCCTGCTCACGTAGGTCTGCTTGGAGGGCAGGAAATGTGCTCGTGGCTCAGAGATAGGGAGGGAAATTGCAGACGGGGCTGAGTGCGATCGAACATGGACCACGACAGATAAGACAGAGCGTATATCAAGGGCAAGTCTGGCTACAGAAGGACTAAGGCTCCGGCAGCCTGGGTTTCATTCCTGTTTCAGCATTCAGGATGTCAAAGACCCTGCTTCATGCTGTATGCTGAAATGCTCCCTCATGTGCTTCCGAGACATGATTTCCCAAGGCTTTACCCAGATTTCATTCCTCCTCTTCTGTCACTCTGTACAAATTACCTGCATTTTCTCCACAAGTGAGAATATTATTTCTAGCCTATACCGCACACACATATATAACCCATAAGCGCTGGCAAGAGTTATCTAACTCAGATACCATTTGCTTAATCGCTGTTGTGGTTGTCGAGTATTGCACGTGGCTGGTATCTGTGACACTGAGTACTTACCCAGGTTTCATGGGGGTATTGCTTGGCATGGCTTAGCATCACCATCCTGGCCATGCCACTGATGGATGGTGTGTTAACATGTTGGTTGGTCCATGAAGGCCTGGTTTGTGTGATCTGTTCAATCCTCTTTGCCCCAGGAGAGCCACACTGAAACCTACTTTTCTTTCAAAGTAGTCCCTCTTGGAGAGGGTAATGACAAGCAGGCTCACCTTGCCCAGAGAAAGCTGCAAATTCTCCTTGCCGACGAGATGCATCGTCGATGAGAGGCACCTGATTGCCCATTACAAGCAAAACCCCCACCTGAATAAGGGAGAGGAGACTTATGTCAAAGAGACACAAAATCAATGCACCAGAACTTACCCTTTTCATAAAAAGTGACTATTCCTGCAAGACTCCAATAAAACCGATGTAAACTCCATGGTGCTGGCACCGAACACGCACTTTGTGATGGGACTTTCAGATCTCTCTGCCATGTCGGACAGGTGTCAGAAAGAAAGCACTGGGTTAGTTTTACAGGTGGAAAACTTTGGGAATCACAGCCTATCTCACATCAAACAAAGCTGTAAAGTTTAAATTAGGAACTGAACTAAGATCTGTGGAGTCCTAAGCTGACGCTGTAAGCACAAGCCCATCACTTCTTCACAGAGAGTGCATGGCAGGGCAGAGTCATCCTCTCATTAGTTCCCCTGTTTTTATGGGAATATATTGCATTAAATTAAATGTGTTTGCAAAACAAGAATTCCTTCTGAAATGCACATTTATTCATTCACTGGAGCGTGACCATTACTGTCTGCTTAGTAAATAAAATTAGTTTTGATCCTTTTTAAATTAGAAAACAAATCAGTCATTAGCCCAACAGAAAGCTTTTTTTCAGTCTCGTGGGTACTTGCTGCACACATTTCTAAAATGTTTTCTTAATTTTTTTTATGGCAAATTAATAGAAGCCAAGTCCTGCTGCCCTGCTGTAAGTCAAGAGAGGAATCAGAAAGAAGTTCAGACACTTCTGAGTTCTCTGTGTTCTGGTGCCATTCTTTCCTGCAAGGATTTAATCTTCAGTGCTTTATCAAGACCAGTTTCCTTTGAAATCACGGGGGAAAAAAGATCCCTGGCTTGATCAACAGATAGATCGTGGTTTTCAGCATCCTTTCTGTCTTTCTGATCGACTTGTGGTCAGAGCATCAAATGAGCCATTAAAAACCCCAGATGATTAGCAAGGTATAACCCTTCAGCATGGACTGCAAATTTGTTTTCACACTGAAATCAGCACTGATTTGCTCCACTTCTGTTCAGTCTTGATGTGGGAGTAAGCTCCAAGGCTAGCTTGGACATGCCAGTGGAGCAGCCCCCATGTCCCAGGGGGCTGAAGCCTCTGTGTCCCCAAGGGGACAGTGCTGCCAGCCGGGCACTGGGCTGGGGGCTGAGATAACAGCCCACCAAGGTGGGCTTGGGCAGGCTTTTCACAACACGTGAGAGACCAAAGAGTTTACCACCATAAGCCACAGCCAAATTACCTGGAAAAAAAGGACCCAGAAGATATACAAACAATTTGGGGGTTTGGTTCATTCGATGCATAAATTGTATACTTCGCCTAGAATAGTTTAACAGAGGAAAGCGAAGAGAATCTGTAGCACAAGCCTGAACACTACGATAGGTGATTAGTACATGGTAACTCCACACAATACATGCTCACCTGACTTGGAGTCAGAGAAAAGCACAGAGAAATTTCGCTGGGTACACAAAGAGCTTAAAGTTTACAATAAAACTCTTCCTCTGTGGTGAAAAATGATTCTTTTGTTAGCACAATATTAATGTTTATGAAGCGTCTTGGCATGAAATGCTGTTGGCTTTTCTTTCCAGCATGTTATAAAATCATCATGGAAAGAAAAACAGAGTATCCCTAATGCACCAGATTATTGTTACACTGGTGTCTCCTGATACTGCACCAGATTAACGTGACAGAGCAATAAAACTCTGGATCTTCATTTATCACACCTCTTTAGCTCTCTCCCATGCTCAGAGAGGTTTGAAATGAATATTAGCTTTTGCCCTGAACAGAAAACAAGAAGTTAGCCAGAAATGATCGGTATTTCAACTCTGCCAATTTTTACTCAGGTGTTGGTTGTGTGAGTTTTCTTCAGTTCTTCTGTGTTCTTACCTAATCCACTGAGGGAGGGGTTTATTTTCCTTGGTTTTGGAGTTTGTTCTTCCATCTGCTTCTCGTTATATTGCTTAATCTCTAGGTTTGTGGGTTATTCTAGCAATGTGGTTTTATTTTTGTGTTAAAGCAACACTCACACAGCCCCTGTGGGTCTGATACACCTCAGTCTGAACAATGTCTAAAAGGGCTTTCTGATCCTGGGAATAAATGTCTGGAGGGACATCTTGGGTTTGCTACGTACCCTCTGTCCTCAGACCACCGCTCTGAGTCCACTGGTGGCTTCTGGCAAACCAGTACCCAGCTCACAACTCCTCTATGCCATACGCTGGTCTCTGCCCCACCTATAAGCTTATTTTAAGATATAGAAGGCTAAGGACGAGCCTGTTGCTCCTTGTACATTTTAGTTCTGTTGGTGCTGCTGTCAGTCCAAGCATATCAAGGGTTTCTCTCGGACTGCTGGTTTTGAGGCGGGTGGGTGCACTTGCTTCAGGTTTATCAGTAAGACTT
This sequence comes from Ibycter americanus, assembly GCA_035590275.1. Classification (NCBI taxonomy): domain Eukaryota; kingdom Metazoa; phylum Chordata; class Aves; order Falconiformes; family Falconidae; genus Ibycter; species Ibycter americanus. The sequence continues at coordinate 26,577,061 of JAVJGI010000050.1, read as the reverse complement.
CATAATCCCCAAGTGAAATGATTCCTCTTTAAAATGAAGAAATGAAGAAAAAAAAAGAGGACAAGTAGTCCTCTCAGACAGCCTTAGGAAAATACTGGTGAGGACAGGCAGCGATGACACCCTTCCAGTCCGGTCCCCGATGCATTGCCTCTCTCCAGGACTGCCAGCTCTGATCCTTATGGAGCTCCAAGCACATTGGTAGGAGACAGCAAATTATAAGGGTTGGGCTTATTTTTTTTCCCAGTGGTGACTTTCAGCCCTGAATGCTGTATGACAGAGGTCAGCACCGTTCTTCCCAGTTTTACAGACACAGAAAGTGATGTACAAGGTAGACAGAGTCTCACAGCCTCTGGGGCAAATTCCTAACTCTTGCCCTGGCATTTCAGCTCTTCTCTGCTCACAGCTGTGTCCTGCTGCCTCCACAGCAAATACTAACCGAGCATATAGCTGGTGAGAGCAACCAGTGTTGCTCAGCTTTGCTGCTAGTGTGGACAACCCTCTGGTTTCTTCATTCTGCTAATTTTCTCTGTGTTTAAGAGTTCAGCTGCTCCAGAGGATCAGGCTGGTGATGGACGATGGCATAGACGTACTCAGCAACACACTTTGACTTCAATTATGCATCCCTGTGCTTCTGCAGAAGAAGCTACCAATGCTGTGTACATGGGGCACCCTCCCTCTGTGAGACCATTAATTATTACTGCTGCTTGCAAAATGATCTGTGAACTAAAATGGGTTTTTCTAATTCTGTCACTGGAGAAGAACTTCTGGCTAATCAACTGGAGGCAGATGGAGTTGGCAGAGATGACATAGAGGCCCACACTAATTACTCCACGTGTCTCAAGAACTGATAAGGGAGTTGATTTATGCCTGGAACAGCCTGATAATTCCGGAAATCATAGATATTGCATGACTTCATTAATCAATGTAAATCTGGTTGTGCTGTGAGTTTGAATTGATGGCCATGGTATAGTGCAGGGGTATGGAAGGTGGGCTACAGCCTGCTACTGCGAGAAGCCTAAATGTACCTACTGATGACCCAAACCGAGGACCACGCTCTGGATACATCCTGCAATTGTCTGTCATTGTATCTGGTGAGTTCTTGTGCCTGGGGAACGTGAGTGTGGCCACTTATGATGGCATGGAGAAGGAAAACGGTGCATATATGCATATATGGTGTGGGGAAAACCCACAGCAACAGTGGGTAGGAGCAAGAACTTATTTAGGAGTTGATCCATCCTATAAGTTCATGCAGAACAGTTGCATCAGGAGTAAGCAGTTTTAAGGCCTGAGGGGTTTTAGCTCAGACTGTCGCCCTGCCTGGTGTACTTGGTCCTCAGGGCTGGTGGTCACGCAGGCAGGACTGTTCCCTGCACAGATGAGACGGGACACCCTCGTGTGGGAGAGAAATCTCTGTCCACCCTGAGCTACCGGTCCTGCTGGCTGGAGCCAGCTCACGGGATAAAACACGTTTTGCTCTGGCTGTTGTCCTGCTTTTTCCATTCTTCATACACAGACCATTGCAGCTCTGTGGTCCATCATGGGACTCCCATGGTGTACCCCCTACCTCTCACCCTGGGCTGATTGTTTGGACATAACACAATTTTGCTGTTTGTTTTTGCAGATGCACAATGTTTTCCCGGACCAGCATGGGAGGATGGACAGCTTTTACTCAGTTTTCACCCTCCCAGGAGCTTGTTTTCATTCCTCCACTATGGTTGTTGAAGTGAAGATAGATGTACGGGCTGGCTGGATCCCACCCATGGTGACCACAATATATATACATATATATCACTGAACAGAAACACATACTTTTCCCAGCTCAGAGAGACGTCAATTAGAAATATCTCCGGTATGATCACAAATTCAAAACAAAAAGGAACTTGCCTGCTAGGGCTGATGGAAGGACAGGTAGATCTGGGGTCAGTTTTAGCCTATTAAGCAGCCCAATGAGTAGGTCTATGGGCAGGGATTTAATTTCTCCTCCTGCAGAGCATTTTAAGAAGTATTTGTGTACCATAGTGCCACATGTTTTAGCAAATCAGACCTGCTTTTAGCACTTTATGGCACAGGTGACCTAACACTTGAGTGGAGTTTGAACAGTGCATGTTAGGACAGGGTTCAGCCTGGGAACTATGAGCTCCTGAGAAGGACAGTCAAGAGAAGCAACAGGTCTCCGCTCCCAGGCAGTCCTGAAGCTCTCGGTCAAAAGAACTGATGGAAACACGCTGCCGTGGACCAGCCGATAATGGTAACTTGGCTTCAAAACAACATCTTCAGGCTGCTCTGCCGAGCTTGCTGAGCCTTTGCGAAGCTGTAGGGGGGAGAGGGCTGCAGGCTGGATCTCAGTTTGGAAGTCTGCCAACACCCAAATCTTCAGTAATTTCAACACGGGGCCTCTCACTCTAATCACTCTTGTTCACCCTTCTCTGGGTTGCACTCCAGGGGCGAGTCACGTCAGCATCATGCTCTGTTTAGAGTTACTTGAATAATGTGCCTTGCTTGTACAAATACCAGGCGGATATTCACTGCTGGGGCTGGGGCTCAGCCATGTCCCTTAGAGATGCTGTAGAAGGTCACCAAAGGTTGGAAGGACAGCTGAGAAGCCTTCTCCTTTTGCATCCCCTGTCCTGCTTGCTATTACATACAAACAAATGTCCTTACCAATGGAGTTTGACCTGTGTGGGTGACAATGATGGTAGAAAGCAATTTCTAAAGAGAATAAATAACTTCTGCCTGGATTAAAGCAAACCGCTGATTTGCTGTCTTCCTTTTCAGTTATGAAGAGTTCTCGTTTTGCAGTGCAAGTACGCTTGGATCAGATGCAAGGCAGGGATCAGGTCTGGGTGCTGTTCCTTGCTCCCCTCCTCCTGCTCTATGGTCATTAGTCATTTGATCTCTCTGTGTCTGCTGAGCTCCCAAGCACCATGAGGCACAGAGACTTTCCTTTCGGTCCTTGAGCAGGACAGAGCCCCATAGGTCCCTGTCCTCAGCCCTATCATACTAAACTGTATCGCATCTACAATGCTGCATCAAATGCATCAAAGACTCAGCTGTATCTTTTTTGTGCAGTGCCTGACGGTGCTTGGCAAAGCCATGAAATGGGTAGTCAGAAGGGGATTGAACTTGTTTTAATTTCTGAAAATACAGTTTATATTCACGCCCATACTTACATTCAGATCCAATAAATATACACAACAGCTTTCCAGGACTTCACGATCAGTGTCACTTACATAATAATAAAGTGGTTACATCACATTTTATATGCCGTTTGGTTTAGAATGTGAAAGTATTATGAATACATTGAATCCTTTCAGTGATGTTCTCCTAGTCTTGTTTTTATCCTTTCTTACTGTGTTTGAAAGACTCCCAAATACTATGAATCTCTTACAAGTGTCAACGACAGTACAACAGTGTGAATAGACTATGCAGCACTTTATAACCATGGCTTGTACACAATTTCAAGATCAGTGCTGTGGCCTTTTTTGTATGAAACTTCCCCTTAAGAAGCAGTGTTTTTCTTTTAAGAGATCCTCTTGAAGACTTCCAAAGGTATTATCTGAGCTGTTTTCTGCTTTGAGCTGATCTCAACAGTGCAAAGCAGCCATAAACTCCGCTTAACAAGGTAGTTAAAACAGGTTTAGTGTTGTTTTGCATCACTAGAGCAGTACAAAGCCAGCAGTGTGTACCAGTAAATCAGTTCTCTAGAGTACAGAAAGTGGTAACACACGTCCAGCTTAGCTAGAACACCATAAGAGCTTCACACAGCCCAGTATAGCCCATAACACTTTTAGCTGGGAAAGGGAGGGGAGTAAAGAGAAGTCTATGTACATTTATTTGAGCTTGTGAGTCTCCAGATTTTAGCTTTGCTATGAATTCATCTCTCCTTTAAGTCCCCAAGTTCTCCAGGTCTACAAGTGCTTTGCAGTACCAAACCATGCCCTTAGACCTTGCTAGTCTGCATATGTCCATTGAATTCAATATTTCTCTGGGTTAACATTGATTCCTGCAAGCGACTGCTGTTCTCTTGCCTGTGTTCAATGGGGTCACCGTCCTCTACACCGTTGCCCTTTTGGAGGCAAAGGACTTTCTGAAAACTCTGCTTGAAGTTGTCAGAAAGAAATCCATAAAGAATGGGGTTGGCACAACTGTTTGCATAGGACAGGACCACCACAAAGAAGTACACCCCTACCAACACAGGGTCTTCTGGCAGTATAAATATCAAATTGACAATGTTCATCATGTAAAATGGGAGCCAGCAAAACACAAAGACCACCACAATGATCACCACCATCCTGGTCACCTTCCTCTCTGATCTCCTGCGCCTCGTAGACCCAACTCGGATGCCTGAAGATTTGACTTTAATCACAATCAGCAAGTAGCAGAGACAGATCACTAACAGAGGACCAAAAAAACCAAGGACTGAGGTGTAAATGATGAATGCTGCTGACCAGATGTTGACGGGCTCCGGCCAGTTCATGTTGCAGGTGTGAAAGTCTTCCTGCACATCTGAAAAGATGATGACTGGAAGCACCACCAAGAAGGAGAATGTCCAGACAGTCACGCTGATGAGCTTGGCCACCCTGGGACGCCTCCATTTAGTTGATTTAATGGGGTGAACTACTGCCAGGTAGCGGTCCATGCTCATCACAGTCAAACAAAAAATACTAGTGAATTGGTTAATACCATCTACAGTCATAACCAGCCTGCACAAAAAGGAGCCGAAAGGCCAGTAAGAGATGGCGTTCTGGGTGGCCAGGAAGGGCAGGCCCAGCATGAAGAGTACATCGGCAATGGCTAGGTTCAAGATGTATATGTTGGTGACTGTTTTCATCTTGGCATAGCGCAAAACCACATAAATGACCAATGTGTTGCCGCTGAGTCCGACTGTGCATACCAGGAGGTAGCAGATGGGAATCAGGACTTTGTGGATGTATTTGAATGAGGGCTGCTCTGAGAGTGTCCCATTCTCTGTCACGTTGGTCAGCAGTGAGGAATTCACATCGCTGGAACTAGCTTCTGTGCTAAATGTGCTGGCGAAGTATAAAGGATCCATAACTTCTGCTCCTCAGTTTTTCTTTTCGAGCTAAGAGAGATTAAACTTCATGGGCATCTTGTTCCTAGAAAGAAAAAAAAAGGGGGGGGAAGAAAAAGAGAGAAAGAAAGAGTGAATTCAAAGTAGCCTAAGTCTTACACATCATTTAATTTTCTATCTGTAGTCAGAATTTGTGTTTGAATTATGCAGTTAGCACATGTGATGGGATCAATGTCTGAGCAAAAGAACTGCACAATGAGAGCGCCCAAATGCTCATCCCAGTGGATGGTGGTATCTGTTTAACTGTCAAGCTCCGTGCGATGGTGTCAGGACTGGGCGTAACTGTGAAGATGGGAGGCTGCACGGCAGTCAGACGGCATGCACCCCGCCGTGCGAGGGCAGAGAGGGTGATGGCCAGCACACTTCCCAGTCAGAGGCAGCAGCGTTCCTGCAGCGGAGGAGTCTCAACGCCCCAGCATGTAGCTGCTCAGGTCCAAAGCCAGCTGGTAACAAGGCCAGTCCTTCCTCTGCTGAGGAGAAATGTTAATTCTTGCATGCCTCCACTTGGCAAGCAAGCTTTACCGTTTGACTGTCTCACTTTCTGTAACCTGTCATGCACACATTTTCCTCTTTTATGAAACCAAGGAAAGGGCGGATAACACCCTCCGCTTCCCAACTTGCACAAAAATACACAAATCCAGCACCCACCTTCCCTCCTAGCTTGCTGTCTAAAAACTGATACCGAAAACATTAGACGATAATTTCGGAAGATTCTGACCGAACAGCACATAAGAGTGAGACTGAAAGCAGAGCCCTGGCATTAGTGCCAAAAGCTTTAAAGTCCAATTTGGGGCAATTCTGCTGTCGCTTAGCTGAGGGTGCCTGGAGAGGCTCAGCGACTGACTCAGCCCCGCCACGCTCCCATACAAGCTCTGCATGCTTTCAGAATCCGGAACCAAAGATAGATCCCATTTTTTTGTATCTGAAGCTCCACCGTGATGCTTCACAGGTCTCCCTGTTTACATAGAAACAGTCTCAGTTTGATATATTCAAATGCCACTTACAGCCTGGCAGAACCAATTGAGAATCCCCAGAGAACATTGGCAACTGTGTAGGTGGGGAAATAAAACCCTCCGTAACAACTGACAAAACCCTAGGAAAAGAAAAAATGAATGAACTGCAAGATGTAAAGGACCACATCTGACAACACTTGTCCATCGGGTCAGGCCATGTGCACGCAGATGTGAAGCCCTCAATCGAAAGGAATGAGCTGTTTCTCTTCCACCTCTCAAGAGTATCCTGGTAGTGTTTCTGGATCCCTCTCCTCTCGCCCTAAAGTGCGCTTTTTGTCTAGGAAACACCTTTCTTCTGCAAGGAAGCAGCGAGCAGCTTCAGGACACAGACAGCTGATTGGATTTGGTGATAGAATATGTTTTATTTGACAATCTGCAAAGGGTTGAAAATTTCCAGCGCTCTGTTTCTGCGACATGCTTGATTCACATGAGTAATTTTTCATTCTTTGTCTGAACATGGTCTAAGTAGGTGTTTATAAAGCTCTCCGTTATAAAAAGCTTAAAGCATCTGCCATAAAAGAGTGGAGATTCAAAGCACCAGTCTGGCTCAAGATCTCTCCAAGTCTGGACCACAGACTGTGGTGCAGGTGCTCCAGCAGGATGTGCCCAGCAGCTTCTGCTCCCATCGCCTGATGGTTAGGTTCCCATAATAATCTGGGGGCACGAATCTGGATTCAGAAACACCCAGCCCACATCACACCCATGCCTTTGAAGCACAAGTAAAATTGTGTATCATGCAAGCATGCAAAAGACTTCTTGTCTCCAAGAGGAATGCAAACACCTCCACGGGCTGGTTACCGTGTTTTCTTTTTGGGTGAGAAAAACTGCAGTGGGTGAGAGTAGAAGTCCCTCCAGCTACCAGTAGTAATCACAAATATGCTCTTCTGATTTGGAAATGTGCAGATGGGAAGTAGGTGTCTCACATGTAACTCTGTGGCTGGGAGGAGATGTACCAGAGAAATCAGAAATCCAGGGCGGCTGGGATGGTAAAGCTGAGGGAGCTGCCAAGGCTCAAACAGACGCTGGCTTGAAGATGGAGATGAGAAAAGGGCAGGGAGGAACTGCAGGTTCTGAACATGTTGTGGTTGCATTTGGAGTTTAGGTAATGCAGCCACGGGCGCAGTTCCTGACAGCACATGGCAGGGAGAGGTTAACTGAGACCAGGCTCACTGTGAAATAAATAGGACAGGATTAGTGCTTATGTAAGAAAAGGCAAACTCCAGTTCTGGGCAAAGTGTGGGCTCCTAAATTTTGTTCTGACACTAATTTTAAAATACTGAGTTGTATTAAACCACAGATTATTTGTGGGGGAAATCTGAGCGAAGCCAAAGCAGCTGCACACTCCCCCTGGGCTGTGAGGGTTTAGATCGTTGGGAGATTGCATTTTCTTGCAACACAGATGCTGTGTGACCCGGCTGGTTAGCCAGTCTCTTTGAAGAGAAAAATATAAAGGAAATGGGTGGTGGGATGGGGCAGTCTGTGTTTATAAACTCATATTCATGGAACTCCATCTTTGGGACAGAGTACGGTGCTAAGATTGGGAAGGCACTTCTCCCCGGGAGCAGTCCAGACTAGCTCAGCAGCATCTAGTCTGGGCCGAAAAGCAAAATTTTTGCTCTGGGATTGCAAAAATAGGAGGATGGTAAAAAGAACTGGTGTTACCACCCAGCAGGGGAAGTTCAGGAAATGCAGTCACATGTGGTTCTCATCCTAGTGCTGCAAAAAATGAGGATGTACATCTTTCTTCTAAAGTTACCTCCTTTTTCCCCACCATACATATCCTTGAAATAGGTGACTACAGAAATTTCACAGTAAGTTGGAGCCTGTTGCTCCTTCCACTGTATGTAGAGTTGGAGCCTTGGGAGGAGCAGCGAGGAAGAGGAGTTCCTTTATTTGGATATTCTCAAATTTCTTCTTACCCTGAAGATAACCTGCAGCACAAAATCCCTGCTTGCAAAGGGCCCCAGGCTCTTCCAGCCACCCATTGCTGACATTCCTGATGCATGCAAAGGTTTTTCTTGAGGGACATTTGTGTGGCTTCTGTGGAGGGGGACAGCTCTTCTGGTCTCTTTCAACAGCAGGTGTGAGGGTCTCTTCTTGCTGCTGTGCCGTCCCCAGGAGTCAGTGACACTTACAGCAGGCTGTCAGTCTGTGGCTTTAGTGTTTTGGGGCTCTTCTCTTGGTTTTGTGTGAACATTTACCTTTACTCTCAGATTTTTTTGTTCCGTTGGATGAATTTTGCAACTTTCCCTTCCACAGCAGGTGGATTCAGAAGGAGCTGCATTTGCTCGGGCTCTCATGCAGTCTTTAGTCTCTTCATTTGGTGACAGCCTGCAGGTTGGCAGCACCAGCAAGGAACTTACAGCAGCTGAACGTTTCCCAAACACTGGCTGGGGATGTGATGTGCTTAGAGTTGTCCAGATCTGAAAACTGAGCCCGGATCTCCTGAGTCCCCGTTCAGTGCTTTATCCACTAAGCCATTGAAACCTCATTGCCTTTGCCTTGGAGCCACTGGGTATTTTGGGATTCATTATGGCGTGGCAACAACAACAAAAAAACCTGAACAGCTGCAAAAGCCTGTTTTTCTGGCTGTCTTTGATGAGCATAGATGGTTTTTCCCTCTGTCTAGCTGATAGCTTGCCCCTCACTAGCACAATTTTGCCTGAACTTATATTGCCACTGCAGCAGTTAATGACCATGAACCTCAACAAAGGCTGACTAAATATAATTAAGGCATGCTGACTGATACTTATACACTTGTTTCAGTATTCTTAATTAATGGATTAATAAAAAGCACGCCTCTAGGGGACTTTCATCCAGATTTTTTTCCCTTTGGTGTTTTATCTCCAAAGACATCATACTGGTATACTTTGTAAATTATGTGCTTTCTGCTTAAAACACACAAATCAAAAGGGACAAGCTAAGGAGCTAAGAACATAGGCCCAGAGTCATCACTAGTATAATTCTCAGTGCTCCTTTTACAGAGCAGCACCCTGGGGGGGAAAAAAAAAAAAGCATCCACTGCAGCTGAATGTATCTGACTGCCGGTGTCCCTGCCCGAGAGACGTGAGAGAAGCAATAGCAGCGACGTTATGCTACAGACTGTTCTGCTCCTTTGTGAAAACTTCTCTAGCAGGTATCCTGAACAGACATACTTTTGCTGGGCACAAGAGCAGGTTTTCATCTAACAGCACAGAGCAGCCCATCAGGGACAGAAGCATCATCACAATGTAAGAACAGATCTTAAAACTGTCCAGTCAGATCAAGATTGAAATTCTTTCTGGCTGTGGTTACAATAGTAAAGCAAAAATAACCCTATGAAGTGCATTGCATCAGAGTGGCTGGGTATAGCTGGGATCAAGTAGAAATTACATAAAGAAACCTAATTTTAATGAGTCAAGATTCGGTCTCGCTGCCTATTTATCATTGGAATCATAACTCTCTCTTATGCAGCATCAAACATAATTGCTGCGAAGAGAATTACAACAACAGAACGGCAGATTACTGCTTCCAGGTGCAGAATAACTAGCGGGAACAGACAAAATGCTAATCCAGACAGATACACTTTTGAAACAGATGGCCTTGGTAGTAATGGGAAGAAAAGCACCCTGGATAAGCATCCAAGTAGTGTAATAACAGCAGAACTTGGTGGGCTTTCCCCTGTCCCATGGAGTTGGCTGCAATGTGGTAGTGGAGCAATTTGCTGTAACGAAGCGTCTAAAGCCACTCCTGGTCCTTTAGTAAATTTGCCCTTTTTGGGGATGAGTGCTTCTTCAGCTACCAGCCGTGGGGCCTCAGGCTTTGTCTTTGCATGGATGGAGCAGGCAGAGCCAAGGGCTGGTGCTGCAGGAGGGGGGGCGAGCTGCTGATGGAAGGGGGATGGAGGGAGGCGGTGGTGTGAAAGTTGGTGTGACCAGAGCAGCTCCGAAATAACACAAACGCCCAGGCAAGGCTCTGTGTGAGGAGGAGGGAAACAGCATCATGCCAAGCCCTGCTTCAACTTCTTACAGTTATTATAATGTTCTTGTACAAAACCAGTAGCTCCCTGAGAGCACAGAATCATTTCACATACAAAATTCTTGGGTGTCCCCACTCCCTACCCTATTCCACCACCTGGGGTAAAAAAGCAAAAGGATTCAGTTCGGGTGGGAACTTTCTCCTTGTTAAAACCTGCCATTTGGTATTTCTCAGGGTGTTTCTCACTCTAAAAAACTGGAGTGATTGATTTTTCTCTACAGCAGACATAGCAAAACAACTTTCTTGCACTAAAATGGTTTTCTGTTTTGACTAGCTCTATTGGTACTAAACACTGATCAACTGAAATCAAAGCTGAATAATGCCTTGCCACTTTTAGCACTATCAAAATCTTTAGCAACTGTATTTTCAGGCTGGCAACACTTTGTTACCACCCTGCCCAGTGTTTCCCAGAGCACTCTGCAGAGTTGTTACCTGATAACTTCATCCTATTTTTAGTTTGCAAACAAACAGCCCATAAAACACTTTTGCCAAATATTTACTAAATACTTTTTTTCCCCCAACCACATTTCAGGCTTTGTTATGCTCAGAGATTACTCACTTTGGCTGAGCTGGTCCTGTCACACAAACAGTGGTGTAAATCACATGCTGCTGGTTTTGCTCCCAGATCAGTTGATTTAAGCACCTTCAGCCAGAGGGATGTGCGGAGCCCCGCGCTGCCGCGCTCGCAGGGTTTACGCTCCAAGGGCTGCACGGCCGCATCGCTCTAACCAGGGGGGTACCAAAACGTTTCCTCTCCATCCCTCTCTCCTCTGCAATCCGTTGATATCAACTGATCTCAGGGATGTGACAGGTTCAAAGACACTTCAGCTGAGGAGCATTTAACGCCAGGCGGTGTCTGCTTGCAGGCTGAGGGAGAGCTGAAACACCCACAGATCCCTTTGGCTTGGGGACCCCTTGCAGGAGAGCCCCAGGCTGGGAATTGCTCCATAACAGCTTCTCTTGCTGTAGAAAGTGGAGCAGCTCCAGGAGCGGAGCCTCGGGGGGGTCTCCCAAGGTGCGAGGTCTCCGGCTGGGGTGCCCCCCCCAGCAGCAGTGCAGATCCACTGAGCCCTGGTGACAAGGTCCCCCGGGAGCTGGGATTCCCAACACCAGTGCTACCGGACTGATCCCAGCACCCGAAGTACTGGCTGCCTGGTGTAACATGCATGTCTTCTCCCCCCTCCCCAGCTATCAAAAGTCTCTAGCTGACCCCAGCGCAAGCTTGCAAGTTCAAAACACCTGAGCCGGGTTGTTCTTTCCCTGCTTTCCAGTGTGATGGGAACAAGCTGTGCCCGGTCCTGCGGATGCTGGGAGCTGCAGCAAGCCACACGGACACGCCGTGCTACTCCCAGCACAGCCCGATGGTGATCCCAGGACTCCGCTTTGACCTTGACCTTCCACTTCTTGCTGACCACCCTGGAGCACATCCGACCCCCTGCACTCCCCTCCCGTGTTTTATCCGAAAGGAGCGCCGTGCGCTTGGCTCTAGCCCCCCATGGCTTTCTGTGCCCTGGTCCCACCAGGCCGGGAAGCATCCGGGGCTCTCCCATCTTTTCGGGTCACGGTGGAGCTCAAGCAGCGCTGGGTGGGTGGCGGGTCGGGCTGTGCCCCCGCATCCCTCCCCAGGTGCCTTTCTCCTCCCTTTCGAGCAGCCGCTTTAAAGCCCCGCTGGGCATTGCCCTGCCTTACACAGCGCATCCCTCCAGCCGGGATGGGGTCACCCCGCTCCCCAGCACCAAAAGCCCCCCCAAAAGGGGCAAACTCGGGCGGGCTGCGAACGGGACCGACCGCTCCGGTGCCTCACTCCTCCCAGAGAGCCCTCAAAAGCGGGGTGCGCTTTGCAAAGCCCCAACCTGCCCCGTCCCCATCCTTCCTCCCTCTCCCCCCGTTATCCCGGTAGGCTCCCCCCAGCCCCGCTCGCTGTTCCCTTGCCCCCCCCCCGCGATGCTTACCTGCGGCTCCAGGGACTCTTCCCCGCCGGGTGAAGGCACGAAGCGCCCCGCCGGCCGCTGGGCTGCC
>JAVJGI010000050.1:26543645-26564309 GCA_035590275.1 Ibycter americanus | reverse complement strand
CGGGGGGCAGCGGGGGGGCTGCCGGCTCCGCACGGCTGTGCCACACTTCGCTCCCCGGGCGCCGAGCCTAAGGGAAAGCTGAGCGGCAGGGTGGCACTCGGCATCCCGCCTCCCCAGGGGAACGGGGGCTGAATCCCACCCGGGGATGTTTTACTCCAGCTGGCTACGGATCAGGCCCTACAATTACCAACTGGTGGAAAGATGCTGGGCTTAATATCCAGGCTGTCAGGCTAAACTCGGGGTTAGATTTACTCCCTCTTCAACTCCCAGTGACTCACCGGGGTTCTGCTGGACAGGAAGAGCCCGAAATATTTTGTGCTTCGAATGCAACAAGTGGAATAAAAGTCATATATAGCCCCTCTCCGCTCTGCACCCTCCCTCTGCTATCACATATATAAACCCCCAGACCCATGCCAGCTAAGCCGCCTTCTTGCCCCCGCACATGCCGCGGGGTGATGGAGCAGTGGCTGTGGGGCCAGCCCAGCCCCGGCCCCCCCAGGCACTCCGCTTTCCATCAGCATGCATGGGGCATCCTGCTTCGTAATAATGTATATGATCTTAATCCACTGCTGAGGCTTTTCAATTAGAGATCTGTGATTGAGTCAGCTGTGTGAATGCAAAAAAGAGAAGGAGAAAGCTGCTTTTGGCATGTCGCTTTCTAATTCAATCTGCTGATGTATTTACGGTCATGTATTGCTAAATTGAACTAAGACTCCAGCCCGCTCTTGCCGTGACAATGGGGAGAGTCATCCGATAAAAATAGAGTCGGGATGATAAACAGAAAAGAAGAGGAGATTTTGATTACCTTCTTTGAAAACACGCCAAGCAAAATGTGATACAATAGCCCCACTGTGAATATCAGCTTGAATCAAAAGAGGGCTAATTTAATGAATTACCCTCATATATTTTATGAGCATTTTATTATAAGTCGTGATGTAAAAAAAGTTGCTGAGGAAACACAGTTGTCCCTAAGTTTCCCTAAAGAAAACAGCACTCTCCTTCTAAATAAACACTTTGCCAAAAGTATTTTTACCAGGATCTGTGCTATGATAGAGGCAGGATTTTTAAAAGCTCTCCAGGCTTGTTGAATTCTTTACCCACTCCAGTCAGCAGCGGCGCCCCGTTTCAGGGCTGGGTGAAGCGAACACAAAGGCTATCTGAGAGCACTACCTGTTATCACGCTTTTAATGGCTAATGCCCCGCTCCCGGACCAAAGATCAGTTACACCAACCCTAGAACAAACGTGGGAGGAAAAATAACTCCTGGCACACAGCGTGGGCACAGATGCCCGGCAGCACGAGCTGGGCACACAGACCTTCAGAGGCACGTGGGGTGGGTGACAGCCCAGTTTTTTTGCACTGGGGGTCAATGTGTGAGGCAGATGAGATGTGTGGAGGACAAGCACACAACAGCAGTCTTTTTTTTTAATTCTACTAGGTCTGTCCTTTTTGCTGCATGCAATATTTTATAGCTGTATAATCTAGATATCTTTAACATTTTTGTGTGGAGGTTACAGAGAGGGGAGAGATCTAATATTAGCTAAAAGCCTCAAACTGCATTCTTTTGTTTTGTTCTACCCTTTGTGTAAAATCACCCCTCAAATAGCTGTAACTTGGATACAAGTCTATTTATTTTGCCATTCCTTGCCACAGACAGGAATTCAGCGTCCTAACACGATGCCTGAAGGGCGCATTTCCTACTGTAATGCTGAATGATGATGAAACTGCTGACAAATGGAACGGTAGTAATACATTTTAAAACAGTGCATATGTGTAACATGGGGGAGGTGGCAGCTCCAAGGGAGCTGTAAAGGCAGGTTGCATGGGAAGCTCCCCCTGTGCTTTTGAAACTGCCTTGTCAAAATTCAGCTGAGGCAGAAAGGCTGAGCTGTGATCAATATTTTTAGAAGGAAGAACTTCTGGGGAACTTATGTCAGCAGCCTCTCCTATTGAACCTGGCAGCAAGGACCAGAGACTGATTGCTGGCAAGGGAGGAATTATCAGTGTGTAAACCGTCTCAGTGACAGACCGGGGTCCAAGGCTGACTTGAACTGGTTGGGGGTGTTGAAACTGAGGCCCTAGGCTTGGATTGCCTCTGAGCAGAAGGACTGAAGCTGTGCAACAGAGAAACCTTTCAAAGTCAGATTCAGACTTCAAGAAGGAACAGGAGATGCATGGTTTGCTCCTGGTTTGTTTCTGGAGCCATTGTTCTAAAAATTGATTGTATGTTAAGGATTAGACCCAGACTTTTCATGACCACAGGAGGACTAAGGTCAAACCCAATAAAATCAGCACTGAAAAGCAGGCAAGGCTGCATGACTCTGCCAGGCTGGGAGTCGACTCCTTGGTGCTTCAAAATCTTCCCAAGTGGTGAACGTGGATCTTTATTTCAAAAAATGGGAATCCAAGGCACTGGCAAAGGGGGAAGTATGTTCTTCATTAAACAGCCAGCGGGGGCTGGGAAACATGTCCATCCCTCATCCCCACAAGCCTCCCTGAAGCACAGGATGGCCATGCTGTGAAGATGCTCATCCCAGCAAGCTGCAACACTGGCAGATTCGGCGAGTGAAGCTGTGGCTCCCAAGACTCAATTCTGGCCTCTGCTTGAAGGTTACAGTATGTTTTCTGCTAAGGATTTTAAACATATCTTTTTTTAATGTTACTAGATTTGAGAAAAATGAAATATATGGGGTAAGAGCTCTAGCATATCACCTTAAAAGAAAATCATTGAGCTTGCTGGGTGAGAGTGGCTGCTCATCACTTGGAGTTTTCAAATCCAGCTGAGATTTGGGCTGTAGTGTAGTCCTGAGTTATTCATGTTGCCATAGAAATAAATGGATCCATTTTCTCCCGTTCACTGTTCAAAGCTTCAGACTACACTGGCTACAGATATCTATCACCCCTCCACCTCACGAGCCCTGGCCATGGCCATCAGGTTGAGTTTCCAATCTTCGCTTCTCCCAGGAACTCCACATGCAGCAGAGACTTCTTTTCTATTTTTTTTTTCTTTTTTTCTTTTCTTTTTGATTGGCCTGCATTCAGCTCAAGCATTTTTGAAGCTCACAGAAGACATGCTTCAGCTCAACTTCCAACTGGAAGAGAGTTACTCTGTTCAACTGCATCCACAGTTTGGCTGGCTGAAGCCGAATGTTTTCACTTTGCCTGCAGAATATGCTGTGAAAAGCCAGGCAGCAGGAATCTCAGTGAGGTTGAGGTGGTTTTGCTTCTCTTTGTCATTCTTCTTACGAGGAAGAAAAATCAATGCCTTTCAAATCAGCGCATTAAAAATCTCTCAAATGGGCTGTAATTACAGGCCCATCTGTTGTCAAATTGTTGAATTGCCGGCAGCAGAGATGCGTGAAGATCTTCCCAGTTGGTCATTAGTGAGCAGCCCTGAGTTACTCCCCACCGTGGTGATGCACGGACAGCCTGCTTTGCCTCTTGGAAGCCTTCTTGGAGGAGAAAGCATGGGCCAAGGGGCTGGGTTTGCTCATCACTGCCTTGACTGAGCTCGGCTATTTGCAACTTGGTTGGAAAAGAACACTGCTTTTCTTTCCATGGCTTTCAAATCAGCTCTTCTCAATAGCCACGGAGCAAACTCGTCATTCTTTCAGCCCTAGATCTGGTAGACAAACTGTCATTAAAGCCTTGATTTTTGCCCAGTCCTTGTGACAAAAATGTGTATCTTTACACAGAGCTTACTCCCCTCTGAATAAACCCACCTACTACTCTGCCGACACTGGAGTACTGTTTCCCCAGCACTGAACAAGAATCGCTAGCCTAAATCTTTAAGTGGGAAAATTTCACATAGACCACTTGGTACCAGCAGCATCTTGTGGTTTTCAGCTGACTTTTTCTGGCAATGTAGTTTTTCAATGAAAAACTCATTTTCCCACAGGAGGACTTCATCGGATGGGATTCAGGTTTTTTAACCAACTGCTAAAACCAGTGAGCCCTTCCTGCTGTTGGGACGTGCCTCAATGGCAGGTATTCAAACTGCTTTTTGCTCGGTTCATTGGTGATGAAGGGTTCTGTGACCTTCCAGCACTTGGCTGGAGGGACACGTCACTGTCACATGCCATCGTTCACTACCATCCCTGTCCCTCCTCCTTCTCCTGTCCTTGATGGATCACTCTCCAGCAGCACAAGTGGTACTGAGCAGACAGGAACGGTCCTGGAGCTCTGATTCTATAAGCTTTCTGGGGAACACAGTTTTTAAAAGATGAATAATTTATTAAAATAATCTTGCCCTCATCCTGCTTTTCTCTATAGTCTTTAACTGGCACCCTGTAAGAATCTCTCACAGAGACACAAGTGACATTTGAAGAGCATTTTGCCATCATACTGAAATGAAGTATTACAGCTGCAAAGCAAATCCTTTCCAAAAAATTGCTGGGTTTCATCAAAGGGGTGAAACAGGAGAAACACTTGAGGTGACCAATAGTTAACTGCAGAATATTTGTAGGAAGACATTTGTATGTGCACATTTTTTCCTGTATTAAAGCGGTGTGCTTCTCTGTATTGTGTTTGCAACTGTTTGCATAGATTTTTTTCCTGATAGGCTGTAATAAAACATAATTAGATGCATTTTCATTTAATTAAGGTGCTTTGCTTTCAAAAAGATGATGTCTAAGCAGCGTATTCTCTTCAGAACATGACTTTCTTCCGTTAACCTTGTGCTTGCATCTGTTGGGAGAAATGTGAGATGCTGTATTTTGAAAACCAGGTGATTTGCAGACCGATAGCTCAGGTGAAGATATTTCTCTGAATTACCATGATTTTCTGCATTATGCACCTGACCCTTTGGCAGCACTTCTATAAAGGGCTCTGTTGCTCTGCATTACATAGCCATCCCAAAAAAGTGATAGGCCCTCACACAACACACAGGGAGTCCAGAGCTATCAGAAAAAGACTGATTTTCCATGAAAATGTCTTGTCTTCTACCACTGCAACAGTGACACCATCACTGTCAGTTAGCAGGAAGCACGTAACCCTTTCCAGCTCTTTTCTAAGGAAAGCTCACCATAATTCTTCAGAGTTTAGCTGTGCAAAATACTTGTCCTGTATAAGTGTCCTCCTCCCCTAAGCCTGCCGATGCTGCTGAGGTGCTCAAAAACTGAAATGGGGATTGTACTGGTGCTGGCACTGCCAGAAACGTGCTCTGCGGGCTGAGGATTGGAGCTGGTGGAGTCCACAGGTTTCTCGTGACCTCCGTGGGTGGCTTTTCATTGTACTGTTGTGACCAGTGAAGCAAAGCAACAAGGTGAGTTACTTAATGATTCATTATGCATTTTGTAGTTATTAATGTAAGCAGCAGCCAGCATCTCAAGCCTGCAAAGTTGTTTGGTTTTCTGCCAGATTCCTCATTATGCGCATGTAAACACAGGCAAATCATTTAATAGAACAGTCTTTATTAAATAAGGAGAGAAGCTTTATTAAATAGAAAACTCCTGAGCTCTAATGACAAATATTTACAAGCTTGGGGACTTGTTGCAGGATTGGAAGGGATAATCAGAGCAACTTGGTAAAATCAAGTATTTGTTTGTTGTAAAAATCAATATGTATTTGCAGTAAAATACTGCACATTTTAGGATTCCTATCCAGAACTTGCTGCTCTCTCCAAGAAGGGTTGGAAGATGATCTTTGGCTTATAAGTGCTCTCCAGTGAAAAGACACGGAGTGTAGAAGTAACAGCATTGCCTGGCATCTGATATAACCGTAAACAAGTGTTTGCTTCATGTTATATTAAAACACTCCAGGCTGAATGGTAATACTTCTGGTGAACTAAACCATTTTTTTCGAAATTGTTGAGCCAGAAAGACTTGTAAGATGTGAGTTGTTTCCACGCAGGCCAGGAAGGTTTTCACACACCCTGTACTACCTGTGACAGACAAATCCATGCCTCAGGCAGCTCTTGTTTAGGGCGTCACTCTCAGGGGAACAAGCCTATAAACTGCTCAGAACAAAACCCAAGGCAAGGCTGGGTGGTTTTTTTTCCCAGTGCTTAACCTGCTGTCAATACCAAATAGAAGAGACAAGAAAAGCTTTTCCAAAGGATGAAAATAAGTTGACTAGTAAGAGAAGTTGGAGGTATTACAAAAACCTGTAAAGAATCCTGCCTCTTTTGTGCTGGGATTGCATCAAGGTTGCTTTGATTAGCTCTAATCTGCAGCGATGCACTTTGTGCACTGCTACCACACAGAGACCTTAATGTGAGTCATCTCCCAGAGAACAAGTGAGGGAAACAAACCAGATTCGTTAATGCTGATCACTCTCCACTTTGTCCAGCGTGTCGATCAAGAGGTGGCTGCGCGCTGGCAGAACTGGTCTCCTGCCTTAGGGACAGGTAGTGCCTGTGAGGATCAGCCGATATTTTCAACTTTTGTCTCATCTTGGAAGCAAAGTTCAATCCTTCCCAGGAGAGGGGGGGTGAAAGAATGTAACCTGCAACCTCGACCACGTCAGCTCTGGGGGTTAATGGTGTGAGCTGGCACATGCCCCACAATGCTGCTGGCAGGTACTGGTACCCACCTGCATGCTGACAGAGGGGACGGAAAGCATGAGGGCCATGTACACACCCATTCAGATCTTATTCCTGTCCTAAAGCAGCATTATAGGGCAGGGCAGGATGGGGTAGGGTACTGTAGGACAGGATGGGATTTTCAGCTGGAAGGGCCCTACGAGGATCATCTAGTCCCACTTCAGGGCTGACCAAAGGGTAAAACCATTGTCCAAATGCCTCTTAAACACTGACAGGCTTGGGGCACCGACCGCCTCTCCAGAAAGCCTGTTCCAGTGTCTGACCACCCTCTTGGTAAAAAAATGCATCCTAATATCAAGTTTGAACCTCAGTTATGGAGAGTCCTTGTGGATTCTGGATCACGGAAGGCTGCCTGTGTCCCTTGCACCTGTATCTCCTGCTCAGGCAAGCTGGGAGCAATCCTTCCCACACCTATAACATCTGCAGTACAACATGACTGAGGTGTGTTTTCTGCATGTGTTCTTTTTCCTGGCCTCTGCCAGCACTCCAGCTGTCTTTTAATGGAAATAATGTGCAGCCTTTGGTCCTGTTAGGAAATTAAGTCTGCAGACAAATTCACTCCAATTTATTGCTTTGCTTTTAATGAGAAGCAGATGCAAAAAAATGTAATATTAAAAACAACCTCTATGCGCATGTGCCAATCTGTGGAACATAATAGCCTCATTATTAAATTCAACAGTCAAATTCGCTTCAGCGCTGAAGTGAGCCAGTCTCATTAGCAGGCTTGCTATTGCTGCTAAGGGGTTGCTTAATGGGTAGAATACATCTTCTTGGATTCTTTCTGGCACTTTGCACGTCCTGCTCTATGAAGAACAAACATTACACAGATATTTTTATCAACTACAATGTCTTGCACTTAAAATATTTCAATTCACTCTTTTGAAATGCTTTATCAATACTTATTTAATTTCTGTCCCCGGGGATTATTATGCCCATTTTGCTGGCACACCGTGTTCTGCGAAGCCTCGACTGTGAGCTGGTAACAACGCTGAAAAAGAAGCGCTGATACCTTTCCTTGCCCTACGTAACAAAAGCCAGGTCTTTACCAAAAAAAAGCTCTATTACAATGACCAGCGAGTCTTACTTTAACGTTTGTAGTTCTTATGAGGCTGTGTTTTTTGAGACCAATATTTAGAAAACATTTTTTTACTTTTTGATTACTTCTTTATACTCAAAATATTTCCTTTCTGTTAAATTGGAAAGCCATATCGATTTCTGGTGAGGTTTTGTTTTGATCCTTGAAACAAAACCTCATTCCTGCAGCTCTAGTTGAACCTTTTGATTTTCAGCTTCAGGGAAATGAAAACGCTCTCACCAGAGAGACTGGGAGATAAAACTTGGTGGAGATGGATACATTTGTGTTTCTAAAGCCAAATTTCAAACCATGACTCAGGCTGACCAACTTTAAATGAAATTTCTTTGGAACAATGTACTCCTTTAAAGTATCCAAAACTCCCACTTCTAAAAACACATGGCAGTGCACTGGCTGACATTACCACTGCTATTAATGTCAGGAGAGCCAGGCTTAATCTCTCTTCTCAAAATATTTCTGATTTATACTTCAGCATCCAGAACACACATTTTCTGTCCTTCCACGCTGATAGCCTGCCTTTGCAGGTGGGTTCCAGCATTTGGAAAACCGACTGGGGGAAAGGAAAAAACCAAACTCAGACATGGAAAGCAGAACATATCCACACGGAAAAGTTTGACGGTAGGTGAAGGACTGGTTGTCAAGTGGCTGGTTGGAATTTCTCCTGAAAAGCAACAGACAGGGAGGTGCAATGCATTTATGTGTGAGGATTATGCCCAGTATGAAGCATAAACCCTGACAGTGTTTAGTAATTACTCCACCGACTAACAAGGATTTGAAGTGATTACTAAAAACTGCTTAGTGAGCTTCAGCCGAGGTTTCTGGTCTCATCAGAAGCAGGAGGACATGACTGTCATTTATCCCATACCACAATGGAAACACACAGGGTCCAGCTGGCAACAGGACGGGTTTGGAGATGGGAACACAGCTCGTGGAAATAAATAGCTGGGTACATGCAAACAGGGGAAATGTTAGCTGGAGTTGGGGTTTGTTCATGACAGATTCATTGGACATGAACAACGCAATATCCCTTCATTTTAAGACAGTCCACCTATGCTTCACGGCTTGCCTTCCTTTGTCGTACAAGCTGTACAAAGCTTTGATTTCTGTACATTGGAAATGCTGTATACGTGCCAAATATCATGATTATTAAGGTCATTTGCACTGAAGAGAATCTTAATGAAAACTTGAAGAGCCATGACGTTAAGCCAAATTATCCAGGCTGCAGAAATAAAGAAGCTGAGGCAGAGCCATCTCTCAGCCTTCATCCCAGCCTGGATGTGAATGTAACACCTATTATTTCCCTGACAATGAATGAACAAGCAGCTGTGAGACTGAGACTCCTCCTGGCTCTTCCCTGGGTAATTAGACGGGGTTTTAATCTGTATTTGCTCACTGTGATGTCTCAGGAATATGCTAGAAGTTTAAGCCATGTGCAATTCCTGCCAACTTATGTAGTCAGCCGCTACGGAGTCCTTTGAAAGTGAGCTACTTGCCCTGCAGTACGGAGGCTGGGGTGAAAGGAAGAAGGAGAAGGATGCAACATGTGGAAACACGCAGGCTTTGTGCTTGAAACCTCTTCCATTTGCACCTTCCCCACCTGAGAAGGTTTGCTGCCAGCTTTCCATCAGAAAGCACCGCAGCCACCAGCAACAGGAGTTTTTGCTCACCTAGGTTATTGGGTGCTGCCCTTGGGTGCCCAGCAGTGGGGGTGCCCCGCGCCAGCTCCTTGCTCCTGGGAGGAACTGGGATAACCCACAGGGACCCCGCTGGGAATAATCCTGCACCACAGCAGACAGTGGAAGGGGAGATAATGTCTGCATCAAGTCCTCATCAATGAAAGGTTTAATAATTGGGCTTCCTCCTCCACCACCAAGCCTCTTCCCAGCAGGTGTTGTGTCCTGGCCGAGGTCCGGGTGAAGCTTAGCTCTGGTCTGGATGCAGGTATAATGCTTTCTGATACAGCAGATATTTCACCCAGTCACATGATGGGCAGCACCGCTTTAGTGCTCAAGGTAGAGTCTTAAAGAAGCATTAAATTCACTTTGTGATGGATGTGAGCCTCTAGAAAAGGCCATATCTTGACTACAACCTTTTTAAGGCTTATCAGCTTTATTTTACTGCTTCCCTTCTTCAGCTTCATACTAGTTAAACTTCCCCCTGGCTGCTACGCTTGAGAAGCAAAGTAGCTTTTCCTTTAATAGAAAAAAAATTGCTCTTGGCAAGTAGGACTTCTTGTCAAATAGGTTTAATCTGTGGCTGTAGCATCCTACATAAGAGCATGGAGATTCATAACTTACATAAGTTTGTCGTCTTCTCTGCCCTTGTTTCCTTCTTATTATAGCATTTTATTGAAGAATCCTGGGTTGGTAATTTTACCACTGCTTATCTTTGTGCAGTTTTTAACAGATTTTTTTTTTTCTTCCCTCCACAGAACAAATGTCAGAAACAAGATGACAGATTTCCCAATGAGATTCACACGCAGTCAAGGCAACAATTTCTTGTAAAATAGTGTTTTCTTTAAATACTTCAGTGTTTGCAACCTTTAGCAGAGTATTTCATCAGGTGACGGAAGATTTATTATAGTAATTTTACTTACCCATTTTAGACAACGTTCCTGCTTTGTGTTGGTAATCTCTGTCGCTTCTCAAGAACACGTAATTGTGATAAACTTCGTGCTGCAACTTTAGTGAACATCCATTTTCTGTCACTGTTTGGAAGTCAGGATATGAATGAGCAGGGTATTAATTTCTGTCTCGTTTTGCAGGCTTTACACCTAGTCAGTCCTCGCCCTTCTGTATTTTCTGAAGTTGAAGACACAAATGATCTAGAAGCTTTTGTGACTGTCGGTATGTCAGGATTTGAGCATCTTGCAGCCACTGGTGTTATTTACATGCAACTCCTGGGGCTCGGCAAAGTGTTCTTCTCTTTGACAGATGGGGAAACAAAGCGTGGGGTAAATTAATTGATCTCCCCAAAGTCACACGAGATTGTTGTGACTTATCACTGCTTTCACCTCCTTCTTGGTTAGAAATTGGGGACAACATTCCCTGCTATTGCTGTTCATGTATGCAGATGAAATGCAAAGTAAAACAGCGCTGAGAATTCTGGAATTATTTTAGCTTCAAAAATTTTACAGGAAGAAAGATATTGGGATAGGAAAGAGATTTTTTTTATACCACAATGTTTTAAAAATAAAAAAAAATATTTTAGAGTAATTTCTACTTTACCACTCTTTCGATGTTCAATTTTTTGCTCATCTGGTTTTCAAGGAGCAGGAGAGGCACCTCCACCTTCCGAAGAACTGGAGCACAGCCAGTGCGAAAGGGTCAGATCCTGGGGTGGGCTGCACATCACCACAGAGGTACTTTGGCTTTGGAGCCTCTGCTGTGAGCCAGGAGGGAAGGGAGCAGCATCTTGGGACACAGAGGTGCAGGGAAGCTGCCAAGGTCACTTCTTGCTTTCAGCATCAAGCCGCGTGGTTGAGCAAAGAGGAAGGATGGAAACAATTGTACTGCCAGCTTCTCCTGGCGGTTATTTCAGTCCATTGGGATCTTTAGTGGATCCTAGGACTACCCATGCAGCCTAATAGAAGGAGGTGGGTGATCTGGCCAGCCTCCCCGGACTCCTCTGCAGTCGGTGGAGACGCAGAAGTTCTCCAGGGGCCGGTTTGGAGAACCTGACTTGACATCTTGCTCCTCAAGGAAGGGAATCCTTCTCTTTGGCTAAAATTGTGGTTCAGCACAGGCATTTATTTTGCTTATGCTGAGGCCACGCTACCTGACAGCTTACCTGCAAAGTGCAGCTGGACAGAGAGTGGGCAGGAGATGTGTGTGGAAGGAGGCAACTGCAAGGGCTGGAGGCTTGGGAAACCACTAGCATATGCTTGCAAGATCAAAATTCACATCTCAAACTGCTAAAGAAAACATGCTGCAAAGGAAAAGCATTTCAGGGAAAGATCTTCAGAGCAGTTTTTAGCTCAGTTGGCTTGAGTACACCTTGTATCTGTCACTTTACAAACACCCTCTGCTACTCTTCAAGGGAGTGGTGGGATCCTGATGGCAGGTTGCTCTGAGGATCCTCCTACGAGGAGGAAGGGTGTCAGTGTTCCCATGCCAGGAAACATCAAAGTGCTCCAGGGCTTCCTATCACTCTTCTGTGTTCACCAAGCAGCAGGAACTTTATGCTGTCTGAGGATTTCAGAGTCTCTACCCTGCTCTTTCGGTTCTGCTGACCAAAGGATGGGATTTATTCTGTGAGAGGCACAACCTGCTCTTCCCAGGGAGAGCTAGTGCCAGCCAGGGCCATGCAGGCACGTGCTGCACGGGAGCAACCACCAGCTGGTGATCCCACCACCTCCCACTGATGTCACGAGCTGTCAGTGCTGGGGTGTCCCTCACAAGCACCAGGTCTCTTCAGTCCCGACAGTTTGTCTGGTTTGAGACTCACTAAAATGAAAGAATGGGGAAGTGGTTGAAAAAAATCTGAAGGGAATAAAAATCAGGAGGAAATACAGCTGATCCTCAGATGCCACATCCGAACTGGTGTGGTTGAAGATAACGTTTTACAACAAAACCTCCTTACCAATTATTTTTTCCCTAAGTTTTTTTCAAATATAGAAAGAAATAGAGCTCTGAAAATATTTTTTAGTATGCTGAGCTCTTTCCAGTTGAAGAACAAGCGTAGAGTCTCCTAGCTACCACTTGTCTTACCTGTTGCCTCTCTCTCCTTTGCTTTTAGGAGTCACACTTTCGATTTGGAAGTTTTCCTCTACACAGCTAAAATAAGACTACACCCAAGATCAAGTGACGGCCATGTTCCACCTGGAGTCCTTCATGCTATGTAAGGGCAGTGAGTGGAGTTCTTACTTGACACTTACTGACTTCCTTCCTCTTATTCCATCTCAGATTTATCTTCCTCCTTCACCATTTTAATTATAGTCCGCATCGGGAGAGTTTCTGCTTTGCATCCACTAAGCTGGCAACACAATCTATTCTAACATAAACTCAATTTGCTTAATGTCAGGTTGCAGGTAAAGACACAGACATTCAGCCTGAATTTCCAGCTTACCGGAGGACGGGCAGCGAACCCCAGCTGATAGAAACAGGCTCGCCTTCTCTCTCTCCCCTTCCAGCAACAACAGGTGTCTGACAGCCACAATTACTATCTGCCTCATTTTCCTTTCTAGCTTTTATTTAGAGTATTGACAAGCTGGATTGGATTTGGAGAGTGGCAGGGAGCCAAGCCTGAGCCACCAGAAGAAATCCATTTGATCACCCGAGTCCCTGTCTGGCGCTGTGACCTTTGCTGCTCCCACAGCTCCAACAGCTCAGCACTGAGTCGATGCAAAGCAGAAGGAAAGTTTGAACCGAAGGATTTAGATCTGGGGAGCATTAAATGTTTCAAGACACAAAAGGTTGGTATGATTATCTGGCCTAAAGCAACACACAGCAAGGAGTTTCCCTGGGCAAGTCCCGTTATCCAGTCTCAATCTAAAGCTCTCTGGTGCTGGAGGATCCACCCTGCCCTTTAGCAGTTGTTTTCAGTAGACAAGGATCACCATCACAGCAACCTGTGCCTTGTCCCTAGCCTGGACCTGACCTTCTCCAGCATCCAGCACATCTTTGGGTTTGATCTTCAGTGAAATGCGTTGTGCTGGGATGAAAGAAATCTTTCAGAATCACAAGCTATCCCCACACTGCAGAAAACAGACTGATATCCTACAGATATTCCAGCTACGATGGTTAATATTTAATTCATCCAATGTGATCAGTAGCATAAGAATATCCCTTTGGCTATTTTTATAGACATTTTGTCCAATCTGAATTTAAAAATCGAAAGTGCTCAATATCGTCCAATGCTTCCATCTCATTACCCCTAGTGATATGCTATTACATTATTTCATCTCAGTTCTTTCACATTCGGGTCATTTTTTGCATCATTCGTTCACTATGAAAAGCATTTACCTGCAAATGTGCTAGATTTCAGTCATACATCTTTCTCTTGGAGGCTGACCTCGATGATTAATAACATAGACTTCAAGAGCTTGACAAGTATGAGTAAATGCTCGTCAGTACGAGTAAATGCTGAAGCATACATCAGCTTTAAGAAATTTGTAGACCATTAGGTTCCTTTTTATCAAGCTTAGTCAAGCTGTGCTTTAATTATCTCTGTTGAGCTTTCCTCCTAAATGAATTTCATGAAACTCCAAGTCCTGTTTGTGTTCTGAGTGTGAAACACCGCTCATTTCCAAAACAAAGTCCAACAAACGCACCCTCTTATGAACATCAAGTGGCCTTAACTCTGCTTTCTCAAGCACTGCCGTACACATCTGTAAGATTTATCAAGCCCTAATGAAGGATGCTGTCTGAATTTTGTGGCTAGCAGCCAGCTCTCAATACCTTAGACGTGAAATTAGATTATACTGAGACTAATGCACCACAGCATCCCTCATTAGGTGATTGATAGCTTTGGCTTGAGGGCCTTAATATGGGTATGTCTGCAAGGGGCACTTAGCATAGAGGTATATATTTAAAAGATTTTAGTTAAAGCCCATTAAAGCCAGGATGGATGTTCTTATTCAGAAGTACAACATCTGCACCACTCGGGGGGGAAGAGGGGGCAAGCTCTTGACTGTAACTCTCTGGCCCTGTAACTCTTGTCTGGCTAATTCAGCTCAATTTTTCTGTATAGTCTCACAGGGACGCAGTGGAAATGCAAACCCAACACCAAGTATTTCATTTTTTTTTTTTGGAGTAGGACTTCTGCTTTTTGAAAGAATTTCGGCTACAAGGATTTTATCCAGATTTGTACAGTCTTGGTTAACTGTAGGAAACTGCTGGAACACAAAAAGGTTTAATGTCAGTATTTCTCTGCCAAAAGTTAAAAAGGCTGCCCTGCGCTCTTGCTCAGCTGCTTTTAAAGCTCTGCTGCTTTCAGGGTGCAGAGGTGCTTCATGGTTAGTGTTGAGGGGACAGAGGCAGAAGATAAATGAAGTCCTGGCCTGGATCACACCTCTGTATGTGTTAGCTGTTTGCACCTAGATAGGTGCACAGGTGCTGTGAGACTGGAAGGGAATATCACATTTACTCCCCTGCTTCCAGAGTCTGGAAGGGTTCAGAAAAGATATACAGCACAGGTTAGAGACCGTTTCCTGGTATTTAACAGTAAATTTAAAGCCCCTAGTAAAGACCGAAAGCTACAATATCCACACGATATAAATAAGAATCCTGTGGACAAAGCACACATTTATACACATCATCTTCGCTCCTTTCACATTTCTACCAATGCACTTTGGGGCCCACATAAATATGCTCATCTACACCTCTTCATGATCTTATTAATTAATATGGTTGGTCAGCTGACAGCTTGGGGTAACAGAAGGATTACGCTGTCTGAACAGCCCCAACGCAAGGCAAAGGCTGCTGGTAGGGGAAGGGGGCTGTGTGTGCAAGGTCCGTGTGCCCTTCCTGCTCCACTCATAAAATGTCACACCAGGTAGCACTATGATATAATCAGTTACAATATAATTACTCTGTGCCTACACGCAAAGCTTCTAAAGGGTAAAGGAAGAATATCCAATACAAGGCACCACTCGCTGCTGCTTTTATCTGCCTTGCTGATAGTGTTGAAAAGGAAGATGAAAAACACATCCCATGTTCCTGCAGTTTCAGCCGCTGCAGCTGTCATAATAAAATATGTTTTAAAAGGAAGAGAGGCTTCAGATCCACAACTGAGGCAGTTCCAAGCCAGGCAGACAAAACTTTCCATCCTAAATAAACTGGAGAGTATATGGACAACCTCGGCTGCACTGAGGGGAACTGATTTGTCAGGAAACATGGGCAGAGCCCTGAGCAGTTTTACTCCACAGGAGATCTCCACGCCTGAACGTTTTTCTGCCCCCCCTGCCAACCACGTCTGTTGGTCTGACACAAGATGTCACTTCTCCCTGTGTGCCTTGCCTCCCTTTGGCTGAGTGAGGGATGATATCCAAAGAAGGACACTCTCCAGGTGACTAAAGGTTGCACCTGTCATAGTTGCTGCTGGTCTGGGAGGCAATTTAGGCATGTTAGGAACTAGATACACCAGCTCCAAACAAGAAAAAAAACAAAATGAGGATGATGCAAACCCAGTGGACCAGACCTCTGATGGTGGCCAACAGTACAACTCACATTCTGGCACTGCTATGCTGCCAGACAGTTTCTTTTCCATAAATTATGCAGGTTAAAAAAAGAAGCTCCAAACCCAAAATATCCTAATCTTTTCTGTTTGTGTGCAACACCTCTGCTCCCCTCTCTGTCAACCCTCAGGAGAATAACAGGTGTTCGACAGCAACAGAAGACCTTCTTCCCGGGGAGAAGAGAGCGGTGATCCTCCCAGGGGCAGCTTGACTTGCTCTTGTGTTCTCTGCTTTTAATCCCTCAGCTGTAACGCTCTGTTCATTGTTCAGGCAGGGGCAGCCCTGATCAAGCCCTGCTTGGAGGGCTGTGGGACTTTGACACCTGTCATCCTGAACATCGATCTTGTGCTAATATGAGTGAGTGATTCTGGACAGATGAACTGATCCATGACAAATGTTAATTGTATTCTTGTAGAAGCTTCCTTGCCTCAAGTTAATCACAAAACCTGGGGAAAGAGGAGGATATTAATAATGGTGATGGAAGCTATGAGCTTGTCAGGAAGCCTCTGCCTGGAAATATCTCTGTGGTGGGGTCTGTCAGTGTCTGATCTGGAAAATGAGAGGATGTCCATTCCCAGCAAAAAGCCTCTCTGACTTTGTCATGCGCTTGACCTTTTGCAGTAAATGTCCACAGTGTAGTACTGCATGTTTGACGAACACTGTGCCGTTCAGAATAGGTAAGAAATAGAAAGAAAATAAACAATAGATTTTACTTTTGAGTTCTGTAGGGCTTCAGAAAAGTTCAGACCCAGTTCCTCAGCTGCAGCCCGTTTGCTCTGGAGCAAACCTTGCAGTAGTATCAACTTCAGAAAAGGTTTTCTTAGGCTCTAACCTTGAATCAGAGAGGCGTAAATCAGATTGCTGCAGGTCAGCTGAGCTATTTGTGTGCACTCTTGTCAATTTGAAATCAACTTATTTTAGTCCTCACTGTCAAGGGGACAAACTGAGTTATATTCTCCCACAAGATTTTGAAAGCACTTAACTGAGATTTCCTGCAGAAAAAAAACCACCCAACATACGAGTCAGGAGTGCTGTTATGAAAAAAGCAAACCCCATCTCAGTGTATGAGTGTTATGTCTACATATGAAATTATGAAGGGCGAATACAGCCTGTAAAACATAGGAAGGAAAGCCTTATCTGGAATAGTGAGCATGCTCTGAGTATTGCATTGCAAGGAAGATGGGAACTGATTGCTGAGAATCCAAGAGGAAGACAGATGGGAGGTTCACAAACAGGACCAGCAAAGAGTATCGAGAATTAGCATAAAAATAAATGACTGAGGGAAGGGATCAGAGCAGTCTCTGAATTGTGTATGAGGTGGCTGGTCAAAGCTGGTCTTTTGGAAGAAAGAGAAGAAAGAAATCAATCCCACCCACAAAAACTCACAGCACCTCCTAAATCCCTCTGGGTTCTCTTCCACATCAAGAGACGGCTAGGAGACATCAGCAGAGACTGCCCACATCCCTGTGCCCCCTAACTGCTCTCCAGCCATCCAAGCGTTCACCGCTCTCCACCTTCACTTCCCCAGATTTACACCACTGTGGTTGCAGAATTGAACCTCACCCTCTCAAGGGTCAGAAGAAGGATGATAAAGTCCTACCTTGGCCCCCAACATCATTAAGCAGCCTTGGACTGATTTTAACAATATGGTCAAATGCAGATATGGAGAACGTCTTAAAGAAATGTTATCCTATGGCTCCACCTGACTAACACAAATTGAGTTACATTAGATAATGCAGAGATCCCTTTCACAAATCCATTCCCTTTTTGGGGAATGTTTTTCAAAATAAGTGCAAGACAACGAACTAAGTACAGAAAGTCCTTCAGCAGTGCTGTATAAAACGACTCATAATTTTTCTCTTTTTTTCCCTCCTTTCTACATGTTTTCAGACCATCTGAGCTCCTTGAATAAGGACAGTATTTTGTCCAGTGAGTCATATGAAAGTTTCCAAAAGTTTTATTTTAAAAGAAGAAGCAGCGAAAGGACTGTACCTACCCCATCTGTTTCTTCTAACACACTTGCATCAGACTGTTCAGGATGTTTCTCGGTAAGAGCTAGTGATGTCAAGACATGTTGTGATTGAGTGATGTTGCTTGAGTGCATGGCAGCTGACTCAAGAACCGTATGTCTTATTCCGCTGCCACAACTGAAGTAAGGATGAGACGTACTCCATCAAATTCTGTCATGAACACAGATTTATTTTTCTTTTTCTAAGCTATGCAAAAGGTTCTTACTTTCAGCAAAGCTCATTCACAAAAGGGGAAATTCTTGGATCTACCAGACGAGTATAGCAGACTCAGCACGATTCTATAGGCCGAACTATGCTTTTGCACTTGGTTAGGAAAAATGCTGCAACACTTGTTCTATTTTTGTATTTCTATATCTTGATCTCACCAATAGTCACATAATGTAGGTCAAAGAACTCTTTCTGGGGTAAAAAAAGGAAAAAAGCATTATTTTTAGTATACAGGTATAGATTTGTTTGAAGAATTCCTTCCTTATTTCTACTTTCTCCTCTAAAACAGACTTCAAGAATAGCTGAATGAATGCCTCCCAGAAATTCACTGCCTATAAGAATGGCAGAAATGGTCACAGTCATATCAGTGTTTTCAAAATATTAACAGTATTTTTTATTGTGGTCCAGTATTCTTTATTGTGGTACTGGGACTCTGTCTCCCCAAGGAAGCAAATGACCTTTTTGCTTCTGTTTTTATTTCTTCCAGCAGATCTGTCTTTCCCGAGTACATTTGAGATACAATCTTATTGTTCTGAGAAAAGTCACACAGGAGCTCACAGGGGGTCGTTAGGAAAAGGCCGGTGTATATTGATAGTCTTATAATTCAAAATCCAAGTGCTTTGGGTTCTTATGCCCTTGGAGATACACATACATGTTTTCTTGCTTGCATAAATGAGTGCCTGAGTGATATTGATAAGAGCCAGGGTATTGTTTTCTTTGCAAGGCAGAAACATTTAACAGATACATTGCAAGTGGCTCTGCAAATTTAAGATATCCCCAACAAGCAGCATTTGCTATTGCTGAAGGTAAAAGCAAGAGTCCAGAAGTCATTTGCAGCCATGCTCTGTGGAAGGGAAATAATTCCGTGAGACCATTTCACTTTCAAATGTTAATAACCTTTCTTTAATATTATTCAAAGAGCAGTTTTCCTCTGAATATGGCATAGGGACCTGCAAATTGGTGTTATCAAGCAAACGTTTCCTCTGCAGCAGCCGCTGAAAGGTGAAGATGCTCTTGATGCTGACAGCCATGGGAATTATGGGCAACAGGTCAGTGCATGGTGACTGAAACCACCCAGCTTAAATCAGTTGGTTTAAATCAACTTCACCAGTTAAGGACCACAACACTACTGGGAGGGGGTCGTGGTCTTGTTTAGATGATCCCCCACTGATCTGGGCTGACCTCCACTCCAACCAGTCTTCAGTTTGTGATGACCACCCCTTCTCTAGCAGGGTTATACCTTGTATCCAGGCTTGTACTGACAGTCCAGATCACTTCTTGTGGAAACAGAGCCATTCTGTTCATTCATCCCCAGTGATGTTCAGATGTCAGAAAACCTCACTGCAAAGCATTTTTGATGTAAACATACAAAGGGAGCTCAGTCTCCTAAATGCGTCAGCAGGGAATCATGTCTTACATCTTGCTCCAGAGGCATCGAGAATTGTCTGTCTGATCTATTTACCTCCTTTTGACCAACATGGAAGGAGGTGAAACTATGGTCTATCTAATGTCCACCACACCTCTCATCTACACTCTCTTAAGTACTTGGATCCAGGACCTGTCATTCTTCCTTATGTTCTCATCAAGTTACAGCAAGGCAAGCAATTAATTGTCAGAACTGTCTTCAAGATTGCTTTTGTTGCATTTCTTTTCATATGAGTATTCACCTACCAGGACATGTTTGGTGTGTTTATTCTCTAAGATAAAAATATTATTGCATAGTGGAACATGATAGCAAATGTTCATGGAAGGCCTGAGCTTTAACATCTTATTCAACACCATGATTAAATGTCACTACCTTTATCTATGTAAGTGTTGTAGTTTGAAACATGGTGACCTAAGTATTTTACAGGTGCATGCTTTAAGGTCAAATAAACTTTCGAAGAAAAATGATTTTTCACTGAAGAGAAGCTAGCTCAAGATAAATTTGAATAGCAAAATAACAAGCTGTTCTACGCCAAAGGCAAACAAAAACCCCCTACTGCTATGCCTACTGAAGATTTATGCCTTCATAGACCTTGGGTTTTATCATTTATTGACACTTCCATCTCCAGTGTAATTTAGTAATATTTCAGCCAGTCTCCTAGATAATAAACATTAAAAACCATGGTATTAGCTTAATTTAGATATTAGAGACTATAACTGACCCTTTGAAGAAACCTAGCACGAAGCATATGAATCATTCAAAACTCTTAATATTGTCATTGTGAGCATTTGAATTTATTCCCTTCCCTGCGAGCCGGGACAGAATGAAACCCCGCGGCGCTGTGTGTTAGCACAGACGCAGCGAGGCAGCTTTTGTCACGAGTATTCTTTGATCCCCCCAAACTCCAGGCTGTCCTCGTGATCGGATGTTTAAAGCCATCACCTTACCCATTTGTTTCAGTTGATGGATCCAATATTCATAAGCCAAGTCCTGGACCTTCCTCAGCTGCCAGGGGGGTGAGGCGAGCGCCGGGCCCGGCCGCTGCCCTTACCTAGAAAGGACCTTTCTGTGCCGCCGGGCCCGCCACGGCACCGCGGCCACCGCTGGGCCACCACGGGGCCACCACGGCCCTGCCATGGCCACTATGGGGCCACCACAGGGCCCCCACAGCCCTGCCAGGGCCGCTATGGGG
>JAVJGI010000050.1:26528462-26543545 GCA_035590275.1 Ibycter americanus | reverse complement strand
GTGGACTGGCCTGAAGAGGATGAAGAAACAGCACGGACAGTAGATGAACTTTTGGAACCTTGTGTGGGACTGGTGGTCATGCTGAGGCATGAGAGGACTGGTATGGGACAGTAAAAGCCTTGTTGCAGCCTGGTAGTTTGGTAGTGCTGCAACAAAAATCTATACTATTTTTAAACTTAAAATATGCATCCAGCAAGTAAAGGTAAATTCCACCTAGGAATTTTTCTTTCAGAAATATGTTTTGTGGCTGAGGTGCCTACCACTGACATGAAACTTTTGTTTGCACAAGATTTGAATAAAGCTCTTGGTACTTGAAAATACTGGATATTCAATGCCTCATGGGACTGTACTTCCAAATACAACAAAACTCACTCACTAAAGAACCCATCATTTTCAGAGTATCTTCTCCTTAGTGCCCCAGAAACATGGTGAAACTTCTGGAAGCATATCTGCTACCATGCCAGAAACTTACAAAAAAACCAATCACAGTTATAGTCTTAGCGTATCATGTTCATTATTTTTTTCCTCTGCATTGACCAGGGCATTTTAAATAATGGCTATTTCCATTCAAATCCAATAATGTAATATCTGCAATACCATGCCCCATGAGTCTATCTATTATTGAACAGCTTCAAGTTTGGAATGAAGCTTTAATTGAAGGATTAGTACTTTTCAATGAAATTCAAGATAATTCTATTAGATAAAATTAATAAAAAGGTTGCAGTGAATTTTCACAAGGCCTTTTTTTGTCTACAGTAACAATTTTAAATTGAAAAAATTACTACTTCTGACTCATTTGGTGATGGATAGAACTCCTGCTT
This sequence comes from Ibycter americanus, assembly GCA_035590275.1. NCBI lineage: Eukaryota > Metazoa > Chordata > Aves > Falconiformes > Falconidae > Ibycter > Ibycter americanus. Next base: position 26,542,724 of record JAVJGI010000050.1, on the reverse strand, counting down.
TAAAAAAACCCCACAGATTAATTCCCTTCTGTGTGGAAGCTAGAGTCTGGGCACTTCTTTCTGATCATCATAGAATCACAGAATAGTCTGGGTTGGAAGGGACCTTTAAAGATCATCTACTCTGACCCCCATGATGAGCCCGTGGATAGACTCTGTTTCCACCCATCATTTCTATTGCTTGGGTTGGCTTGGGGAGAACAGGGTGGTGTCTTTTTCTTCACTCTAATCTGTAGTTCTGCTTTAAACCTTCCTTACTAAAGACCTTAAATCCAGAAGTAAAGATTTGAAATAAAGCCACGATTCAATTACAGCGTCACTCATACAGGTAACTATACTATGACTTTGGTGGGGTTAGCACTTGTAGATAGTGACCATTTGGTCATGTGGACCTACTTATTGCATGTTGTGGTAAGGTGTAGCTGTGGCCCAGTTATCAAAAGAAATACATAATTTCAGTAGATTTTCCAGAGTGGAAGTTGGAAGACCTGATGCCCTAAGGGTTTCTTTAGGAGCCCACTTACAGATTCAATAGTCTACTTAAAATCAGAGCAGCGGAAACCCTCTGTCTTCTAAAACATGTCTAAGAGGTCTTCTGGGTGACCCTCCCAGGTTCTGGGAAATCCCTGCACTTTGGATTTCAGCATCACTCCCTTCTGCAGGAAATACACGTGAAGATGCCTACAAGCAGGACCAACGTGGCTTCTGTACCTGCTTAAAATCCAGATGTGTGCCACACCAAGGACTGCAAAGGCTCTCAGAGCACTTGAGCACCCAGGTCTGTGTGTTTGCCTCACTACAGAAGAAATAAGCCCAAGTACTGGTAACTATTTTAAGCTCTTGCTTGAGAAGTTTGCTAAATTCAGATCTCTCAGCCTCCAATGGAAAACCTGGTGCTATTTTGAGCTAGTATCGTCACTCAGATTATTGAAGACAAGTGTGTGGACATCTCTGAGAGAGAACAACAGGAGTCTATGAAAACACTCTGTGATAAATGTTTTTCCTCACTGGAATTTTTAATTAATTTGTTGGCCTGAGGCAGTTTAGATTCTCTGGCTTGTGATGAGAACAGCAAATGATGGAGTAGTTTTTGTGTCAAGTTTTTTACCATTTGTGCAGTGCCCAAGGGGCAGTTGTAAATTAACTACTCTGAGGAGCAACAAGATCATAGTCACTTAGCGGATGTATTGTTATAGGACTTTCATCTGATGCTTATTTTCTTTTTGTCTCTGGTGATACCAGAGATGAATACAGGCAGTGCTGAGGCACCGATATTAACTCACAATCATAAAAATGTACATAAAATTAAGAATGATCCAAAAAGAACAATTGACTGGCACAGGGGAAATCAACCTGTTCTGAAGCAAGATCTTCTCTTTACCCTGAGAACTACTCAGTGTCTTCCATCAAGCTGAGCTTAATCAGGATGCCCCATCCACTCGCATTTTGCAATATGAGAGTCATATCCTGAACACAACTCCCTGAGAGCATCTGTGCTTGCCTTGGGAGTCACCATGAAGCCACAGTCACACATATCAACCTGCGCACAGAGGGCATGAGCCATGCAAATCCATGGAAATGTTTATTTTTGGTGTCACAGGCTTCGGGATGATTTAAATGAGAGGCTTCAATGTACACAAAGCTTCCATTCTTTCTCCAGGGACTTTACACCCTAGGAAATTTTGTCAAAATGCGATATTCCTGGTATGCACTGTTGCGTGTTCAGGTGGTAAAAGGAAAAATATTTTTGGCGCAGAACTTCCGAAAAAAAGAAAGAGCACAAAGGGACTACATCCAGATAGGTCTATAGTCAGACATAAAGGGTGTATCAAAACACATTAAACTTACCAACAGCTTGGGAGCCATCATGGACCTCACCCTTAGTTGCAAGGGGAGGAGGTTATGCCACTCTACGCTGATAAATCAGATAGTTATGCACATAGTCCCTCTTCACGGCAGCATAGCACAGAGGTCTCTCTGAATAGGAGTTGGTCTGAAATATGCTGCTAGTACTTAACTGTAGGGGAATGAAGGCAGCGGGTTGATTGACATTGATGATATGCACCTGTGGTCTTGCTTTGATGATGTGCAGCTGTAGCTCATCACGGCAAAGTGGTTAAATAGCTCTGAGGAGTGTGGGAGAGAGGAACCCTGGATGAAGCAGAGCCTGGATGAAGCAGGGACAAGGAGGAGTATGGTCTGGCCACTGGAGGATGGAGAAACAGCATGGATAGTAGAATCTGACCAATGGTAAAGCTTTTTTGCTGCCTGCTAGTTTGCTTGCGCTGCGACAATTGGTGCCCCGTGTGAGGCAAACTGTTTTAGACTCAAATTGCAACACAAAGTTATTTGCCAAGTAAAAAATTACTTTGAGGATTCTTTCTACATTGTCTCCAAAAGACAAAATGCACCTCATCACTTGAATGCTAAACATGAAGACCTACTTAGCAACATCTTTATCGTAATCAGGAAGAGTTTGACCTGAATAATAGGCTGAAGTTTAGCATCACACAGAAGGGCTATTCTACCAACGCAGTCATTCAAGGCCATTATGCTGTCAAAACAGGACTGAGGGATTTAAATAGTCTGTAGATTGTCCTGTAGACCTTTGCACAAAAATAACTTCAATCCATAGAGATTTACTGTGTTTTACATCTTACCAATTATCTACACAAGGTGAATTTCAAACAGAACAAAAGTCACTGTGTGTACGTGCACAGACTTTGAGGAAAGAAGTCCCCAGTGGTTGTACTAATGCCTCTTGTTGGTTCATAACATGATTCAACACTATTCCTCAAGGTGGTGCTTTGATGTAGTTTTCACTGCATTTTCTTCTGATATTTATATGAAGGAATTAACATAACAGATAGATTGAACTTTCTCCATCATTGTTGTATTAAGCTAGTCTACAATGAAAATAGCAAAGCTGACAACATCTCAGACTTTGGTGGAATCTATTTTAGGATCAAGCCAGTCCATATGTTCTGCTGTTGTACACAGATCATATGAAATAGAGCTTCACAAAATTGCCAATTTCATCCCCTTCTCCTGTTTTCAGCCCTGATTCGTTCTGGGATGGTCTGATGCCCTCAACTGCATAAAGTTATCCTCTAATGTTTTTCTAATTTTGTTGAAATTGGTGCAGGTAGATGTGAAGTGTTTGAAGTTACTATGGGTATGAAAGGTGAAATAGAAGATGTGGTGATGTGATTCCTCTCAAAAAAAATTAAAATAAATTAAGGTCTGTTTGGAGAACATAGCAATAAACAAATTTATCTTACAACTCTTTTCTTGATACCAGTCTTTGAAAATGTCATGGTCCCTCCTGGAATAAAATTCAGGCTGGTCTCACCGGAATAACTCATTGTCTAGTCTCAAGTTTGATAGCAAAAGTAGTGGCTGATTCAGAGCATTCTTTTAAAACCTTAACAGGTTAAAAACTGAGAAATGCTGCCAAAATTCATGAAGTCTCATTAATTAAGGACCTAAAAAGAGCTTTAAAATTCCCCCTGCCCTCCTTGGAGGCGATTCCAGCCTCGCAAAGTAAATGTCATTGAAACAGTTTGAGCTCATGGAAAAATAAATTCTCTCTGACAGAAGAGAAAATTTGAGGGCCCCAAGAGTGCAAGAACATAAAGTCTAGCCAGAGCGAACCAGATCTGCAATATATTAAGCCTGAATCATAGTACTGAGTCATTCTTCACACTGAAGGAAACCAGCTATTTAGAGTTAGATCATGAGGTCCCCATGCTCAGATTTTACTCCAGTAATACTCTCATTGAGGATTACATGTAATAGATTTACACATTTGTTTAAACTTACTCACTTACTGGTCATAACCCCCAGTCTGAGTAAGCAAGAGTCAGGATTAATACTGTTGGATATCAAAGGCTGCTCAGGCAGGATGAAATGGAGGTGGATGGAGAGCTCCACGTCTTACCCCAGCCTGGGGCGTGTGAGTGTCTCAGACCCTCAATCACAGCAGAGGGAAATCGGAAGATAACTGAATCCAGGAGAACTCTGTACTTCTGTGTTTTATCTGCCCACAGAGATTGTGCTATTATGTCTTTATTTTCTAGATATTTTTTTTCCCCTCCTCCCTACTCTTAAGCTATGAATTGTGTTTTTACAAAAGGATCTTGGCAGGCTGAAATTCAGCTTGCCAGTATGGTTTCCTTTGACAGCAGCACAATGCTTGAATTAAATACCAGATGTAGTCTCAGTTCAGTCCTAAGCAGATTGGAGACCCCAATTTGAAAGTGCTTGTGTTTTTAGAAGCAGAATGTTTTACGCCACTTTTCCACGTCTACTGTTTTTGCAGTTAGCTCTGTTTGTTACACTGAGTGGTTTTAGCCTTACAGAGCTCATACATATGAAGTGTATAAGGATACATGTTTGTGTATATAGATACGAATCATATATAATTGTGCATGCACATATGTAAATGGATTTAGACAAGTGAGCCTGTGACAAGCAGTAACACTTAAGCTTGTTTTATGATGTTCCCCCAGCCCCCATGTGTGTTTTCCAATATCTAACAAAAGTTAAACCTTCTAACCCTTCTTCCATTCTGTCTTGCATCTGTTTTCTACAGCTTTCCTGAAAATAAGGGACTGAATGAATGTGGGTCCTCTCTCTTTCTGCTGGGTGTGATGTAGATTAAACAACGGGTCCAAGAGTTACTGGAATCAGAGCGGCTCTTCATTCATCCACTCAGCAGGCACTGTCCTACCTCACCATGGGACAGCACCCATACGTGCCACCCTGCACACCTAAAGAGTTATTGCACAAATCTTTGGTCACTTTCTTACCGAACAGACACTTCAGAAGAGGAAAGTGTGGTTTAGGAAGCATCTTTCTAATGTCCTTAAGAATATCCTGGCTTTGTTTCAATAGTCCAAGGGGCTATTTTTTACATTGGTGCTGCAGCACACATTGCAATCTAATCACCATCATTAAAAGTTTGATCGCTTGCACTGGGTTAGATCTCCTCCTTATAGGCAGTAAACCTATGAAGGAGGCGTGGGGCTGCCTTAGAGCTCTGGCTCCATATCTGATTTCAGGCAGGTTAAATAGCTCTCAGCTGTCTCAGAGTGTCAGTATTTACCTCTTTTCTTGCTCAAGAAAGATAATTTTAAATTCTTTGCAGCTTTGCCATTTGCTAATGCCACAACATTCATAGCAGGCTAATTACTCTGCTCTTTAAAGCAGAATAATTAAACTGCAATTAAACTGACACCCAGAAAACGGTCCTGGTCAAACGCAAACAGCAATTCATTCAGGTCACCTTGTCTAAATCAGAATTGTAGCACACAGCAGCCTCAGTGAAAAGGGATAAAAGCATTCACAGCGGTTGATAGGCATCAGGAAGCAGAGGAAACCCGCCAACATCCAGCGTGCAAAGCTGAGCTCTGCCATACTGGCCACCTCACAGCAATGTGTGAATCCTTGGATTAGCATTCTCTGCTTCAGCTGACAAGTGACATTCAAGGAAGCACCACGCAGGTTTATTAAAAATCATTTCCTGGAGCACAACACACATTGGTGTGGCTGCCGCCCAGCACGGAGAGCCATAGCTATTTGCAGCATGTTGTAGGGATGCACCGAGCCGTCTCCTGCCCAGGGCTGCAGAGCTTCCCACCTCTGCCCCTCATCGAGGACAGCAGAGACCTGCGTGTCACCTGGTGGGTTGTTCTGGTGTTTGAGTCAAGTCCTATAGCAAGAAGTGTAATTGCACTGTTTCATGGCAGCCCCACTGCCTGGCAAAACTGTCCCATTATAGTAATATCGATGGAGGAGAGGCATGAATAAAAAGCCGTTGATTAATTAAGGGGACGTTAAGGGGTAGATTTGCAATTCTTCCTCTTGTTAATGGAGATTATCTCACAAAAGTAGCATTGGATGCCACCTGGAGAGTCAAGCACAAGTGGACCTGCCCGTTCTCCATCCTGCTGGTCTGACTCCCCCCATGTGCTGGGTATCAGGATTAAACCCTTTTGGCCAAATTAATTTGATGAAGTAGACAAGAACTCTGCTTGCACAGCACTCCTCTTGGCTATTTAAGGGCCTGATCGAGGTGGCATTGGGATTGAATCGCTGAGAGTTGAAATCCAATTCCAAGGCACTGTTCCTATAAATTGATCCTTTGTTTAAATCAGTGGTTAACCAAATGTGGCTTAGAGAGTGCCGTGGGGAAGCAGTCTAGAGCTAAGAAACGGGAATACTTCAATAGAAAATCAGCTCATAGGAAAGAAATAATCCAGGAAAAATCACTGTGATTTATGAACGAATCTCAGATCTATGAAGGAGAGCTATGCCAGTGAAGTCCAAGAAACAATTCCATAAACAGTGTGTCAGTTCTAAGGAGTAAGCAATAAAAAACAAAATAATTAACCTCTATGCCTCTGCAAAATTCAGTATGTGCCAAAGAGAAAGCAATAAACATTTTCTGTGATTGGACTGCAAGAAATCTGCATAACAGGACTAAATTATCAAAAAGAAAAGGAACATGCCCAGAAGAGAGATCATATACAGCTAACCACAGGTTGGGCTGAAAAAAGCATGGAAACAAAAGTAAATTTGGATGAGAGTTAGACTAAACATCCTGAGTTTAAGCGTGAATGTAAGTTCTGTTGACTTCAGGGCTTCATTACATTCAGAGACATTTTAAAATAATTTGCTGTCTTGTTCATAGCACATATATCATTAATAACTGTGCTCCTTTGGCAAGCCATTTATAGATATAGAATTGGTGTTGCAGTAAAACACAATCAAGGTTCCCTTGTTAAAATGGTTCTATATTCCAGAGGCAGAGAGGGCAAGAAAACATTCCCTGACGGACGGGTTAGCAAGTCCTTTGCGCTGCCAGGTGTTGCTGCTTGTTTCCTTCAGTCTTGAGGTATCAGCATTTATTTTGTGCTTTAAATTCATCATTCACTTCTGGAGAAGTTGTGTCTTCAGCCTTTTATGATCTGTCACCTTCCCAAAGGCTGGACCTGGAGCCAGGCTTGGCCGCAGAAAGCCCAGGCAAAGATGCCAAGTGTGCAGAGCATGCAGAGCACACGGAGCACGTAAAGCGAGCCTGCAGAGCACACGGAGCTTGCAGAGCAAGCCTGAAGAGCACACAGAGCACATAGTTCGAGCGTTCGAAGCACACGAAGCTTGCAGAGTGAGCATGCTGAGCACACGGAGCACGCAGAGCGAGCATGCAGAGCACACGGAGCACGCAGAGCAAGCCTGCAGAGCACACGGAGCATGCCTAGTGCTGAGCTGCAACACCCAGGGTGCTACTCACCAAACAGAGAGGTCAGAGGCACTTCCAAAGCCAAGGGAAACCCCACCACAAGCCCACCGAGGGGTTTGGGAACCGTCCCTCACTGCGGCTGCTGGGCTCCTTTGCCAGAGCTTGTTTGTGTCAGAAAATGTTTCAGATGTTTCAGGAAATCCATCTCCAAGATAAGAAAGCATGGTAAGCTGGCTACATTAGCTGGGATTTCCACAGGAATTAAGGGATCAAGTGATCAGAATCCCTTAGGCTCCAGTGCAAACAACAGTCTTTGTACCTTGCATTTAACGGCATCACGATTTTCTTCCCCTTCAGCAAAAAAACCACCAGGTCTTATAAAGAAAACAGATACAACAGGGCACAATGTGTTTACCACCTTTGCAAATTTTTGCCGTGAAATATTTATTCATACTGTGTTAGATAAATGTAGCCCGCACCATCCTAGATTAGGTTTCATTTATTCCCCAACAATTGTGTTTATTTAATCCTCTCCTTTTCCCACATGTGGAATCTCTCTGTCCCACTACCTCTCCACAGCAGCTGTTCACTGAAACCTGATCGTGCCATCGCAGCAAGGATAGCGGCTGCCTCACATGGCACCATCCAAAGGACAGGCTTGCATGTAGTTTGCCCGGGATTCATCTCGTGTAACTCTCCCTCTTTGTATTAGACATGTAGTAAGACACCTTTACTCAGCAACCCTGGAAGAAGCTGGCTTTTTTTGTTCAGCTAGGAAGGAGGTGAAGCGAAGGCAGCAGCCCCGTGCATGGGTGAGACTTAACGCCCTCACACCCCGGCTCTCCCTTGGGTGTTTACATTTCTAACTGCTTCCCAGAAAGCCGTGCATCCCCGACGAGTGACCCGGCGCGCTGGCTGTTCCTAGCCTGGATAAGGCAGGGCCCGTGGGGATCACAGCTGCATCCTCCGGCCCATCTCCCTCCCCTTGGGAAGGGGCCTCCCACTGCAGCACGGAGCGGAGTTAAACCTGCACCACCTCCCCCAGGGATTCTGCGGCCCTCCCTGAGCTCTGAGTGTGCCTGTGAGTCCGGAGCAAGCCAGAGGTTCAGCAAGAAGCTTTATAGAGCCATGCCCTGCTTCTGCATCCTCCCCTCCTCCCCGGCCCTGCCCTCCCTCCTGCGCAGACCTCCCCATCCCACCGCTTCTGCAGTTCCATCATCCATTACAGCACACGGCCACTGCTTTCCTTTATCGCTTTGACAAAACCACTTAATCTTTGAATTTGGCTGCTAATTTTGCTTTGCTCTGTGGTGCCACTTCAGATTAGAAGAGAGGAAACAGCTTGCTAGCAAGGAAGAACAGAAAGCCAGGTTTGTCACGCTTGTACTGTTCCTGAGCAAGCTTCATCTCCAGGGACAACTTCACCAAGTGGTTCCAGCTTCATTCTTGCTTCGAAGCAAACAGATTCCAAAAGACACATGAGAAGTAACCTTTTTAATCATTGATGCCCGGATTTGGACACCCTTCCTCGTGGTTTAAAGTAGCCAAACAGCCACTTTGATTTCCCACGCGAGTTAAAGCAGGCAGGTTTAGGGGCAGCTGGTCCAAACTGCCCCCCTCTGCAGCCCCCCCCCAGGTGCAAATCATCCCCCCCCGGCAGCTGGTCCATGGCACCGCAGCTGTGTGTGAGCCCACCTTGCAGGTGCTGCTGCTCACCTGGAAAACAAAGTTTATTCGCTCGGGATTTCTTATCATTCTTCAATCCATGTTGTTGTCACCTGGAAACCTGGCAGAGCAAAGCCAGAAGCAGCAGGGTAGGTGTTTACTGGGTAGTTTGGTAAAGTTCTGAGATCTCTGCTCTCTGCAGGTAAGGAAGGTGCACGGTGGTCCCTGGGGCTCCCAAAGCTCTTGCATTCTGCCCAGGAAAGGGCAACGCGTTTCTCTGACATCTGATCCTGTAGCAGCTGAGGATGCTCACCCCAGGACTGACAAGCTTCACGTTAGGCCTGACATTTAAACTTGTCTTGACATTTTGCTCCTCTAAGCAAGAACAAGGCAGACGTCCAGTAACAAGGAGTCAACAGGAATCTGCCGGAATCTCTAGCTCTCTCAGGGAGGTGTTCACCCTCGGTGCTTAAGGCTGAATTGTTTGCCATGCAGAGAGCGTAGCACGCTCCCCAAGAAGAACAGCTGGTGCTGTAAAAGGATGGGAAGACATACGGATCCTGCTTCTGCAAGGAGTTGGCTCAGAGACAGAGATGTGTAAATGACACCCAGTTTGCTGGACCTGAGCACTGACTCTCTTGTTAGACAGGCCTGTAGGTGGTAAAAAGATGTCTGTGTCATGAAACGTGGGGAGGTTGCAATGAGCATCAGCTGAGGCAGCTATGTTTGCAAAATGAAGGGTTTCTAGCAAGCTGGCAGATGCCAGGGATTAGATCCTTTTACCCACGTGAGACTGGGATGCTGTGAGTCCCGTGGAGCTCCGCACTGTGCCGGATTTCCCTCTCCTGCGCTTCTGTTGAATGAGTTCACCTCACCCACTTCTGGTTTAGTCCTACATGGGAGGACTTGTCAGGCAGGTAGAAGAGGAAAACCACACCCCAGGTGGCCTATTAAAGTTTGGAAGATCCCTCAAACGAACAACTAAATTGCTTCTGTAGAGGTCAGCCCTCCTGTCAGCTGGGCACTGATACAGCCGCACGGAGGTTTGTGTGCAGGTCAGTCCCTGTGTCACACAGTGGTTTTCTGGTTCATGAAAGAGGAGCGATGGCGTGCTGGGTCCGTGTACACGGCGTGCAGCCCTGGGTGACACACAGTCTGTGGGTACACCCTTGGGCACCCTGGGAAAACTCCTGCATCTCCCTGTGCCTCACATCATCTATACATGGCAGTGCTGCCTGACTTCACAGGGGCAATCTCAGAAAACACAGGATTAAACGAAATGAAGATTTATGCTATGCTCATTCATCAGAGAAATAGGAGATAACAAAAGAATTCATTTTGTGTGTGTGTGTGCATATAAAGTGCAGATGTGACGGACCTGTTAGGACTTCCCCATTGGAGTAAGGCTTCATCCAGTTATTTGCTAATTCTTGCCAGCCTGATTTTAGAGTGGTCCAAATGGCAGCATTCCCAGGCTGCTCAATGCTGTCAGTGCAATGGGACAGGGCTCTTCACAAGCACACAGAGACTGGCAGACCTGGGCCATTACTCTTTCCCCAAGAGGTGAAAAAGGTTGGGGGGCACAGATGTTTGCACTGCAGCTGTGCCTGTTACTGATGTTCCACCTGCAAATGCTCGTGTGCATCGCAAGGTTGTTCTTTGGTGATGTTGGCATAGCCAATTTTTGTAGTCTTTCTGTGGCTTCTTTTCCCCTTTAGTATCAGGGAGGATCATTCTCTTCTACCCTGCCAAAAGGGGCCTTTACTGACTGTGTGTTTATAGCAAAAGGGACCATTTAAGTACTTCAGACAGACAGCATATTTCATTAGAAAAATCATTTAGGCATGTAGGTTTTGTAGCCAGGTGTCCTACGTGCCCGTCTAGCCTGTGATATGTACTGTGAGCGCTATTAAAATGCTATCATTTACCTTTTCCCAGCTGTTCTGTGCTTTCGAAGGAATTCCCCAGGCTCCTTGCTGAATAAAGAAGATTTCTGCAGCACCACAGTAACACTCTCATCCCCAAATAATGAGCCTAAACATTTGGTTTGTGGCTAAAACCCCATTTTAAAAACAGCGTTTGACTTCAATAAAGTGGTGTTAAAATTTCACACGCTATAATTTATGTCCCATTTCCCCCAATTACTAATTACAACCAACTCAGCTTCAGAGATCAGCACCTGCTCCATCCACCTCCAATACTCATGCTTAGTGTTATGACAGTGTCTTCAGCCCAAGATCCTCAAAACGCAGCTCTGCGTTATTGGTTTCCCCATTTCTATGCATCAGGATGGCAGGAGGTGAGGTTTACCCTCCTCTTAGCACCCACTGGGTGTGAGCTGTGGGCGCCCTGGTGCCTGCGTTGACTGACACCAGGATGGCTCACCGCTTGCCCCCGTTACTCATGCTGGAGACTGGCTATAGGGAGGGCAGCAGAGCCCTGCACAGAATAGATGGGCTCAGCCTGCAGCATGGGGTCACAGGCAGGAGAAAGCTCAGCTGCAGCAAGAAGGAGGCTCGATCACCCTCACCATGATTTTTGTTATCTTCAGTGGCCAAGGGTGTAAAGGCGGTGATCTTTCCCTTCCCAACTCGCAGGAGCACCTGGCAGGATGCAGACAGTTTCATTTTATTCATCTGAAAGCCCTCTTGGCTTCTTTGCTCTGATCCTAGAAGTTCAACTGTGTATTTAACGGGGCTGCACCAGAGACAGAACAGGCTCTGCCGACACCAGCTCTGTGTTTCAGTCAATTCAGTCAGTGTGGTTGTTGTTAGCTTCATCAGTCCTTCCCTTCACCATCCAGCATTGCCTGCATTTTTCCTCCCAGCATGAAATTAAATAACAATTAGTAGTAAATAATCCACTGGCTGCAGCAGTGGCTTGTAAAACCCAGGAACGGAGACCCTGGAATTTGCTCCTGACTTTCTTGCCAGGTTGAGGTTTAAAAAGCTGAATTTCCTGGAAGTTTTCCTTTCCCACACTCCCCGCACCTGGAAGGTGGTACAGCGGGCCAGGCCTGTAAAGGGAGTGTGGATAGGTCTAAAGGACGCTATTGATGCTGCAGTGTACCACACACAAGCAGAAGGAGTTGCTCTGCTCTTTCAGCTCTTGACACGGGACATTCCTGTGTGCATCTGTAGCGATGCTCTGACCTCCCTAAAGCAGCCCTGCCATGGGTGACCTGCACCCTGACGAGCTCGGCAGGAGGGACTTTGTAGGTGCTGATCAGGCTGAGGAGACCTTGATGAGCTTCTCTGAAGTTTTTGTCCTTTTCTTCCAAGTATCTGCATTACCTCTGGCATGTGTCATATATATTAATGAATTTATCCTTTATCCTGTGAGTTACAGGAATAGAATTACCATTATTTTGGAGGCAGGTGATACGATTCGCTTGACATCCAACAGGGAGCTGAACTTTGATCTTCTGCCTTCCAGCTCCATGTCCGAGCTATAAAACCTGCCCATCTCCTCGCTCATTATTTTCTGTACTTTACCGCAGATAGAGTCCGAGCTGGCGAATGCAAAGCCTGGGTGTAACCAAGGCAGGGTCTTCTCCCAAAGAGGTTGCCAGCTAAGTTTGTAACAACAGCAAGCAGATGGCTACAGCAGACAGATGGGTAGCACAGGGTTTGCTGTTGTTGCTTGTAATGTTTTATTCAGTCCACGTCAGTTATCATCTGATCTGAGCCTTATCCTGAACCTTGGGCACAGTCAATTAATTGTGCTTCAGATGGATTTGCACCGAAGAGGAATGTTTCTAGCTTACAGGAATCTGGCCTAAAATGGCAAAGGTGTGATGGGAAATGGGGTTATCGCCGAGGGCAGAGAGAAAAAAAACAGAGTCCTTGATTATTCATGCATTTCAGGGAAGGCACACACCTGGGTCTGGAAAAGTCTGAAGTGTGTTCAGGAGTCTGTGCCTCTCTGGTGCTTTGGGTCAAACCACATCCCTGAAGGTGGAAGGCCAAGTGCCCAAGCTCTGCCCTCACACACCTCATACACCCACGGCAGCATGGTACACGGCACAGAGCATTTTTGTGCTCTCCCCTTCCCTGGCTGGTACTTACCATGTTCTTACCACTTCCATACAGGTAGAAAAACCACAACATGCTTAAAATATGTAAAGCCCAGCTCTTTCTCTTCCCCCACCCAGCAAAACACCATGCAGTAATGAAGGCTGACTCTATATTTATCTTTGCAAAAGCCTTGAATCAGAATTAATTCCTGCGAGCTGCATTTATTAAGAAAACACAATTTCAGATGGGGAAACAACGCTTGCAATTATTTAATTAGAAACCCGGTGCCAGACAGCAGAACAGGATGTGCCCTGGGCTAATAACTGCAGGTTTCACAGCTCCCCCTTTGCATCGTGTCCCCTCCTTTAATGTGCCTCCAGCCAGACTAGAGGGCAGGACCAGGTGACACGCAGCTACAAATGCATCACGATGTGTTTCATTCCCAGTGAGCTACGTTCACTTCCAGCCTCTTGTACCTTTGCTCATATATTGTGAGTGAATTTTACATGACCTCACTGTCTCTGAGGGAGAAATGAGGGTGTAAATTGGGACAGGCTGTGGTGGCACAAATTCTGTTCACTTTAATTGACAATCCAAAAGATCCTCAGGTCCTATATTTTATTTTTTGGTATTTTTGAATCCCTGAAAGGACTGGGGAAGACCCTGCGGGCTTGTTCTGAGTTGCTCCAGAGCTTGTGAAGAAGCTTTTTCTGGGCAAGTTTCCTAGAGCAACTGCAATGTTTAGTGCAAAAGTGACTTTGAACAGCGAGAGCTCCTCTGTTGTGGGAACAGCTTGCGTGCTGGAAGGTCAGGGGAAGATCATTGTGCACCTGAGGAAACGGGAGGTGGGTCATGCGTGGTGAAGCGCAGGCTGGGGACAGCTTTTTCTGTTACGAGTGAGTGGTGGAGAGCGGGCAGAGCTTCGGTGCTTTCCTCCCGCACTTCTGTTTGTCAGCGTCTGCGGAGAGCGAAGGTGACCTTTCTCCTGCAGCCATCAATTCTGGCTCCCCAAGCCCCAGACCTCCTCAAATGGGCATGTTGTGCTTTCTTGGAGGAAATCCCTCCTCTAGCCTGGTCCAGAGCAGAACTTGGGCAAGGAAGCCTGCTGTTCCTCCCCAAGCCCCACCAGTTAAGGTGTGGATATTGCCACCGTTCATGGGATGCTCCCACAGAGGGTCAGGGTGGGTTTGCCATGGCTTTTTGCAGAGTTACTCCCCATGACAACAGAGCCATGCGAGAAGAAACAGCAGCGCAATGTAGCCACCGGGTCACGCTTTGTGCGGATTCACTGTCAGGGCAAAAAGTGTCAATTTTCAGCCCCCACAGCCAGATCTAAATATC
>JAVJGI010000050.1:26453706-26528424 GCA_035590275.1 Ibycter americanus | reverse complement strand
GCGCCCCCCCCCCCCCCCCCCCCCGGGCCTTTGATGGAAGGAATGGCAGTAGAAATAAGTGATGCTTTTTGTGAGATGTCTATTTCTGATAAGCTCTTGCCAGCCAGGAAGCACCCAGCCTTACACAGACTTTCTCTTTCATTTTTGAAAGGGAATATGCATGATTTACTGCTTCACCCAAATCTCCAAAGCAGCTCTTGTCATTGTCTTCTTTGGCATCATTATTTATCATCATTTCAGTTCTTGCTGAACCTGAGAAAGAGAGCACCATAGTCAATTGCCAGGCAATTGCACAAAGCAGGGGAGCGAGGCTGGCAGCAAAAAAAACCCCAAAAACAAACAAACAGGGAAATAAACGAGGAGTAATCAAAATAATCACCTGGCGTGATTAGCACAGCTTTTGAGAGAGCTTGTTTCTCAATGCTCTAAAACAATTTAATCAGGCAGCCAGAGTTTGTCTTACCAGGTGGAAATGAAAGCCTACTCTTGGATGAAGGAGACTCCAGCCCAGATGTTTTAGAGTGTTCCTGGTATGGTGTGAAGATTTATTCTGCAATACACTGACTTTACAGCGGCCTCTGTGAAGTGCGGAGATGCCAGCTCTTCAGCTGGCCCCTGGGGACGGGAGCAAACCAGGCACGTGGCATTTGCTGCTAACCTTCACTGGTCAGAGATTAAAAATGCATGCTAACCCCTGGGAAAAGGGGTGATTTGAAGTGTACAAGCGCACAGCTTTCCTGGGCTGCTCGGTCCATATCCTCCATGGCAGATTATTCTGTTCCTTTTCCCAGCTAGGCTCCTAGAAATAAAGTGCAATAAACTCTCTTCCAAAACAGGACGATAATTGCTAGCTAGGGTTGGGGTAGTGTTTTTCCCAAATGCTCTGATCTACTCTTATCCATACCAGGGCTTTTATCCCTTTTGCCACGTGAGCATCATTTTTCTTTCACATTAATAGCAGGAAAGGGTCTCCAGTGGGACCAGACAAAAGCAGGGACGACTGTCTGATTGCCTGGTGGAAGCGGGGATGAGGAATTATGGAGTAACAGGAGAAATCATAACTAGATTTTTTAATAAAACTTTGTTCCAAGGCTTAATTTATTAAAAAAAAATATCCAGAATTCACTTCATTACCCGCTGTAATAGTAGCTGGCAAATATCTGTTAACAGCATCAAATATCCCAAGCGATACCAACTCACAATCTCCCTACTTTTAATGTAAAGTTAGCTTGGCAAGCTCAGGACTAGCAAGGAGCAGAAAAGCAATTGGACAAAGAGGGCTGTATTCCCAGAAGAGTTCTTCAAGTTCTTAAATTGTCGTCTAATTATGTTTTATTACTCACTAGTAAGGCGGGGCGGTCCGTTTGCATGGGATTCCCTTCTCCTTGCAGCGGAGCGGTGGGAAGGCTCACCCAGCAGAAGGCACCACTAGAGGCCACTGTTGTAATTTAGCAAAGACACTTCAGAGTTAAACACTCTATTAACTGCACTGCTTATTAATATTTTAATGAAGTACTTCGTAGGTACAGATCATAGAGCCAAGAAAAGGGATTTCATTTGTTTGCGTTTCTTTCCTTCAGTTCTGAAGGCAGAGTTTAGATAATTAGCTGGAGGATTTGCACGGAGGGTTAAACAAATTTTGTTGGTTTGTATGTTCAATAAAAATGTCCCAAAGATCCAGTGCTGAATTGCTCCTGGTTACCCCAAAGGGCTGAGCCAAATGCTAGTGGCAGAGGGCACGTCCCCAGCCGCACACATGCCAGTGCTCCCGCTTTCCCAAGGCAAAGCCAGCTGGTGACACCAGGACACGGGGACGACAGCTGACGGTGACACCGGCACACGGTGACACCAGCACAGGCAGGAGCACGGGTGAGGGTGAAGGCTGCCTGCAAGCTCAGCGGCAAATGGAAGAAGAGGTGCCAGGGGCTTTTCGCTGCTTCAGTTTTGCTGGTGGAGTCAAAGCCAAAGCCTGTGTTTGGGGAACTCTGGACCCAGCTTAACCAGAATTGCCACAAGTCCTTAAAACCAAAAGAAATATTTAACATTTTACAGATGTCAGGATTTTCCCCTCAATGTTATTCCCTCCCTCCCATTCCTGTTGGGTTTCAATATCTCTCTTCTGCTAGGCTTGCTTTGGAGGGCAAAACCGTCAAACCCAGCCCAGCCAGACATTGTAGGAGGGTGCCCAACCCCAGACCCCCGAAGCAGAGATCCAGGGTGGTCCCCTCTGCCCAGGCCTGTGAAGGGGACACCAAGGGGTTGGGTGGGCTCAGCTGTCTTCCCTTGCAGGATAAAAGTCACATCAATCTCAGAATAGTTTTCCTCCAGCTCTCCACCAGCTCCTCAAGCCCATCTTCCCATGCAGGGGAAGGGGGGGTCTCGCCACATCATCGCAAGTTACCCCCCCAGCACTGCTTCAAGGCAGGTGATGCTGAGTCTTGTAAGCTGCTCCTCTTCCCCATTAATAACCCTTCTTCACTGACTCCAAACGGCTTCTGATTTCACACAAAGGTGAGTGACAGGCCAACCTCTCCCAAGGTGGCGCGTCGTGACGCCTGTGCTGATCCCGGCTGGATTGGCAACTGGAGATGCCTCCTACGCCCATGGCAGTGCTGGGTACGTCCCCTCGGTGTTGGAACTCAGAGCCTGCAGGAGCAAAGCATGAGCCTTGCCTATGCAGGAAAAAGATCCGACATCTGAGGAAGAAGCAGCTTGGACTCTGAGATGATTTTTGTGGCTATGCCACTAGAGGGGAACAAAGATCTATAATATTTCCTAGACGTGCAGTGAGTGCTGGAAAGCCTCCCGCAACCTGGGGGCCACAGCGCCCGCCTGGAGATGACTTGTGTGCCAGCAGCATGTGAATGCCTTTCCTTATCACTGGCAAGAAAAAGCTCACTCAATTGTATTAATTGTATGTATGACAGGCAAAGAAAAGCAAAAGCAATCCTTCCTGAGGATCCGTGAATTTTACTGAACGCTGACACCTACTCCGGGTGAAAAATGAAGGAAACCGTACAGCCTTTGGCAATACTTTTTCTGATAACGCTGTCCCTAAATTGAGTGTTTGTGGTAAATATGAGAGGTACATGTGTTGAAAATCAAGAAATCAGTTCCAAACCATTCATACTTTATGTTGAGAGCTTCATAAATGAAGTATGTGATCGTTTCTTTGCGGTGTGTCTAGAAATGAGAAAGGTTGATAACGTGATTATTAGGTTATTCATTATGGAGACATCATTCATTTGCAATAATCTGGAGGCGTTAAAGCTGAAGATCTCTAATTACTATGCTTTTAGAGGAAACATGCATAAAAGAAAAGTAAGGGGTAGCTTGTAATTCTCTCCATAAAATTAGTTCCTAGATGAAAAGGAAAGGGTCAGAAAATTAGTTAGTGACTTAATTAATTTAGAGAAAAACTGTGAATTATCTGAAAAAATAACGTTGGAAAGCTTTAATGCATCGAGAAGGCTGGTAATATGCAGAATCACAGTAGAAATTGGAGTTTGGCAGTGCTTTGATTAGCGCGATGGAAACACTTTGGACATGAAGAGGGGACAACTGCCATGGATTTCTCTTCGGGTCCATTGCAAGCTGAGCGGGTGGCAGAGGAGCACATCGCATCAGGCAGGATGGAGGAGCACATCGTATCAGGCAGGATGGACTCAGTCCTTGAGGTTGTCGAGAGACCTCTCCTGCCCCAGCTGCATGTGGAGGAAAGCTCGGGAGAAACATTCTCCCCCAAGTCCCACAACAGGACTTGGCTGTGTCCCTCCTCCAGGTGCTTCCCTGCCCTCTACCCCAGCTGCTATCAGAACTTGCCGGTGATGCCTCCATTCTTTCAGCCAGTGCAAAGGGAAGGTGGGAAGGCGACACGTGCACGCATGTAAAACCTCTCTTGCGCACATACAGTCTCCGTGCTGGGTTAAGGCACTGGTCTCGGAGGAAATGTGGATTTTTCGCTTGCTTCAGCTTACTGCAAAATGCAATGTCATGTTCAGGAGGGAGGAGGCTGGGTGTCCTTGCTGGATTAGCACAGAAGGGAAGTACGCTTGCTTGTCTGGACATAAAAGTTATGGAAAAACCCAAAGGGATACTCATTTATGGTCCAGCTGATTTCTTTAGCAAAATGTAAACTTCTTTCCTCCTCTGTGTCCTGGGAAGCCCTGTTCCTGGTGGCACAACTGCAGGACTGGAAGCCAACTGAAAGACCTAACAGCAGGAACAGGTACAGCCTGCTGCTGGGCTCGGTTTCTGTCTACTGTACACGAGGAACTTGAATCTGAATTTATCTCTACTTGGTGTGGAGTAAAGCAAGAGACCACCACTTTGAATCCTGAGCTCCTCCAGTGTGGCAGCCTCATGTACAGTTTGGAGTCTGAACCTACATCCCAAATCCTTAATGGCTTACAACCTGAAGAGCAGGGAGCTCCCTAGGCTAGGCAAGGTATGGTCCATCTCAATCCAATGTCAGGTGTCATCTCTAACTGGAACAGTTGCGCACCAGAAGTCTTCTCCATTTATTCAGAAAAAGGGTCTACCTTTCCTCCAAAACCAGAGAGCTTTGTTCCTCCCAAAGCATGTAAGTGGCTTAATCGAAACCCCCAGAGCTGGAAAATACCCACAGCTGAATACAGTGAGGTTTTCATCTGTGCTGCAAACACCTCTTAAAATTCTCACACAAGTTACAGCCCCATGGCCATGATTAGCTTTTTTGAGTCTAAATTCTCTCCTCTACATTTGTATTACAATTGCCCCAAACTGTAACTTGCAATAAGCAAAATGACCCATCAGAAGCGACATTGGTTCCTTCTGCCTTGTTGAAAATGGTCCCTGCCCTCCTGCCCAAAAGGGGTCACCTCCCCCGGGATCACCCTGATGGGTGAGGACACGACACGTCTCTTCCCCAGCCGTGCCGGGCATGTTTGGTTGGGACACTGAACGTGAGTCACCACAGAATTATGTTTCCCCAGAGGACTGAAAAATAGCTGGACACTAAATCTCAATATACATCAGCCAAGAGTTAATGTTTATCTTTTATCAGAGTAATGGGAAAAGTTCGAGCAAGCCGGCTAGATTCAGGGTGAAGTCGAACTCCCAAACTTTCTCTTAAATTAGGCCCAGCGGGGGCGTAAAAGCATCCTTAGGGACCACAGAGCTCTGCAGAAAATTATGCCAGCTCCACCAACTCGTGTTCATTATCAGTGTCACTCACTCATGTCACCTCCACAATTATTTTAGGACCTGTCACTAGTAACATTCTCCCACCAGCAAATGTTTCCAGCTCGCTCTAATGGGGAGGCTGAAGTTTGAAGCAGAAGTTACCCCTGCACCTACTCCTTCGCACTCGCTGCCTTCTCGCACCCCTGCTGAACAGCGAGCAGCCGAAGGCTCCTGCAATCCGCCCGCGTCTGGCAGCTGATGGGAGGCACTTTGGAAGGAGGGGGCTGTGCAGCTGCCCGTGCTCCATCAAGGAGTGGAGCTGGGGGAGGTGGGGTGGATGGGCAGCGTCAGACTCTGGGAAGCAGAGCCCAGGCTAAGCTAGCGGCTGAAACGCAAAAAACTTAAATCCACAAATTCCAAAATTTGAGGGAAATTCATGTCAGGCTCCGATGGAGGTACTAATGGTGTAGGTAGAGGACAAAGAGGAGATAAGTGAGGTCTACCCTGTTATCAGGGCTTCATCCAGATCCTGAGGGCTGATCAGCTTGGAGACACACTTACTAGCTTTCAGAAAATCTTTGGAATATTGTGGAAGATGGAAAAAATTACTCATGTCACACAAGCACACAGTAACACAAGTTTGAAGAGACCCCACAGGTCTGGAATCCAGCCCCCTGCTCAAAACAGGTCCAACCTCAGGATGAGCTGGCATTCGCCTGGATGAGTGTCAAACAGCTCCGAGGACGGAGGCTCCACAGTTTTCCTCTGCCCCTCTGCCAGGACTTAACCCCTCTCACTGGGACCATTTTTCTCCGGCACCTACTTCATATCTAGTTGCAAAATATGCCCGTTGCCTCCTGCCTGGGAAGATCCTGGCTCCATCTCTCCTAGAAGCCCCCCCTCATCCTCTCCCCGCCGGCTCGCAGCCGCCAGCAGTCCCCTCGCTGCCACCGCAGGCACGGTCCCTGCACAGTGGCAGTGTGTCCCACTCTGCTGCTTGGCTACTCCTGCTCTGAAATAGCGGAGGCTGTGAGAGGCGCTGGCTGCAGCTCGAGTTCAGATGTGAATATGCCAGATGAGCCACCGTCGGAGGCTCCAGGGATGAGCCGTGTGCTGGAAGGGAGCAGCTTTGATTAAGTGGATTATGCTGGAAATAAGCACCAGACAAAGCACTGAAATGTTGACATGAGCTATAGCAATGAGAAACGGCAGTGATTAATAAGCTGCAGTACTGTAACTAATCAGTGTTTGCAAGCACTTTGGACCTGGAAAGCATCTGCTGAGAACTGTTCGCTGTGAACGTTTCCTATATGATGTTGACAAATCATATTGATATCCTCACAACGGGGAAAGGGGCTGATGACTCCTTTGGTGGGAAGGATGTTTTAATGAGGTTTTCTTCGCGTAGGCATGCCATGTCCTCACCACAGGCTGCAGGATGTTATCCGCCCCTCGACCCACGGCTCCATGGCTCTGTGTGCATCAGGGGGTTGGGGTCCTGATGCCTTCAGCTCTCAGTGTGCCTCCCGCATGCCTAAACCTGAACGGGGTGACAGGCTTGGGTGCAGGCAGGATGGCTGTGAGGTATATTGGCCCACAGGAACCTCCACGTACATTAGCTGGAGCCAGGTTTTCTGTTACATCTCTTCCAGCTCCATCATCTCCCTCCCATCCCATTCTCCAGCTAGGAGATGATTTCCCTGGGTTAGCATGAGTGGCTCACACAGATCAGAGCCTGTTATCAAATTTTCTTCCATGCCAAGCTGAGCTGGAACTAGATTTTCTAGAGAAGAGCATGTAATTTCGTTACTGTATAAGCCAGCAAACAAAAAGCTGCTTGCTTGTGAGAAACCTCCATCCTTCCTGGAAACATTTCTGGGGAAGAGTCCTTGGAGTGAAACTGATGGCCCCGTCTTGCCACCACCAGCACAGACATCCCATCTCCTTCCCCAGACACCCTGTCCTGAGACAACAGGTGAAAAGCAAGTTCACGGAGAATTTTTTCTTCCTCCAGTTTCCCTTTTCTTCCCCCCCCTCCCCGCCCCCATCTCACCCGCCTGCCTTTTATAGCATAACACATGTCAGGGTTCATGTAACAAAAAGAATTTCCAATGTCAGGCAAATAATTTTTCCATCTGTGGTTTTTTTTCTCCCCATTTTATATTTTTTAACGGAAGTGGCATCTGCGAGGTGCTGGCTGTAACCGATACGGCCAGGAGCTGCGCAGCCCATTACCAGCAGCCCGCTGTCGGCATGCCATTTTGGGCTGCTCCAGCTGTTGTTATGGAGAGGGCATGCATCAGTTCAGCTGACAGCTGCAGGCTCCCAGAGAAAATGAAAGTTGTTTTTTCCTGTTCAGCAGTTGTCTTATCCTCCCAGCACACCCTGATGGGGTTTTCTAGTAACAGGCTAAGGTTAGAAATCATGAAAAATATGCACAAGTGTCTTCTTGACATGGGTCAGGTCCTGCTTTTCCTGCTGTCCGTTTTCAGAGAAGTGCATCCCCAAGGGCGGCTGTGTCCGAGCCGGATTTACCTGGCTGGGAAACGCTCGGGACCCCAAGGAGGTAGGAGCTGCTCTGAGTTGTAATAATTTACATCAGACACTGAAGGAGTGTGATGAGCAGTGGAAGTGAGCACTGGGGGAAGAAGCTCCTCCAGGTCCAGTGTTTGAAATGTTTCTGTCAGAACCAGCTCTGAGCAGCTAGAATTAAGGAATGGGTTTTGCTTCCCTGGAAAACCATTAGAGACGGACTTCACTGGACAACCCCTGCCTTTCTTCCCACTGATGCTGAACCATCCGACAGGCGAGTAGAAGAGGTGGTGGTGACCCTGACAGTCCCATGGCCGTGCCATCCGCTGCCCACACACCCTTCATTCCCCTACCCCATCCCTGGGAAATGCCCTCCAGGTGTTTAAGACCAGGCTGGGCTTTCACCCACCGACAAATCTGCCTTTTTAGAAGGACATGTAGTGACAGGACCAGGGGTGATGGCTTTAAGCTGAAAGAGGGCAGATTTAGACTAGGTATCAGGAAGAAATTCTTCCCTGTGAGGGTGCCGAGGCGCTGGCACAGGCTGCCCAGAGCAGCTGTGGGTGCCCCATCCCTGGGAGTGCTCAAGGCCAGGCTGGATGGGGCTTGGAGCACCCTGGGCTGGTGGGAGGTGTCCCTGCCTGTGGCAGGGGGTCAGAACTAGATGGTCTTTAAGGTCCCTTCCAACTCAAACCCTTCTGTGATTCTATGGTTCTGTGAAATACAGAAGATGACTGGCACAGGTATGGGCTCATCACCTGCCCGTGTGAGCCAGCGCTCACTGAAGGGAAGGAAAGGCTTTGTTAGACCTCGAGCAACATGTGTGTGCTATTAAAGGCACGTTAATGAAGACAAATCTTTAGGTATGTACTGAAACCCTACCTGCACAATGTAACAGCAACAGCAGCCGGAGTCTGACAACTCTTCTGCTTGTGCTGCCGTAATGTAACCAGATCTTATAATCTAGCTGGCTGGGATGCTCTTACCCCTCACGGCTCAGCATGGGATGTCAGGATCCCAACCCAGAGCCCTGTGCAGGAGCTGGGGGGTGACAACATCCCACAGCCCTGCAGCCCCCCTGCATTGCAGTCACATCTCTGTCCTCGGTGCGGGCACCCGTGGGTGCCACCCCGGTTATACAACCCCAAGCTCTGACAGCGGGTCCTTCGCCTTCGAAGGAGGGTCTGATTTCTCGTTAAATGCCTTGTGGAGGTGGAAATGCTCTTTCCATTGCTTTCCTACCCACGCTCCTCCTGTGAGAGCCCACACACGTGGCAATCAAAGCTAGGGAGCCAGCCCGACTTTCTGAGCGTTTCTCACCACTTTCTCGCCCGTGGGGAGCTGTGGCAGGGGGAGAGCGCCAGGGGATTCACAGCTCTCCATGCCCTCCTCTGCATGGCTCTGAGGTGTCCAGGGGCTTGCACCTCCGATGGGAATGGCAGATTGCGTGGTGTCGCTTACCACATACTGCTTTCGAATCCGCAACATGGATGCAGGAGGAGTATTTCTCCCCAGCAGGGTATCATAAGGCAAAAATCAAGAATATTTATCTTTCCAGTAAAGGCATCATGGAAAGGATAATTTCCTACATGCTAAAATGCAGACTGTGTCACACTGAGGAAATCGAAGGAAATATTGCTCATCTATTCCTCTTTAACTGCCAAGGCATTTTCAAGCATCCTTCTTTTATTAAATGCCACATGAGACCTTTTTTCAATTCTACATGAAAGAAAGGTACTTTATTAGGTAAATATAATGAAATAACCATGTGTTGTTTCTCACTTCATGGCAAATGTTTCTACTTCCTGAGGGTATTGATTCCAGATCGAAAAATGTTGCTTTATCCCAGTACCACTTACCTTTCACACGATCTGTTAAACTCAGCCTAAGAGCTGTGTAAAAATTCCTTCTCCATCAAGTCTCCCTGAGTTTTTTAGCACAATACTTGTGGAGTCAAAAGATATTACTCGAACTCAAATATTCATTCCAGTGCAAGGTATTTTCTTTTCGTATTTCCTTTTTCTATGTCCGCCCATTTGCACACCCATGAAAAGAGAATTTCCAGCTTCAATTGTGGAAAACAAATGACAAAGTACATTTGGTGGCAACATTACTCAAAATTTGCAAGGTGCTGGTGCTAACCCAATAGTAAAAGATGGAAACCATAAACCCCTGAAGTGTGGAGTGCTTGCTGAGGGCTCTTCTTGCAGGCTGAAATACTAAGAAGCTGCGGCTCGGTGAATACCCTGGAGCAGCAGAAGAGGTGAGATTTCCTCTATAGAGATTGTTTGAATTCATTACCTAAAATTACCACATCCATGCCACGTTTAATGTGCTACACTATTTTGGGGGTGCGTTCTATCAAGACCACATTAATGATTTCCCATGGAAACCATGCTGATTGTGTTGCTGATGGAAATGAAGCTGAACGTTAAAGCCTTTGTCACACTTATTGAAAAAATGAATTTCAAATTATGTGGGATCTTAGTTTCCTTCAGATAAGCATCCAGAAAGCCAAATGCTCACACAGACTTGCACAAATCTGATTAAGCCATCAGGATGGAAATCTTGTGATGGTGAAATCAGGTGCCTTCCCCGGGGAATCTCAGTGCTTCATGGTGATTTCTGATAAAGAAAAACTGCCAAAACCTTTCTAATTTTGAAACACTCTGACCACAGAGGCAATAGTTTTGGATGGCTCTGCACACTTACACAGCCCAGTCACTAGGAAAACCAAGGGATGCCCAATATCTCCAAACCTGCCAAATCCAGAGCACAACCCAGACAGGCTTGGGCTCGGGAGGTCTGTGGTGCTGCAGCACCTGTGCACGGCAGAGAACTGATGGACTAAGGGAAGGATCCATCCTTTTCTGTTTGACCTCTGGTGCACAGTGGTGCTTTGCAGAGCCAGGTGCAGGCACCTTCCCAGTTACAGTAAGAGCTGGCCACAGCCCTCCACCGCGACCTGACATCCCAAACCTCTCACATGCCTGCTTTGGTATTGTAGGGGGAGACCCAGAGCCGACTCCAGGTGAAGTCGATGATGCCTTAGGATACAAAAAGAGGTGGAAAAAAACAGCTGCTACCCCTCTCCATCCTGGACATCACAGCCCCAGGATGCATGACTGGCTCCTGCAGCTGAAGGCAAGGTCAAGGTGTGGATGAAGGTGGCTGCTCTGGGTGATAGAGGGACAAAACAGCCCCAAAGCATCCGTGTCCTTCTTCACCTCTCCCAGTTCCCATCTGGCCAGGAGCAGTAAGCTCATCTATGTGGCTTGTTCATCCCAGTTGGTCACCTACTGCAGCACTTCCGGATCTTCTTCCTGACCTTGAAGATTACTTGTCAAACTCCAGGACTGGAAGCAAGATTGAGAAGAGCCAAGTTAGACTGGGAAAGGTCGGATTTCCCTGGGATTACTCCACAGAATATCTCTCATACCTTGCATGCCCTTAGGGTTTTCCTCCAGCTCTTGGTTTTGCTGCCAGGCACAAGGAGACCAGCCACCCCTGCCCCTGCGTGGCGTGGGTCTCTGTCGCAGCTGGTCTAGGTGATCCCCTTCATGTCGGACACCCGTCAGCCTTTCTTGGCAATTACTGCTCATGCGCGCCACCAAACACGCTCTGATCCATACCCTGCGCTGCATGACATAATCCCGTATCAGTTACTGCTGATTTCCTTCTTTTTGTCCCTTCAAGCCTCGTTCAGACACATGCAAATTCTTCGCCTCCTACATCAAATGCGTTGTGACCCACCTCCTCCAGACACTGACTGGGGAAAACTTGGCACCAAAAGCCCACGGCATATAAGACGATTTTTTTGTTGTTGTTTTAAGCAGTTTTAAGCTGTTGATTTATTTAAGGCCCCACATCTTCTCAACATCACCAAACATCTGATGATTTTATTTCGAATGCCTGGTTATTCATGGCCAGCCTGCTTTTCCACTCACCCAAGCCTCTTTTAGTTATGAAAAAAATGAAATGGTGGATGTTTATTTTATCTCTTTTCCCCGGAGGAGTTTAATAATTTAGCAGCAGATATGAAACTGCTCCGTGAGGAGTAATTTGTTTTAGGGGGGGGAAAATGAGATGATTTTTTTCTCTTTCTCCCAGATTCCCATATATAAAGGTATGGTTTGCTTTGGATCATATTCACTCTCTGAAGACTTGGTTTTGCTATTAAAATCTTTATTTCACTACAGATTATTCTACCATTCCTTTGTCTCTCTGCTATTAGTCTGCTTTTGGTATGCAGCTGTCACCATGGTTTTTAGTAACCTGCTTTCTATTGGTTCCCAGAAATGGTTTATATCCCCTCAGAACAAGCCAATAAAGGATTTCAGGTGCTTTTTAACCTGCCAAATGCAGCTCATCAAGACATGCATGGAAAGGAAGGGCAGGAAGCAACAGATTTCTTGTCACAACTTATTTACTAACCCTGCATTTTGAGGTTTATGGCTTGCTCGGTTTCTTCAAGAGTTTTTCCCCCGCCTTATGAAACAGCACCTTTATGCCTGTAGTGACCAACACGGGGACAGCCCAGCCCAGCATCACCAGGTGAAGGATACCTGCGCCTGCTGCCCATGTGCATCCAGAAAACGAGCCCTGCGGTCCCTTCCACGGCGATGGCCAGAGCAAAGCTCAATAAACCGCATTTCTAGGCTGGGGACTGTCAAAGGCCCTCATACATATTTCCCAGAAATTTTAGAGGTTTAATGGCCTCTGAAATCACCAAGATCTTCCAAAGATCTATTCTCTGAAGACCTGTAAGAGCTCGGTATCTTGCCAGTCTTGGCGTCTCTGTCAAAGGGGGCTGACGTTGACTGAATTATTGCAGCAGAGGCAGACAGACGGGCGCATTCACGGCAGCCACACAGGGCTCCTTTCACCAACCAGGTGAAAAAAAAATATCCAAACCCTGCAAATCCATGCTCCACTTTTCCCCAGGATCCTGAGCACAGCCTTGATACGTGGGTCCCGCTTGCTCCCAAATGTGGGACCACCTCCCTGAGGACACCCCACCGCCACAGGTCCCCATGAGCTGCTCGCATCCCCCTGATGGGAAAAGCGGGATTAAATAAATAGCAGGTTCTGTAACTGCTAACTTCTAAATAGTATCACTTTTGGCAAAGCTGTTTCACATTCTGACCAAATGGAAATTCTTCTTTATAGCAGAGAGTTGGATTATTTTTTTTTTTAATTCACTGCTTTTTTTTTTAATAGTTCTTGTGGGTTCCCCCCCTCAGTCATTTTTAATGTGCGGCACATAATAATATGAAGCTAAGGACACTGTTCTGATAATTCCTCGAGCAGCCCTAGCGAAACACTATCCAGATGTGTTGCTGTTTTTCTGCAGGGGGAATGCATTGTGCATGTTAAAAAAAAAAAAAAAAAAAAAAAAAAAAAGCTCAATTTTCCCGTCCGCTTGGCCTTCAGCTTTAGATGAAGTGAGGTAGGCCACCATTCTGGGGCCAGAAGATGAAAACCAGCACACCCAACCCTTCCAACAGCCTAATGAGGAAGGATCTAGAAGAGTTCATTTGAGGAAGAAAAAGCGGGAGAGAGAAAGAGAAGGGGGGGGCGGGGGGGGGAAATCCAGGCTTAGGAATCAGGAGCAGAAATACGAGCCTTGTTCCTTGTAAGCTTGGATAATCTAAGGCAAAAACCACATGAATCAATTCAAGCTGAGTCCAGACTGCTGTTCTGTACACACATGTACACACGCATGCTGCATTTTCTCTCTTTTATAACATTTCAGTGGCTGCTGCTTTGTTGGGAACTGTTGGGAAACACATTCGCTCTGTTCCCACTCACGAGGAGGGCTGGAAATGTTTTGATTATCTAATAATTGGACTTTCACACCCTGAATGTTTTCAAAGCACTGCACGAGCATTATCTAATAATCCTCAAGGCAGCGCAGTGAGGTAGGTAAAAGTCAGCATCATTATCCTCATTTCACAAACCGGGGCGAAACCCAGACAGGGGTGATATATGCCTTGCCCAAGGCCACACAACACGTCGGTGGCAGAGGTGGGATTAGTGCTAAGGAGCTGCTGGCTCATGGCCCGGGATCGGGGCTCTGTCCACTGCTCCGGGCTTCCCCTGGGATGGAAATGCATTTGTGCATGAGAAAAAGAGGGGAGAAAGGGAGAGGAGGGCAAGTTGTGCAGGGAATATGCACCTTAATGGGTATTTTTTTGCACCAAAAGGATGGGCTCGGAGAGCTCAGTGGTGTTTCAGATGTCCTGCTGCGCAGGCAGAGATGATGCTGATGCTGACGCTGGGCTGGAGGGAAGGAGCTTTTCCAAGGTTGGCTGGTTAGCTCCTTTCTGACCGACCTCCTCCGGACAAAAGTGAGTTGAACTCAGAAAGGGAGCGAGCAGCATGTCTCTGCTAAGGGGGCTCCTCCGGACAGAGATGGATGAGGGAGCGCTGACCCCGGCGGCTCTGCTGGCAGGGGAGCAGTGACAAGCAGCTGGTAGTTGCAACCACCTCCCCCGAAACAGCTGGATCTGAGGGAGGACATCTGGACGCAGTCTGGGTGGTTTGCGAGAAACAACGTCCACCGAGTGGCCGAAGGGAGGGGAGCCGGGTGTTGGGGGCGCAGCAGGCGAGGCGCCCTGCCTCCGCTGCGGGGACCGGGCTGCGGGGCGCTTGCGGAGATGGGCTGGGCCCCCCACGGCGCAGAGATGGGAGGAATAACTACGTTAGGGGGTTAGGCATTCCGAACCCTGCCCTGGGGTCCAGGGACTACGGTGGAGCAGAGCTGCATGTGCACCACCAAAATCCTGCAAACCCGAAGGCGCACGCTGAGGCTCCACACCCTGCAAATGCACCAGGGCCAGAGAGCCACGCAGAGATGTAACAGGTGGAAAAAAACCCGACTAAATCTCTCCAAACCTTCCCTGCAGCTGCCAGTCCCAGCTTGGCTGAGCCGCTGAAGGCTTCTGAAGCTCCAAAAAGGCATTTTTTTTCCTATGCAGAG
Source organism: Ibycter americanus (assembly GCA_035590275.1). NCBI lineage: Eukaryota > Metazoa > Chordata > Aves > Falconiformes > Falconidae > Ibycter > Ibycter americanus. The sequence goes on along the minus strand of JAVJGI010000050.1, from coordinate 26,513,747 downwards.
CTGGGTTTGCCAAACCCCCATCCCACTGCCAACCACGGCTGTGCCGGAGCCTGGTGGGTGATGGGACCCTCCAGCAAAGCACCTGAGGACCCTGATTTCAGGAGTTTTCCAGCCCCTCTCTCTGGCTTTCAGCAGCAGGTGAAGGTGAAGCTCCACACAAGTTGGTGTGACCGTCTGTCTAGTTTCTCGGCCGCAGCCGGTTGCTGAACGCCGATGCCGAGCAGTGCTGCATTTAGCCACTTCACAGCCACTTCTGCTGAGCCTTCCCTACTCCAGAGCTGCTGCCTGGCTCCCCAGAGCCATATCGCAATGCAATGCTCGTGAAAAATCTCCTGTAATGTCAGACACCAGAAAATCCAATTAGTGCGGATGCTTCATCAGGGAGGAAAATAGAGTCAGAGCTTGCACCTTCTTAGACATCAAAGCCTCAGAAGAGCAAGAAATCAGCATAGGAAACCAAGTTTTACTAGTTCTGGTGCTCAGGGTTGTTTCTTACCGAGATCATAGAAAATACCCTTGGGGTGTCCTTCTCCACACTAGCAGGAACACTGGTTACAGGATTAAGTCCAGCTCTGTTTCCTCTGAAATTTTACTGTCTGCGAAGCGGTTACATGGTTTACATCAAATCGCGGTGTTTGCTCCACGAGAAAGCAAATGTTCCCTGTTTTGAGGCACCTTTTGCCTTCGATCCCAGGTGACAACATGCAGATGACTAACCTTTTGCCAGCCAGTGTCCAGACCCAAGAGTCACGTCTGTAATGCTGAAGTCAGCCACAGGACCATAATGCCCGATCCACCTCCCTCTCCAAAGCTGGCACCAGAGCTTGCCCTTAGGGCATTTCTTAACTACAAGTGCCCGTAAAGGCTGCGCTGGCTGGGTACCCACCATGCGAGGTGGCAGGACCTGTGGCCACCGCACCGTGCAGCTCCTGAGGGTTGGAGTCCCTTCTCCCGACTTTGGCTGGAAGTTCATCTCAGTTCATAACAGTTGTGTTTTACCTTTGTTCTGCTTCCCTACGCATAAGCCCGTGGCCTAGAGGGAGAAACGCTGCTTGAATGTGCAGGAAACCTGGGCTAGATTCCCGTTCTCTTGCTCCTTCAACTACTTTAAAAGGAAAAGGAGTGGGGTTTTCCAGCCACATGCGTGTCACATTCATGCATCTCGTTAATGCAGCATCGCGGGGAACTTGCTCTCCAAGCCTCATTACCTTTTGTCTCCAGTTCCAGGAACGGAGCAGACGGTTGCCAGACCATGGTATGCAACGCTTACCCCTTGAAAAATCTTTAAAGAATTTAAACCTTGCACAGACGTTTTAAGCAACCCCAGCTGCCAATTCCACATGAGACAATCCGAAGATAAATGAATGTTTATAATCATCCAGGTGCTGGCGAAGGAAAGAACCACCATTCAGGTAAGCAGCTTATTAAATTTGCCGGCGTGCCCTGGGTGATTGTGCTACAGGGCTCACCCATGTCTGTCCACACTTTCTTACGGTGCCACTTCTACTGTGCTCAACACTGCAATTAGCTTGATTTATATTAAACATTGTTACCGCTCCCTTTCCCTATGTTCCCGTCTTTGGGGAGCCTGGAGAGTTTTGACAAGAGTAAACCATAACTAATCGGAGCGGAAAATGGTCCAGCGACTGGGGATCTGGGCTCTGCTCCTTGTGATGCCACAGACCTCATCGGGGGGAGCAGATAGCCTAAAAAAAAAATGTGAAAAAAATGGTTTGGCTTGAGAAAACCAACAGCAGATGCCCGTGGGTGCTCCCAGCTCCTGCAGAGCAGAGGCAGCGACCCTCTCCGGTTGCCCTCCTGGCAGCAGAGCACTTGGAGCAAGACTTCAAGCAGGTAGAAATCACCTGGCATGGGGATTTCATGGCAAACCCATCTTTCAGGCGAAAAGTTTGCTGTGTGGGGTGAATCTTTCTGAAGTGGGATTTGCTGCCGGGCAGAGGGCCAGCCCTGAACTGCCAGAGCCCTCAGGGCTTGCTTAACTCCTGCCTGGCACCCCGGGTGCCAAGCCCACGCCGCCGTTTGGCTTTGATACGGCCTCGCACCCCTCAAACAACACACAGGGGCATCAAACGAAAGCCCCCGAGCCTGCAGCGCTCAGCCCTGCCCGCCTCTGCCTGCGCTGCCGGCACCGGGGCCGGGGCAGCATGCTCCTCCACCCTCGCTGGGCCAGAGTTCTGCCGAGAGCCGTGGGCAGATCTGGGGACCGAGCATCCCGCTGCCCTCGCCGAGCATCCCGCAAGGTCCGCGGGCTGGTGCCAGTGCGGCGGGCGCCGCTGCCAACGGGCTGGTGCAGCAGGAGATTTGCAGAAACCAAGCGCGCCAGGGGCAGCCAAATAAAGTGCATCCAGTGAAAAGAGTTTACGGAAAGGCTGGTGGAAAAGGGGCTGCCACTGTCACCCAGCTGCAGCCATGACCTCACTTAACCGCACTTGGCCTCCTCTGAGCTGACACCTCATGGCACTTCTCCTGTACGCGCTTGTGCTCCACCAAACCGGCTAAGTGATAATGCAAACTTACGGCAGCCAGGTGAGCAAGTGGAGAAAACATCTCGGATGTTCGCTGCAGGGCAGGACTGAGGGGACACAGAAGTCACTCCCCTTGTGCGGGGACCTTGCACTAACGGTGGACAAGCTCCGGAGGGTGGCATTGACCCTGCGGACAGGACAGCTAGCCTGCAAGGCTTGGGTCGCTCTCCTTGCCCTAATCCACACTGGATCAGCTGATTTCATTTCTAATTTCCTCACACATGTGCTCAAGCACAGCTGTGGAACATGAGCCGAGTCTGCAGAGGAAATCCTGAGATTTACACAGGCCCCAGTGGATTATAAAAACCTGGAAACCGGACAGATAACACTCATGTAACAGACTCGAAACATGCTGAGGAGAAAAAAAAAAAAATCACAATAGATTAAAACCTGCTGTTCTCTGCAAAATGTAAAAGTGTCTTTTCCAACACTTTGAACTACTGTGTTAAAACTTTGTAGGTAGCTATCGTTTCAAAGGTGTAATCTTCAGGAGGAATTTTTTTTTTTTTTTAATGGATTTGGTAAAGTTGCAATAAAAGAGTTCTTAAAAGGGCTTGACCTGGAGGGCTGCAAGCTTTTTGACTGGCGAGGTTCATTTCTAAACTGTGTGCAGCTTCCAGAGCTTCTGAGAACTTCCAAAATCTGAACTGGCTGATGCAGGAGGTGGTGGGAGTAAGAAGTAAACAGTTCTTGTTGGGAGATGTTACGTTTTCCATCCCAATGGAACCCATTGGACACTGTGTGGGTTTCTGACAGGGGACAGATAAATCTCTTTTCCCAGCTTCTCCCTGCCTACAGAAAGCCCAGACTTTGAGGGTTTGGCTTTACTGCAGCCTGGGAGAGGACCCAGCTAGTAAGGATTTCGTTCATAGGTTGGATGCTCAGCTGATTTCACCACATAAATTCATCGCGTCGGCTGTATCAGTCTACGCCATTACCTGCATCTTGTGGTTTTGTAGCCCATTGCATATAGAAATGCTTTTCTTTCCAACTGCAAAGCAATAATGGCCATAGCTACTGTTTTCTTTATGAAATGTCTTTGTCCTGGTTCATGGTCTCATCTCTTCTGTGCCCACAGCCCCTGTTTCTCTGTGTTTGCTCTTAGACCTTTTTAATAACTTCAGCTACTGATTGATCAGGAAGAGATGGCCACTGTCCCAGAGAGACATTTTCATATTGCCTGTATCAGTAGCGTATGAAGGACTTTTTCCACATATTTTCCCGTTGGCTACTGGCTCAGAGCTGCCATTTTTGTGCTCAGTGAAGGTCTCCAGCTGCATCAGTGGGATCAAAACCAGGCACAAGGTCAGACTGTTTTTTCTTAAGCTGTCAAATGTGATTTATTGCTTTTCTCAGGATCAATGACTTAAGAATTTGGCTTGCCAAGCTGTGCTGGGTCACGTCCATCCAGGGCAATTAACAGGGCCAGAACCTCTTATTTCAAGGCCCCTTCTTCCCCCAGGACTTTGTGTGAATCTCGGTTCCATTTTATCTTGGGCATCAAAAGAATTTCGAGGAGGGGTCAGATAAAAGTTTGGGGGGTTTCCTCCCTCATTTCTGTGAAGAGCAAACCAAGATGATTTGGGGTTTTCAGAAGCAAAACCAGGTTGACTTGGATCTCAGATCTATTTTATCTCAGTCACCAATCTTTCATTTGAATTTGGGGTTTCCAAACCAAAACCCAGCTAAGACTTTGTAAAAAAGCAAACTTAAAATCCAGCCTCCTCCGCACATTCCAGGCGGTTGCTGAGAAGAATTCTCCTCCAAGTTCATTTTAATCAAACTGTGACAAGAAGAAACCTCAGCTGACATCCACCTCCCCCCACAGAAGGAGCAAATCCCATCCTGAGAGGGGCAGAAAGAAGAAGAGAGAAAGGCAGACAAGACCTGACTTGGGGTCTGCACTGCCAACGTGCTCCAAGCCGGAGCTATTTAAATGCAAAGCAAGAACTCCAGGCATCTCATGACCTTTAGCATGGCTTGAGACACTGTGAAATGATGTTGCAAGTATCATATGACAAGACACAAGAAACTCTGCTGAGATTTCCCTGGACTGTAGAAGCTCTTGGGGTAGCCAAGACAGCCTTGGTGCTTTACGAGATGGTAGAGAAGGTGCAGTGTGTTGGCTTGAAAGGTGATTGCCTGAAGGACGTGGTTGATGTCCTCAAAAAGGGGACCACTTCCATCACAGAGGAGGGTTAATACTTTAGAATGCACGGACCTGGGGCATGTAGGAGATGAGGCAGTGCAGACTGCTCAGTTTTAAAAGGTGGGGTTGCAGCATTTGTATTTTGAGCCTTTCTCTTCATATCCAGGAAGAATAAGGTCTTGGCAGATGGTCAGTGACAGAAAGAAGGAAATCAGTCTCTGCAGGCCAATTTTTCCACCAGTAACGTGATCCCACAAAAAAAAGTAGTTTCCGTCCTCTCCCCCAGGAATCTATGTCTCTCCTATTGGATCCAACTCTTTAAAAAAATTGCTTCCCATTTAAAAAATTGATTTCCTCAACTCTAAATTTGTATGTAAGTCCCTTCTATCATGTGTTCCAAGGTATCTGTTCTGCTCTACGCGTCAGCTGTCATTCCCAAGGGGTTTGTGACACAAACTGTGGCTTTTGACCGAGAATCAAAGCTTCCTGGGGTGAGCGCTGTGTGTTCGCTTTTGTGTTTTACAGTTCTCCCACTTCAGTACGTAATAAGTAGCTAAATGAAAAACTGCCCATTCTATGCAGCTAGAACACGTTCGCACAAATGATCTTTTGGGGGTTCTTTTGTACCCTGTGTAGCATTTATTTGGTGCCTGCCACAAGCCAAGTCGAATGGGAAGATAGAATGAGTCAGAATCCGCAGTGGTGCCTTTATTATTTAGTTCAGCTCTTCAGAATTGTACTTTCATCCAGAGAGCAGCGATCCCGCAGCGGTCTAGAGAGCAAAGTCAGTGCGAAGCCGTACAGCTAAATGAGTCCTCAGGGAGGGCTGTGCACACCATCCCTTTCATTACTCCTTCCAGGCAGGAGCATGCCCAGCTCTGGGGCTTGCACTAGCACCCGTGTGCCCTCCCGTGTACACCCACCCTTCGTGCCCAGCCCGATATTTGCTCTGCTCTGAGCACGCTGCGGTTGACAACACGGGGCAGATAGGTCCACAGGAGACCCCCGTTTGCAGGCAGAGACCTATAGCCCCCAAGCGTGGCACACGCTTGCACGCACGCTCCCGGGCCAGCACGGCCCCCGCTGCACTGCAGGCACCGCGGGCACCGCAGGTACCGTGGGCACTGCGAGCACCGTGAGCACCGCAAGCACCGCGAGCACGCTCACCCACGCCGACACGCGCGGTGCCAAGCTGCGGCCGAGACCCTGCACTTTCACATCTATCCGAAGAGGATCGTAACGCACTGTAACAACCCGCTGCAGAGCCAAAGGCCCAGACTTGGGGATTTTATTGGACCATTAACTTGGACAATTAAATTCTTCAGGGAGGATATTTCTCGAGACAGACAGTTTCGTCAAGCAGTTTTTTCCATCTGACCCTGGGCCCCGTAAGTAACGACAGCCTGAACACAGAAACGCTGTTTGCTGATTGGTACCACGATCCCGGGAAAGTCAACCATGAGCCTGGTGCGTTTTCCTCTTTAATTAGGTGTGAAAAGTCAACGGAGCCGCGTGGCTCTCGCAGGGGAACCGTAGGGCGGCTGTTCCACGGACAGCCCCTTTCCACCCTGCCGCGCTGCAGACCTCAGCCCCGTACAATCGCCCTTTGACAGCCGGGCCACTGTTCAGCCCCGGCTTTCCTTCCCCTGACAGCAAACTGGGGAAAACCTGGAAATCCTGTAACCCCCGGAGAGCCGAACGGTGCCTGGCTACATCCATTCTCAATAGGTTTCTCTGCTGCGGGGACTCAACCGCCAAAATCACTTCTAGGCTGTTTTTACTTTGCATTGCGATGCCTCTTTGCTGTCCCAGAACGGGAAAGCACTCTGTGCACAGGGTGAATTTTGTCCTGCAAGGCTCGTGATGCAGCTGGAAGGATCGTGGTCCTGTACTGTGACAACACAGCAGGCTGAGGCACTGGGTTATTCGTTATTTCTGGGTTTCCAAAGAACTGAAATTCTATTTAAATGCCAAAACGAGGGTGCTGTGGGCTCTGCTTCCCGAGTGAAGCGGCACAGCACTGTGTGCCGTCGCCTCCAGAGCTGAAGCCGGGTAATAGGAGAAAATATTTTTGCTGGTGCTTATTGTAGAGAACTATAGGTTAAGGTGACCTGCACGTTGCCTTTCTGGGGGATTCCCAGCGTACCCCAGTGTTTGCAATGCTGAGTCGGAGTCCAACGAGACCCTGCTGGCCCAGCAGCAGGAGCCCTGGGACAGAGAGCTATTGATCTCCAACAAAAAGACTAACTGTGGGGGTTTAAGACAAATCAAAGTGATTTAGCCCAAATTGCTTTCGGCAAGTCAGTGGCACAGCCAGGAAGGTATCTGGCTCCTTCTCTCGCCGAACGGCTCCCCAGCACCGGCTCAGGTTTACAGACATTCACTATTTCCTTATAAATCACAGCCCTGCAACAACTTCAGGTTGTACGGTACCACTGGCAGGACTGAGGTACAGTAAAAACTCCTGAGCCAGAGGAAGGAAGAGGAATGGCAGAAGGAGCATTTTTATTTACCAGCAAGGGGAAGGCTGAGGCAGAGAGGGGTAACTGCCCCCCCCCGCAGCCGATGCACTGCAAAGGGAAAGGCTCTCACCCAGTACCCGATGGGTGAAAGGAGCAGAGAGGTTTTTATCGCTCCAAACCTGTCTTGTGCTTCGGGTTTGTGCAGCACCCAGCACAACTTTCCAGCCAGAAGGCCAATTAGCTGTGGCTGCACAAGAAGAGAGAGCGGGGAAAGGAGGAGAGCAATGAGGTCACTGACACCAGATAAAGTCCGTGCAAGGCTCAACTACCAGTAAGAGATCTGCTGACCGGTTTGGGCAGTTATCTTCAGATAAAGACCTCAGATCCTATGAGATTGCAGGTCTTAAACTCCATAAGTCTTCCTGAAGAGTCAACTTTGCTCTACCAAGTGGCCTGTTAAGGAGGCAGTTATATCAGCAACGTTAAAATACCGTCAAGGCATCACGATTTTTCCTTACAACCATACAATTTATTGTGAAGATTAGAAACCCTCACCTCCGCACATGGCCGTATGTGACTGTGGGAGTTAACCTTCCACATGTACCTGATGTTTTCGGCTCAAGTTTTAAGTGGCTTCCGCTGCACCAGTGGGGGAAAAGAGCAAGCCAGCAACAAAACGTGAGCAACCTCATAAATCTATAGAGAACTGAAACTTGGGAGGATTTTACATGGCTGAATGCAAAACAATGCAGTGTGTGCAGTAGTTGAAACATTGCATTGCAATGAGATAAGGAGGATATTTAATAGTACCTTCAAAGTTAGGTCTGAGAGCGTGCCCACGTGGCAGGGTTTCAGTGGCGTGCAGCAATGCTCAGTTTTGCTGTAACCCAGACAAACTGAGGATAGGAATAAGGATACTTGTGCTCTGGCATCTGCCTGCCTCTGCTTACCTCACCAGCACAGCCAAACAGCTGCTGCTGCTGGAGCAAACACAGTTATTACCACTACTGTTAACAGCAGCAGGGCACTAATTCCTATGCAAACATACCTTATGTAACATAAGCCAGTACTGCCCCAAGGATAAGAAGTATGAAGACCTGATGGATAAAGCAGAAGAAACGGCACTAGAAGGGTCCCTCTATCAGCTATAATTAGCTTGTGCGGTATGGTGAAAGCTTGGAGCAGGTTGCTCAGATCGTGGGATGGGACGTGTGTGGTGATTGCAACCAGCCTGCACCATCCACAATGCATGTTCAGGTCAGGCGGCTGGAGAAGGTTGCAGAAAATGAACAACAAGCCGTTACCACACATACACCACAGATAAAGGCTTCAGCATTGCTGTCAGAGCTCGCTGTTTTCCGAGGAACTGCCACAACAGTGCCTGGTCACCAAACCAAGTGTTTGCAAAGTCTTCCAGAAATCTTCCCGAACCACACTGTGGGCTTCCTGCCAGAAGATGCAGTGCCTCTTGGTATCTTCAGAATGTTTAGATATCTAGTTTGATGCTATTTGGTGCATGAGAGGACTCATCCAGCCAACGGAGAGATGAGACTGAAGCCTCGGTCACATTCCTGACATAACCTGACTGGGATGGTGCGAGCACTCCCTGCAGCTACCAACATCTGTCCTGGCAGCTGAGCGAAGAGCCACCAGAGAAATATCTGATGAACTAATGATAAAAACCGCATCAGAAACCGCTCGTGATGCATGCCCAAAGGAAGCAGATACATGGCTCAGCAGCTTCCAAAACATGGTGCTCTGCCATCTGGGAGAGGACGGTGATGGGGAGGCGCGAGCACATCTGTAGCCTCGGCCCCAGCTAGGACCACCCCAGGGGATGTGGGAGCAGTTGCTCTTGGCTCTCATTTTTCCATGCAGGAAATCGCAGACAGAAATATGATGCATCCACCATACGGTGAGTCCTGTGCGTCCTGGACAAATGAGCTGCTCTCGGCGGCCGGGTGTGCGAGGTGGAGCTCAGCCCCGGTAGCCCCTTTCTCCTCTCCCACCTCCAGTGAAGCCGCCCCACGATCAAACCATGGCACTTCACCAACACAATGAACTCAAACATTCCTCTTCCAGAGAGGATGTGGTCAGTCACCACACACATCTTCTGGGGCCCGACCACAGATCCAAACAGTCTGGTCACACATCACATGTAATCTTAACAGCAAACTTTCTGACATGCAGTTCAGACCTACCCCTGTCCTTGTGGGACATTTCCCTTATATCTCCATGATAATAAAGAGTGAGACTTGTTCGAAATATTAGTATCCGGGGAGAGAGAAAAAACGCTTCAGCAGACTATGACTCACACAAGAATTCCCTGAACCTGAGATGTGGATAAGTCGTTAGGAAGAATGAACTCATCCCAGCTTGGAGGTGAGGAGTCAGGATCTCTTCCCAAGCTGAAGCTCCCCAAGCCTTCCACAACGAGGCCCTTAGCGGGGGTTTCATGCTGGCATCACACCACAGATCCCACCCCACACGGGACTTTGCCAAGCCGGGAGATGCTCTCAGATGCCGTGGTGGAGTCCCAGGCTTAGAGCAGGGACCGTCCGTAAGATGTAGCCTGTTGAACACATCTCACAGCAAAGGATCAGATCTAAGGCCACCATTTCATGCTCCGTGGCAGGACTTTGGCCATGATGTGATCACACCATGATGGGATGACCCCTGGCATTGACAGTTCCTCTCCCACCAGCAGCACCTTGGGGGTTTTGAGCTCTACATTTCTCATCTGTTCTCCCTCGTGCGCTGGCCCAAATGCTCCTGCTAGTTCTGCAGCACCCACAGGACACACCAGCATCATCTCTAGAGAAAAAGGGCAATGTTTTATACAGCAGTACTCTCCTGAAACTACTGTTGTCCAACTTGCGACATGTATGACTACATGAGTCCATGTAAAAAGAGCAGAATGGCATTATTCCACCCAGATTTTTTTCAGAAGAAAATAATGTTTATGAACAAACCCTAACTTCTCTCTTTTTCACTTCCATCAAAAATTTAGAATTATTTTATAAAAATAAAAAAGTCCCTTAATGTTTTTTTTTTACTGAAAACTTTTATATGGAGCAAGAAGCATTTTTTTAAAAATCTGAAGATGAAAATTCTTTTTTTTCTGATGTGTAGTTTCCAGGAAATATATCAGGATTGGGGTTTCTTCTGCAATTGGGTGAAGCATGTTTTCACATCAACTGTAGCATGTATATCAACACATCATTTAATCAACCTGTAGTTTCTGTGTTTAATATCTCCTGGTGTCTATTAAAACCCAGTTGGTGTAACATGCAGTCTCCATCTTCCAGCAGTTAGCACAGAACATCAGTAATTTATCAGCATTTCCACCTATGTTTGGAGCTGCAGATATCTGCAGTAACTGTTTAGTAATGACTTTCTTATGGCTTCTGTTGCAGATATAAAAGCTTGTAATGCTGAAATGATTGTTTTTTATCAGTCAAAGTATTTTCCAATCTGTTCCATTTCCTCCACCCACATATTTTGTTTTGTGTGAGGAAAATTAAATAAACAGGATCCATTTTTTCCAATGAAAACAAAATCAGTTTGCGAGCCGAAAGGATCTCAGCTTGAAAGCAAATGGGCTTTGAGCAATTTAAAACTGTTTCTGTGCTTGTGTTAATGAAGAAATTAAAAGTTTAGAGGGAACAAAATTACCATGAATGACGCATTGGAAATAGTCTAACTCAGCTCTGCAGGATAACACCTCTCATTTGGACATGGCCTGAGCTGTTGATAACAGCGAGGAGCATAAAGGGCATGTGGCAACCAGCGTTTTGGAAACCAAAACACAAACCAGCTACTTTCATGGCTCTGGGTCCAGCTGCTTGGGAGCCAACAGGCAGCACTTGCTTCTCCTCAGCCTCACAAGCAGCAGAGTTGGAGCAGCAGCTCCTGAGCCCCACGGACAGTTTGTTGCAGCTCACGGATATGGACAGGGAGCCGGGAAGGGCAGAGCCCCGGAGGGCAGTGCACGGGGTGGTGCATCCCAGGATGCTGTCTTATGGAGCCATGGCCCCATCTGCAGCTCCCGGAGATGGAGAGATGAACTTCCCGGTGTGCGAGCCATGCACTCGCCTAACTCCCTGGTCACTCCTTCTCCTGGGCTTTCGTTAATGCTGACCCCAGAGGAACCGCCCTGGCTACTAGCCCCCATCCTGCTCCCAGCAGCCCATCCTCTTTGCATACAGCAGATGATCATCCGGCTGTGTTCACATCCCTGCTTGAAATTTAGAAGTGGCTCGTGCCCAAGAAAAGGTCACTTCCCCCCCAAACTGGAGGAGCCAAGTGCTCCTGCCTCCCCGACACTCCCACGTCGCCGGCCAAGTGCAAGCGGTGACGAATGACTTTTTTAATAACCACGGCCAACAGCCCAGCGAGCTGCAACCAACCCCGCAATGAGCACCGAAACACATGGCGCTGGCCGGCGGGTCCCCAGGGAGGATGCTCAGCCGTCCAAGGGTTTCTTCGAGAGCTCCTCGCCGTGCCGGGCTATTTCCCCACCAGGACTTAAGTGGCCGAGGAGAGCTTGCAGCGAAGCAAAGGGAATTTCCACCAAGAAGGGAAATATCTAGAAATATTTCTGAGGGTACAGGCGAGTTGAGAGGGTTGGGAAGCGGGATGGGGGCTGTGGGAGGGAGGGCAGTGGCAACAGGTTGCCTCCGAGCTGCTGCTGGCACAGGCTCCCGGCTGCCTGTTGCTGTCTCCGAACAGATGTGGGCAGTTTCTCAGATGATGAAGTATCGAATATGTTTCTCCTTCAGGGATTATTACTACTAAATAAATCTGCAGGTTTATATGTTTAGCAGCTGACGGAGATTCTTTTTCCCTCCCCTTCTCTGTTATATTATTTCTTGCAGCAAGAGCCAAAACAAGGCTTTTAAGCCAGGGAGTGGGGAGAGAACGATCAGGATGTGATCTGGGAAATTTTAGAGACAATGCTACATCAAATAGGGACAAAATATCCTACCCAAAACATAGCTCATTTATACATTTAAGCTTGTTTCATGGTGTATCTTGGACTCCATGAGTACTGGTTTAACCACCAGTTCATAAATTCATCTGGTATCTTTAGAATTTGTGGCCTGGGAAAAGATCTTTCCCTCTCTCCTGGTGGTATTGGATTTTTATTTTTTTTTTCCTTTCTTTCTTTCTAGGCTGACTTTGAGCAACATGGGGCATGGATTTACAGTGTTTTAAGTTCCACTGAAAATATTCCCTGATCAGCCCCGAAATGAAAGATGGAGAGTGTGTGATGAAGGAGCCCAACCTGTTTGCAAGGGTGTTCCAGCTCCCCTTTGGTAATGGCAGGTTGATCCAGGGGCACGAGCTGAGTCATGCAGTCCTGATGTTTTGATGTCTACTTTGGTGTTAGAGGGTCTAAATTCACTTGAAAGGCACCTCTAAAACAAGCCTGGAGAGACGCTCGGTGCTGTTCCTCTGGCCTCCGTGGCTCCTGGGTGTCTGATGCCAGAGGCACCATCACAGGAGCACTGCAGGACTTTGCTTCCCAATTCCTCCTTCCAGTTTCTAACTTCTCCTTGTTCCATAAACATTCAGCTCAGACTGCCAAAAGGCCCCAGCTCTGGAGAGCTAAGGGATGTGCAAGAAACACTTGCCCGTATACCAAAGCTGATGGCAGCCATGGCTACACTTGAAGAGCTCCAGGACTCTTTTACTTGTGATGGGATATTGCTTGAGGGATGGGGGACTCCCATGAGGCAGCACATTGCTCAGCGGCTCGGGTTTAGGAGTCCAACCCAGCCCCCAGTCCCTGCACATGGGGGCGAGGAACCCCACCGCGTGCCTAAGAGTGCCTGTGTCCTGACACCTGGCCACAATAATATCCATCACAATCCCAAACGCACTAAGAGAGGAAAGCGGGTATGAATTCAGCTCATCCAGAGCCTCAGGAAGCCAGGGAAGCAGATCCCAGTTGGGTGGAGCAGGAAGGCGTATTACGCTGTTTGAAACCCCCTGCTAGTTTGACCAAAAATTTAGATGCTGAGACCTCTGCAGGAGGAGATCAGGAGCAGGGTGCGAAGCAGAGGGGGGTGGCTGGGGCTGCTCTTTTGGAGAAGGATGAATGCCATGTGCCAGGCTGGCAACACCACCTCTGTGACAAGGGACACGGCTGGCTTCACGCGCTGCTTTTCTCAGCTGCTGTGGGATGGGGATGTGGCCGTGGCCATCCAGCCCCCGGGAATGCAAGGTCCGGGCAGTCTCTGCTCCCATCCGGCTCCGGCTTCGCACATGGCCCCGTACCCGGGGGCAGCAGCGATGCTGCCTGTGGCCAGGTCCTGGGATGTTTTTAGGAAAAAGGCGATGCTTGGGGTAAATCTGGTACAAATCCCTGCTCAGCTTGCGGGTTTTCAGAAAACACTCTTTGCTGCCTTTTCCACCCCTCAAGCATGAGCTAATTAAAGCCTGCAACCGGCACGGCGTCAGAGAAAAGTAACGGGATCCACGTGGAGATGGGGAAGCTGTTGGACTCAGGACTATATTTCTGATTCCTGGCTCCTAGCTGTGGGCAGCCCAGGGAACGTGCCTCCGAAGGTGTCTCGCCGGTGCTCGCCATGCGGCAAGCACATGCTGGGGGCTCGGGGTCCAGCCCTCTCTGCTGTGAGACTTCGCTGAATCACCCAGCAATTAGGTAAGAATAAAGCTGAAGTGGGCTCTCGTGTTACCAGCGAAAAGCCAATGCAAGTAGTACAGAGCAACTTACATCACAAGCCTGAGGTTAATGCGTTTCACAACAGCACATGAAAATCTTTTAACAGATTGTTCTTTATTTAATGGTTAAAATGGCGGGGAGGGGGGAAGGTGCTGTGTAATCCCACGCTCATGGAGAGAAACCTGCTCTTGGTCCCACATCCCACTGCAAAGCTGAAGAGGAAAGAAATACTATTTGTAGTGTGTTTTTGACAAAAATATATTTGTTTTTTTTTATTATTTTTACGTCCCAGTTTGCGTGAATGAACATGATATTACACTGGTTTAAGAGAACTTTGGCAGCTTTTTATTGCTGTTTTACAGCACAGTTGTTCTTAGAAACAAAAGGTTTGAATTAATGGTGTTTTAATGTACAGGATATGACAGAAATGAAATGCAGAAACAGTTGGCTTGCACACTGGGATCCAAGTCAAAATAAAATTTGGCCGTAAGCCTGCAGCGCTCCTCTGGGACACCCAAAAGGGGTGTGAACATTAACTCATACAGCAATAACCCTGGCGATCATGAGCCTGCTTCAGACTCCCACTAATGCAATAATTGAATAAAAACCATCTTCAATTGCCATATTAAAAAGCAACCTTGAATGCTGGAGAAAGACACAAAAGCAGAACAAACCGCATGTCCTGAGCCATTCCAGGTTCTGGTTAGCTACACTTTGCCTGTTAAAGGTAAGCCTTCGACGGAATCCCAAGCTTTGCTTGGTACCTATTAAGATTTAGCAAACTACCCAAAAAAAAGAAGCCCTGCAGATTTTTCTTTTTTGTTTTTCCAAGGCAGTATAAATCCTCCAAGTACCCAAACCAGAAGGCAGGGATGATTATCGTCAAAATATCTCTGACATTTCCTTCAGGGTTTTTGAAATACTGAAAACCTCCTTCTATCTTTGTCAGTGTCTTCCTCTGCTGCCTACAACCACGTGCCTTAACTCCTCCATCTCTCCAGCCTCCAACTTGCCTCTGATGTTTCATGCAAGAAGGATGCATTGTGTAGTTGACGACTGCTTCGTTGTGGTGCCAGCTTGTTCCACAGGCTTGACTCTGTCTTTCTTTTTTTTTTTTTTTCTTTTTTTTTTTTTTTTTTCGTTTTGGTAATTGGGAACAGGCAGAAGTTTGAGTATTAAAAAAAAAAAAAAAAAAAGCGTTCCACGTAATTTAGAGAAGTTAACAAAGCGTGAAACTAAATAAAAAACACCATCCGGTGCTGATCTCAACGTTTATATATGCATGAGTGCATATAGGCGTATAGAATATATTTGAACTAGATCCCTGTTTTCAGAACAAGTTTGTTGCTGTTGTTGCTCTGACACCGCGCAGTATTTTGAAGGCTTTTTGACCGGATCATTTTTTTTGAACCATGATATCTGTCTGAATGCTTCAGGTTTCCTGTTTTGGGTACTTTGCCGTGTTACCGGCATCTCTCTCAACTCTTGCAGCAGTATCTCAGAAACGCAGTCCTCTGGGCACTTTCAGGAGGTTTGATTAGCCAAAGTGGCCACCTTGGATGGGCTCTCCTTGCCTTCTGCTCTTTCTGAAGATTGGGAAGGCCTGTAAAGAGGAAGAATTAATAGGGAAAGAGAGTCAGTGAGTCAAACTGCCGACAGTCACTGGTGTTGCCCTTGCGTGAGAGGATGCAGAAACACAGCAGTGGTTCTGTCAGGCTGGGGAGCTGGAAGCTAGGAGGTGCGGACCCAAAAGCTGTAATTCGACATTGTCACTGAAGAAGATGCCACCAAGGGGAGAAGACCCAGTAGGTTCCTCCAGCACATTTCCCAGTGGCCACATCCACAAGCACGATCACATCCAGGACATCTTTGCCTACGTGGACCAGTAACAACCCTTGCATTCACTCCTTTCTCTGGGAGGATGGAGCTCCCTGGAGCTGCGGGTGTCTCGCTGGTGGACCTTGGCCCCAAAGCGCTGAGTGGTTTGGTCAGGTTATGCCTTCAGCACTGACACTGGCAGCTGGCTTGTGTCTGTCAGTGTGAGGCTCAGCATAACATGGTAAAAATTGATTCCTTCTACGTTTCTTCTATTCCTGCCCCAAGCCCCAGATTAGACACATGCCTAGCCCCTCACTAGCAAAGTTGATTTCCTGGTTGTGATTAGGGATGGTTTACATATATTTCCTAAAGTTGTTTTCCTTTTATTACTATCATTTAAACAGAATTCTGTGTATCATTGCTTTTCTGAGACATCTGCACTTCAAAAGACCCTTGCCAACTTTGGTCCTGAAATGGGATGTTGAAATCCACGCAGCCAGGAGGGCTTGCACTGGCTGAGGCTCCCACCCAAACTTCCTCCTGTGAAGTCTCAACATCCCTGTCATCCCACCACTTCAAACTCAAGCTGCGAGAGGCACTGCAGGAATTAAAGCACATTTAGCAGAGCACTTAGCGAGAAGTGCGATGTTAAATCACTACGTGAGAAATAGCCACCACGATGAGTAATAACGAGGTGTCAGACTCTCACTTCTCCTCTCCCCCTGGATGAAGGGTAGGATGGAGCTGGGCCAAGCTGGGCACAGGGAGCAGGAGCTGTGGGGCTGGGTGTGCAGCTCCTTCTTTGCTCACCCTCCCTCCAAGGAGAAAGCTGGCGGCTGCTGGACAAGGTCTGTTGCAGATTTCTCGCCTCTCCTCCCCGGCTCAGCTGGCCAAGGCTTTCAGCATGACTCTAACCCTCCCCTACCCATTCCCATGTCCATGAGGAGGGAGAGGGAAGGTGAAAGGGAAGCTGGCAGTCCTCATGAGCTCATTTTTTCCTTCTGAAATATAGTCATACATACTGCTGAGTAAAGAGGTGTATTCACTTCTTCCATTAGTCCCCTGCCATGGTGCAAGGGTGAGTGAAGCTCTTCCCTTCGCCCCTGAGCAGCTCTGTGTTTGGGATTTTTCTGCCCTACGTTTCAAGTACATCGCCACCTTCCTCCTTTTTTCTATTCCTTGCTGAAGGCAGAGCAGGACTTTCAGATGCATTAGGAGGCTGCACATTAATCTGCACCTCGGTTGTTTCTAAAAAAAGGACGACACAGTGGCCTTCAAGGGCAGAGCACCCAATCCTCTGTAAAAGCCGGGTGGATTCAGGATCAGTATCTCTTCCACCCAGGCTGAACTGGGCATGATGGTCTGACTGCACCCACACCTCATGGGACTATACCATTTTGCTCAGACCCTGGCTCAGCTGGGAGTCACAGAGCAGTTGGGTTCTGGGATTTACCTCCTTTACCAAAAAAACAGTCAAAATATTTCAACATTGTGTCCCATTGTGAAAGTCCCACTCACTCAGCCAAAACAAAATGTTCTGACCTTATTCACACAAAATTGCGTCATAGGCTTTGATTCCTCCTCCACTCTTCTCGCGACTGCAAAGCTCAGTCCTTTGGCAGCATCCCTCTGGTTTTATGAGGTCTGTGGGGGGTTATTAAAGCAGTTCCTGACTCCCTGACAATCCAACACAAGAAGTGGTTTTCCCAGCTGACAACCGGTCCTCAGATCCCAGCTGGCCCCACAGAAACAAGTGTCATTCAGACAAAAGCTCTGCGCACCTGAGCTGCATCGGAGGGATGCTGCAGCTTCCAGGGGCAGTGCCTTGGCTCTGACCCATTACTCATCAGCAAGGAAATTCCTAAGCATATCTCCCTCTTTCAAGTTCTCCTCCTCTCCTGCTTTACCCTCCCTACTGTTCTCATTCCTGTTTGATGGATACCTGCCTCTATGCTATTAAAACCCCCCAGTTATTCTGCTGTGAATAAGATCTAAGCACCTGCTGTGGCGTCTCAGGCTGAAAGACCCTGATTTCCTCCGTGGTTAAAGGGGGTTAAAGATACACGTGTGACAACTAAATTGGCACGTGTAGGAAGGAGGGGGGTGACTGCGGCCCCAGCTGTCTCTCATAGCTGTTTAGGGAGTCAGAGCCACACAACCCTCTAGACACAGTGGTCTGAATAACCTTTAGACATATATGCCTATGCCTGCCCTGGATTCTCAGCCAGTGCCGTAATAGCCCTTGCATCTTCCCGTACCAGATCAAACCAAATTTCTGGGTTAACTCTGACTTAACTCTGTGAGACAGAGCAAGGTGATGCCAAGGAAGGAGCAGGATGGCATGCCAGTAATACAGATGTAGTGATAATGGGCAATTAAGGGGACATGAGCCAACAAGTTGGAAATAGGTATTTGTGCAGAAATACTGGGATCACAAACCCTATGTGCTGGAGCTCCGTGAGATCTCATACATAGATATGTCCATTCCTCTCTTGAATTTTACAGCCATTGGCTATTGGGTGATTAGACTCAAACTGGATTAATTACCTGTTCCTTGCTTACTGACATCTGGCTCTTCCCCACCTACATACTGAGATGGCAAAGGGAGAAGAGCTCACCGAGTCAGACTCAGAACAGAAAAAGCACCCACACTCCTGTCCTCAGCTGCCATCAGCATCCCTTGCCAGTGTGTCATGGACACCAGCAGCATCAGTTTCTCTTCCTGGACCCCCCCAAAGGAAGAGGGGTGGGGTGGGGATAAATTTATAGGTGTCACCAAGCAGTTAGGTTCTCTATTTGCATGTTGAACACATGCACAAGAAAGGGCTCTCCCCACACGGTTGTCAAATGACAGTGAGATCCTTCTGGAGAGCAAGGAAGAACCGAGAAGATATTAAGGCACAAAGTACATTCCTCTGAAGCCGGGGAAATCCTCCCACTGATTTTTGCAAAGACTCCCGCAGAGATAACCCAGCAGTGCCACGGGCTCTTCCACCAGGCAGGGTGGGAGACGCAAGCCCCAGGGCTGCATTGCCATGGCAATGGGAGGGGGTACAGTGTCCTATCACCTCTGCACACCGCATCCAGGAATAACAGTCTGTGGGGAAAAAAAGTCACATTTTTTTAAAATGTGAAGTTCCACAGGCCTTGTCCATAAAGGATCGATATTGCCCAGCACAGGAGAGGGGTGGGTGGAGAAGGCAGTGTTATGTTTGCTGTAGCAAAGCAACAGTAGCTAATGTGAAAGACCATTGCCAGGCTGTTTTTTATTACTTGAGGTCCCTTTGAATTAGAGTTTTAACAAGCATTACTGACTCAACCGGTAAACATGGTAACTGTTGCTAACAGCGTGCAACAATTAAGCAAATTAATCTCAACACAGCCACATGCTGTCGTGCTCACAGGCCTGCTAGTCTGGCTTCCCCTGTGAAATCAGAAGGGCTTTTTGTCCCCCTCCTTGATTTCAGTGATGCTGGTTTTTCCAACCCAAAAATTCTGAGCGTAGCTGGCTAAGGCACCTCCGCAGCCTGATGTGCCATAGGAAAAAAACCCGCCCTTCCAGGCAGGGAGCTGGGAAGTGGCAAAACGGCAGTGACGCAGAGGGGAGGTCTTGTCCTTCTCAGAGGTCCCACCAGCTGGCCGGGGGCAGCAGCAGAAGCCATTGTGGTGTTCGTTACCTTCCAGGCTGTTGTTACACTGCCAGAAATCTCCCACTCACCTTGGGAAGGCTTTGAGTGCTGCCAAAGTGCTGCTCAGGCTTCTGGTGTAGGAAACTGTGGGCATTGGGGCTGGGACCGGAGCGAGCGCGGGGACCGATGCGACCCGGTCCTCAACAACACACCGTCACGGACCCAGTTCCTAGCATTTTTTACAGACCTCTGCAACTGAGGATTTTTATGTCTCTGAGTATAGGGTACAGTAAATGAAAGCACCCAAAAGCCAGAGTCATTTTTGGCAATGGAAAACACCGCATCAGGTGCCTGCCCGGTGCCAGCGCTGTAGCTCAGCCTTTGCTGATGTACAGAAAGACCGTGGACCTGCCAGCTGTGCACATCCACCACAACCCCAGCACCATTCCTGCCACCAACATCCAGAATGTCATTTTATTTAAACTTTAAACGAGCCCAAACGAAGCAGATAAACGCAGAGCTGCCGGAGCTCACCTGAAGGCAAACAAATCACCGGGAAAATGTTTGTTTGTCACCAGCTTCTGGGTTTCAGCCATAGAGAAGCCACCAACAAAAAAGCAAGTGGTAGAGTGCACAAGTGGGTATGAGAAGACCCTTAGAGATGATGGACACGGGTTATCTGCACCCAGCTGTACCATTCCTGCCCTTTAACCACGCTCTAATCAAAGAAGTGCCCCGTTACTACACAAATATCCCAGCATGGCCCAGGACATCAGGCCACTGCCCCTTTCCCTGGACACTGTGTGTCTGATGTCCCATCAGGTGTATGAGATTTTACTGCACGAATATCCAGTATCCCGCTCTTCCCAACCGAGAAGGCCAAGGTGGCTTGTGAACTGAAATTAGAGAGAGCTTGGTCAGCCTTCCCAAGAAACCAGAAGGCAGTGAAATCCAGCTTAGCAGACTCAATAAAGGCTTTAAATGATGCTTCATTTTCATTACTTATAGAAAAACAAGAAACCAAGACATTAAGAGCCAAGACATTTACTAGGAAATTCTTGGCATTTCTTCTTGGAACGTTTCATGATCATTCTGGGATATGGGTTTTCAGGAAAACACAGAGAGGAAGGATATATTATACAGGCAGTGTTGCAATGCCACACAGCTTTGTGACCAATATTATCTACAAAATATAATTTCAAAAACAAACAAAAGAAAGGAAGTAAAATGCCAGTGCAGTGTGAAGATGGGGAAACTGAGGCATGGGCTCACGTAGGTGAGCAGGAGAGATGCAGATACCCCGCTGTGGTCCGAGCAGCTACCCTCACCCAAAGAGCTGACCGTGCACTCCTGTCCTCCTCCCACGGGTCCTGCACAACGTGTGGCTGTGACAGAAGCGACCAAAGGGCGGCAGCTGGAGGGTGCAGGCAAACCTGGAGACAGCCCACCGCTGGGAAGTCAGAGCATCCCGTGGCAAAGCAGGGATGGTGGTGAGCATCAGGCAGAGCAAGGGGCTCTGGAGAAAGTGCTTCGAGATGAGTCAGGCCACTGATTCAATGGGATTTTGGTCTGCAAAAAAGGCTGAGAAAAGGCTTCGCTATTTGGCCCACGACAACAGAAAACCATCCAGATGAAAATCTGCGGTCAGAAGCTCTCTAGCTTGGAGGTCTGCACTGAAGCAAGTGAGCTTTTCAGCAATGCAACATGAACCTCGAGCAGATCAGCAAGGAAATCACTCTGCGACAGTAGCTAAAAATACGCTGGAGCAGAAAACATTTCAAGGCAGGCCAGGGCCGGCTGGAGCACCCTCTCCCCGGCAGACCTTTCCAATCACTCCAGCGTGCTTCCTTTTTCCTTTTTTTTCCCTCTCTCTCTCTTTTTTTTTTTTTAACTGAATTGGATGGGACATGACTTCCTATTGCGACCAAAATTGCTTCCGTAGGATTGTGGGGGAGAAACCAGAAAATAAATATGTTAATTTTTCCTCTGAGGCCAGAGGAGAATATGAAAGGAGAGGCTGGATATGCAGATGGATAAATGATTAACCAGGCGCTGTCCTTTATCTGTCTGGAAGTCCTCTGAAAAATAAAGGTTAAGAAAAGAGTACAGAAGCAACTGGCCATAGACCTCATTAATCTGTCTCTTTTTGTTGGCACCAGCCAGGTAGCTGGACCCCCAGGGGCTATCAGCATCCACATTCAACATCCTTCTTTGATAACCAAAGCAGTTTTTCATGTCCAGCAGTGACTAAGTGGTGGATTTTGCACTGTTACCTTATGTTAACCCCCAATGTTTTCGGATCACAGGACAACACAATAATCACCTTGGCAAAGGAGCTTGGCCAGGCAATGTTTTTAATATGATTTCCAGAAAGAAAAAGTCCTCGAGTTTGTATGAGAGAAAGCCTGGGTTTCTCTAGAGTTAAATAGTAAGGGAGAGCTGAAAAGGGAGGAAGGCATCTGAAAACACAACTCTCCTTAATGAGGGAGTCTTGACCAGCATAGTTGGGTTTTTTCCAAGTATTTTCATTGTTTTGCTCCATTAGAAAAAAAACAGCCTATGTTCCCAATATGCCGTACATGCAAAGTCGAGAAAAACCATCACGGGGAGGCAGCTAACATCATCCCCTCCTGCTCGGCCAGCCTTGTGCAACTGTACTTTGCACTTCTCCAGCAGCCCTCATGCCAAGCTTCCCAAGCACCTTAGGAGGATTAATGCCCCAAGGCCACGTCCACATCACAGCACGTTCCAAACGGAGCAGCAGTGGCTCCTGCCACGCAGCATCCATCACCATGCCCTATGGCTCCGGAACAGGGGAAACTGAGGCACAGCCTGTGGGTGGGCACAGGTGTCCAAAGGAGTGTGTTATCCCATTTTATAAATCGCTGGGCTAGCAGACTCATTGACTCCCACAGAGTCTCCAGCAAGTTTGACAGAGGGAAATAAGTAATGGGGGATGGGGAAAGCAAAGCAAAGTGAAGTAAATCCACGTTTCTCTTCCTTTCATCAGGGAATGTGGCCAGCAGTGCACGGGGCGGGAGGAGAACGGGTTAAAGTGATCTATCCAGCCAGAGATCACAGGAGACCCCCCTTTGTCAATCTGGAGTGCTTGCCAGATATTGGGTTGAATAATTAAACAGCTACTTAACCCTCGGACAGCGTGTCTCCCGCTCCCTTCCCTGCTCCTGACAGCCTGTACTTAAGTAGCTATGGCAACGATTTGGGCGCCAGCCTGTTGACTGAAGAATATGGAAATCACAAGGATTTAATTTTGCTGTGGCACAAAAACTTGTTTGATCTGAGGGTTGTGGCTTTTCTGCAGCTTTCAGCAAAGAATAATTTCTATATTCATATCTCCCATTCAGATGTCAGTTAACAGCTCAAAAAAAACCAAAACAAGAAAAAAAAAAAGGCCAAAAGATTCTCAAAAAAAAAAAAAAAATAATCCCCTTTTTCTGGGCTGGATTAACACTTGAGATGCCGGCTGGAGGGAGCTACCTCTGCTTAGCCTGACGTCAGAAGGTCTGGAGATGCATCTGCCCCCAGTGCATCCGAAGGAGCAGGGCAGTGGGAGCGTGGTGGGAGCCACTGCAAGGGAAGAGCCAAGGAGGGCTCAGAGGGCACAAGAAAGAGCCAAGTTGATGAGCAGTGAGAAAAACTTCGAGGGCTAGAAGGGACTTGAGGAGTACCCAGGAAGCAGAGGGGGCTGGTAGGGTCAGCGGGATGAAAAAAAAGACCAGAGACCACCTGGTTCTGCAGAGCAAGGAGGTAAATCCCCGGAGTGGGGGCATCCCTGCAGCAGCATCTGCTCCGACGCTGCAGGGAAACCGAGCTGGAGGCAAGTGGAAGAGCTGAGCGGCAGCCAGGACGTGGGAAGTCAGCTGGGGAGGCAGGATTCATCCCTCCCCAGAACGGCCATCGCAGAGCAGGCTGCAGGTGGATGGATCAGGTGCAGATCACCCGTCTGCTTGGAAAATGCTGTTTCCAGGCCAGTTATGTGGGGGCTGGTTGGGTTGTAGCTGTATGAGGAAGACACAGAAGGAGGAGAACATAGCAGGGACAAACAGAATTTTGTTTTCATTCCATCTCTTTGCCTCGATCACAACTGCCCGGCGGGAAGCTCCTGCGGGGGGACCTTTTCATGCCCAAAGCCCAGAGGCATTTATCTCCGGCCGTGGGGAAAGGAGCTAGGAGTCCTGCATCACTGCTCTTAGCCTGGTTTTCCCTCTGTACCAGCTTGTACCTCTTTTCGAGGCTGCTTTCTTAAAGGAAGCTGATAGCTTGAGTTAATGAAGGAATGATAGAAGTATACAGGCATCAACTGTTTGTTAAGATGCCAGTACTGCATAGCCAAAGGGAATGACTTAAACTGTTCTTGCTATTTTTGTGTTATCTTTCTTGAACGTTTGTGGGGTGGAGGCTGAAGCAGGGAGAAGAGGCTTGAATGCAAAAGCTGAAATTCAAAACACATGGTATCAAAAAGTCACGTGCACGATGGTAGCCGACAGAAGCTGACAAACCTTTGCCATCAACTGTGATGGGAACTGGACTGCTCCCAGTGCTTGCAGTACAAGCTACTGCTGATTCATAGAAAAATGGTCTTCCCGCAGCCCTTACCTGTGGTCAGGGGAGGCTCAGACCCCTACAGCCAGCACCCACATTTACATGTGCTATTTGTTCTCCATTTTCAGAAGTTCTGGGGTATGAGGAAGAAATAAGGCTGTAATTTAGGCACTGCCTAGGGCCAGAGCAACCAGCACCCTGCCCGACCAAAGGGAGATGCCCAGCAGGACCCCACTTTTCCCTGGAGACACCCTCTCATCGTAGCTCCTTCGCAAGCAGAGTCAGGAGGAATGCAAAAAGCCAAAGTACTTGACATGTGTGATCCTCAGAGGGCAGGATGGGATCAGCAGGATGCAGGTACCACCTTCATGAGCTAAACTTTGCCCACGGGGAGCCTGCGTCACTGCCAGGACCGTGTGATGCTGAGGCTGGTGGGAAGAGCTCAGCCCTGCAGAAAGCTGCTGCTCTCAGTGCCATCAGCACCCAGACAGCCCCTTCAGGTGCAGGATCCAGCGCGGCGGGGCTCCCAAGTGCTACAGAACTACAGAAAAATCACAGTCCTGGCACTGTGGCTTCTCACCAGTGGAGCTGGTGGGCAGCAGCTGACTGTGCAAGCTGCCAAGGGAGCAAGAGGATATAGTTAATGGGAGAGCTGAAGCTCATTTTTCTCATCCCTGGTAAATCCACTCCTCAGTTAAAAGCTGTAACAGCTTGAACCAAAGCACACAGGCTCTGCAGCTGCTGGCTGTGACAACTCGTGACCTCTGTGGATTGGCAAAGATGGAAGCCTCTTGTAACACACACCCCAGGAGCCTGCTCTGGCTCCTGCATGGGCTGAGCTCTTCACGTCTAGCCTTATGTTGGAGCTGAATTTTAAATGCTTAGTGTAAGAGTTCCCTGGGGCTTGAGGGTTCCTCTGAGGTACTGCTGCAATGCAAGAAAAATCACATTTTTGAATAAATACACTACAAAAGTGACAACTTTCACCAGGTTGTGTCACTGTTTGGATGGAGGTCGATTTGCAGGAGCACCCAAGTGTCTGTCTACCTCTCCAGCTCTCCCTTCAGCCATCCAGATCCTAAAGGAGTCAGCTGGGTATCTCACAAAAGTAGGTTTTCTTAGGAAAATTCAGACATGGTTTGTCTTTTGTAAGCAAGCAAGGGAAAAACAAGAAACAGCTCTCCCAGGAATAACACAGCAAGTTTTTTCAGCTGGTCCAAGTCCAGATAAGCAGAATTGTGCAGAGGGCTTTGGTGGATATGTCAGGACTAGAGAGGAACGTAGGACCTGAGCAGTGTTAAATTTATCCAAGATTTTCAGGCACAATGCAAAAAAGCAGCAGAGGTTTCTGGACAAATAGTTCTAATATCTGCATCAGCTATTTCATTCTTAGGATGATGGAAGACCCTTAAGGCTCCCAGAGTCAGTTCTGGTCCATTGAACACATAAATTATCCTACATTTCAAAGTTGTCTGAATAAAGTATGCACAAATAGCCAGCTGGCCAGAGGACACTAATCCCATGCTGTAAAAGGTTTCCCCTCCTCAGCCATCTGCCTTTTTTTGCTGTCCATAACTATCTGTCAGCTAAGTGCAGAATGGGTCAGGCTTGGTCATCAGCCATCCTTGAGTGGAGAACTGCAGCAGAGTACCTCACTGGCATCCATCCAAAAAACTCTTTTTTCCTTTCTGGGAAGGCAGCAAGCCCGGGCCGTGGTAAATGTCCTTCTCAATTCCCTGTCTAACAGCTGGTGAGGGCACCTCCCTGATGCACGGTGGTGGCCTGAAATGTGTCAGCTGCAAAGAAAGCAGCTCAGCAATTAAACAGAACTCAAACCATCACCCGACCTTGAAATATCTGCAGTGGTAGAGATCAGAAACCTTGGAACAAAGTCACACCATCATGAAAACATTGGTCAAGCCGTTTGCTGATGGCCTCTAATTTGCTTCAACGACCCCCAAACAGTCCTACCCAAAGACCACCTATCTGTCACTGCTGTGAACACTCTTCCAGCCAGTACTGGAGGAACTGGGATGAGTGGATTGCACTGCACGGGAATTAGCTCCTCGGCACCAGACTCCAGACCAGACTCCACACAGCCCATGAGCAGAGTATGATAAATGTGCCACATCATAGGCTTGTTACATGTGCTGTTATCAGCCAAAGTGACTCAAAAATAGAATGTCTATTTACCGGAAATTCCAATTTTTCACAGTGTTTTTTCTTAAATCCCAAAATAATCAATGAAAAAAAAAAAGGTCAAAGCTGGAAAAACTGATAAATGATATAGAAATATCTAAATGGATGTGTTTAGAAACATTGCAAGGAAACCTACTGATACTTAAAATAAAAAATCCCAATTCAAAGGTTTTATTTATTACCAAGAAATATAAAATGTTGGAAAAATCACCATTTTTACTTGAGGCTAGCTATTTCAGTGAATTTCCAAGTCTTCTTATAATATTCTTTCAATCAGTATAGTTCAAGTGCCGTAAAGAAGCAGCAACCGAAACCAACTTTTGTGACCCTTTGATGCCCAGAACAATTTAACTCCCCTGACATAAGCAGATCAGGTTTTTTCCCTAAAACAAAATTTCTTAAAACAATATCCAAGAACATTTACTCAAAAAAAATACTAGTAATAGGATTTCAGCAGAATTTTTCCACTGGGCTGACATATTTGTAAATCCTAGTCTGTCCATGGTCGGATGAATTTTGCCTTTCCAGTCTGCAAGTTTATTGTCCATTAATAATTATCAGTATCCATTTCATTCTGTAGGAATGAAGGGATTTAAGCGCTAATGTGTTACTGTAAGCAGCACTTTGCTGTTTTCTTGAACTGGAGAAAATTATTCTGTCTCTCCTTGTCATCCTAGCAAGGCTGGGGGGATAGATTACACTACGCCATGAAAATCGCTGGCGGTTCAGGAGTTTAAGCATGTGCTGGGCTGTGGGGGAAGCCGCTCGCCAGGCTGCATTTTGCTCTCTGGCACTGGAGCTCCTTACTTGAGTGGAGCTCCCCATCCCATGTAGGAAGTCTGCAAGACCGTGGGAGAAGTCTTCTCTTTCCATCCTTTGTTCACACACTTCAAAACACCTTGCACTTTTCTCCTCTCCAAACTGCACAATCTCATTTTAAGCCTTTTCACCTCTTCGGTCCTTTTTGTTGCCCATTCCTAGCCCCTTCCAAAATCATAGAATTGTAGAATGGTTTGGTTTGGAAGGGACCTTTAAAGGTCATCTACTCCAACCCCTGCCATGGGCAGGGACACCTTCCACTGGCCCAGGCTGCTCAGAGCCCCGTCCAGCCTGGCCTTGAACATGTCCAGGGATGGGGCATCTACCACCTCTCTGGGCAACTTGTACCAGTGTTTCACCACCCTCACCACAAAAAACATCTTCCCTATATCTAGTCTGTATGTACCCTCTTTTAGTGTAAACCCATTCCCCCTTGTCCTATCGCGACATGCCCTACTGAATAGTCTGTCCCCATGTCTCTTCTAAGCCCTCTTTAAGCCTTGCAAGGCCTTCTGTCCTGCTAGAGACACGGCAACCGAAACGTAACACTGTATTTTAGTGTAATGCATTCTGTGGAATGACATTAAAATACCTTTGGTCATGTTTTCGTTAAGTATTGTGAGATTGTTGGGCTATCAGGTGGCAGTGCCGGTCTCAGCAGAAGGGAACAGCCAGTGCCGCCGCCTGTGCGCGGTCCGTGCAGCTGAGCAGGGATGGCCGGGAGCTCCGCGGTGAGAAGCTGGTGGGCTGCGAAGGCTGTGATCAGCCTCGGTTCCCAGGGTGGAAAAACTTCTTGGGAAATGGGTTGTGATTTTGAGCTGAGATTCGTAGAAGATAGGATCGTCCCCGTTCCAAGACCGGTATCAATAAGATAAATTTAAAAAAGAAAAATAAATGATAACAAACCCACCCCCGCGCTCTGCATTAGAGAAATGATCTGCAAAGTCCTGGGTTTCTGCTGCAGCTCAACGGGGTGGAGCAGACTGACAGGGTGAGATGAGATACCAGAGGAAGAGACCACCCAAAGGAAAGCTTGCAGCTTCTAAGTCATTTAGCAGAGACAACTGTGAGAGCTGCATTCACATTCGTTGCAGTCAGTTGCAACGGCTTTTGAACACCCAAAAAATTTTGGCATATTTGTAACCCTCTATCTCACTACCTGCTGTATCCCAGCGTTACATATGGATGTTTCCCTTCGCCCCGGGAGCAGAGGAGCAGCCAGGAGCTATGGGCTCTCCTCAGTGGCAGGCAGGCATTTTCCCTGTGCCCGCAGTTCTGTGCAGAACTCCAGAAAGACATTGCCTTGCCTTACGAGGGGTTTTGT
This sequence comes from Ibycter americanus, assembly GCA_035590275.1. NCBI lineage: Eukaryota > Metazoa > Chordata > Aves > Falconiformes > Falconidae > Ibycter > Ibycter americanus. Next base: position 26,485,547 of record JAVJGI010000050.1, on the reverse strand, counting down.
TTTACAGGTCATCGGATAATGGCTCCTTCCAGCTGGGAAGCAGTTCCCTTTCCAGCCGTACCATGGCACGGGGGCTGCAATCAGCCAGAGCTGCTTTTCTTGCAAAAAGACGATGAGCAGAAGGAGCGGCTGCACTCCGCTCTGTGGCAATAGCTCCCCAAGGCAAACTTTGCTGGCTAATCCTTGGAGCCTGTCAAAACCTCACCGGAGCCAAGCCGTGCCGTGGTACGAGCCTCAGCCGGTCCCCAAAGGGTCTGTTGCTGTGCAGGGAACAAGAGATCCTGTGACACAGATTAAATCGGGAGATCTGTGGGTTTTCATTCAACTCTAGCCTGAATTGTCCTTTTTACTACTTTTTCTGAAGAGCAGAGGGGAAAAACCCTGCAAGTTCTTTGAAAGGCTCCAAGGCCAGCTGTAATTAGCTGATAAGTTTCTTTATCAGAAGTCAAATGTCAAAGTCTTTGGCTGCAGCTGGGTTAACATTTCGTCTGATGAGTTATCTCTGCACCAATGCCAGGTACAATGCTCTCAGCTAGTGGTAGTTAAATCACCCCATGGACCTGAGCAGCTCAGGTTTAGGTTTTACTCTGCTCTGCTGCTTAACGTCACTGAGGTTTGCTGGAGGGAACGGGGCTCCGTGCAGAAGGGTGAAGTGGGCAGAGCACCGGTGGGGCAGGAGGCACCGTCGGATCCAGGATTTAGGGAAAATCAGGAAATGGACATTCATGAAACACTTCTTTGGCATGCTAGAGTAAAGACAACAGGGTCACTCAGGAAGACAAGCTTTGGGAACACAGAGCTGCAGTGGACCACAATCAATGTCCGCACCAGCTCCTTGATTTTTCAGGCAAATCGGAGGCATTTAACCCACAGAGGTTCACAGGGCACCCACTCTCCACGTCTCCCACCCACTGCTATCACAGAAACCTCCCAGCACCTTATAACACACAAAACCACCATTGTAGTGTGCAAGAGCATCACTAATGTCAAGTTTCCTGCTATAGCAGGGAATTTGCGGGGGGAAATCTGCAGTGATCCTAGGCATGCTCCGAAGTCCTCACCTTTCTGACCTGAAAGAAGTAATTTCTGCACCCTAAATCAGACAGTTTGTTTAACCCAGAGCATGGAGAAATGATCTATCCACCAGGCATCCAAGAGATTTTAATACCACTAGGAGCATAAGTGCTTTGCTCAACATCCTGTTTCTAGCTGTGGCCAATTTCCACTCTTTCAGAGGAAATAAAAAAAAAGAAGAAAGACAAAAAAATCTCAAAACCAGAAGCTAAATCATGCTAAAAGGGTCAGAAACAAACCCTTTCTTGCCCCTGTGGGTGAGCTGTAGAACCCCTGAAGAAAGGGATTAATATAATATAAAAACAGTGCAAACAAACTTGAACAAGCAGTTAGTCATTCTCCTTTCACGTCTCCTTTCCGTCTTCTGGATACATCAGACAGTGGGATTTTATTAAATCAGAGGATAATCATATTTTCCGATTTTTTGTCAGGCTGTCTTCATACAAAATACCTTTCTGATTTGCATAACAGAATAGGGCAAAGAAGATGGAGCATAACTGACCTCTTCCCTTCATGGGTGAACTGGGGACATGTGTCTCATCCTCGTTACCTCCACCAAGCCAAGCAGGTACCTTCTGACCCCAGCCCAGCCATACATACATGCTTCAGTTCCCCATTTCAGGTCAGATATACAACGAGCATCACCTAAACATGGTCCTCTTCATAACAGACCAACTCATAATTTCTCTCGCACCTCCCGCAATATGTATTTTATAAAACTAAAGAAATGCTGTCTGGATACAAACCAGAGGCAATTACCTTCAAATCTTGAAAATCCCAATTCTTTGTAACCTGGCATGCATCCTACACCACCTCATATACAAACCAGGGGAATCTCGGGCACCAGTTCCTGCTGCCTCTACTCAGGAAACAAGGATCGTTTGAGCCTTCATCCCTTCTCTCCGCCCAGGCACCCCTGAGACAATGGTCACGACTTTATCCGTTACCCAGGGCCCTGCACACGTGGAGCTCGGATGCTAAAGCAAATAGATAAGAAAGAGGCAGATAAATATCCTTCCATTCCCCAGACCACCCAGGGCATATTTTCAGAGTCCCTGTAGCTGGTGTTCAATGGGACCTGCTTTAAGGTGTGATAAGTCCAATAATATTATGTATACTTCTGTACCTATATACAGACACATCCATGTATGCATGTGTGTGTGTATATATATATGTGAGAGTGTATATATGCATATATATCTCTATATGCATGTGAGTGTGTATATCCATGCATACACATTTATAGAAAGTAACCAGCAATTACAAGAGAAAAGCCACAAGTTAATGTATGTAATCACGTCAAATCCCCAAAGCAATAAAGGGGAAACTGCCTCTGCTCGAGGTTTTTGCTCGGTGAAGCCAAGCAGTCAGCTGTGCAGCAGCAAGCCTCCCCCAGAGCCGCCGTTCCCATGGCAAAGCTCTCTCCCACCCTCCAGCCACCCACTCCTCCCTGGTGCCACTAAGCACATCTCCGCCCAGCCGGCCCCCGACCCCTTGCAACCGCTCTCTTGGCTCCTGTCTCCTTCCCAAACTGGTCCAGGACGCTGTGGCCAGAACATTTCCCTCCGACTATCTGTGTAATAGCCTTCCCCAACCCCCTCTTCCCTGCAGAACAGGGTAATAAAAAAAAAAAAAAATTAAAAAAAAAAATTAAAAAATACAAAAATAAAATTTTCGGAAGCTCCAAGCCTGGAGCCTGAGGTTGCTGAGAGAGAGGAGAAAAAAACGCACCTAATTATAAGTGTGCAAAAAAGAGTTTGCCTGTAGGAAATGGGAAGATTACATGCTGAAAGAATTGGCAAATAGCTGCAAGACAGGCAGTCTGAAATGAGTTATGTCTCCGCACGGCGACTCCTCACTTGTAACTATTTTAATTTAAAGTCGTTATTGTCTTCCTTCCTCACAATTGTTCAAGGGACTCCAAATCACCCTTTGCCTAAGGAGCACCGTGGAAATTCCTGGCCACAGAGCAGGATGAGGGGGAAGAAGGGATGGACAGCATGTTCGCCTCTCTTCTGAGCCTGCCAGGTTAGGCAGAAGTTAAAAAGACCATCGGGATAGAGCCAGAAGGGAATGTTACACACCCACCTGACCTTGGGACTGCGCTGGCTTCCCTCGCCCTGAGCCCAGGACCGTGCCTGCATCCCAGCCGGGGCCTCGGGGCTGCATCCACAGCATCCCTGCGGCCGCTGCAGCTGGCAGCATGGGAAACGCAGCTCCAGCGCGAGCAGCCCTTGCAGGGAGCAGCAGCATGTCCCCAAACTGCCTCCACACCACACAGACCATGCTCAACGTTTGCAGCCTTCTCAGGTACAGCTAAAAATTACTTTACAGGAACCTTACTGGGCTGACAGCCCCTAATTAACCACCTAGAGGTCAGGTTAAGTTTGGAGCTAATTGAAGAAGACCCCACCTAATTACGACTTACCTTATCAGGGTAACAGAACCTTTGGCTTGAAAACATCTCAATTTGCTGTAAGCCTGAGCAGGCAAAATAGTTGCAATTAGACATGGCCTATATTTTTACAGTCACTAAAACACCAGCTTCTCTGCACCATCCACCAGCATAACTCAGCTCAGGGCTGCACTTGCAAGAAAAAGTGCTCTTTGAGTTGAAAACCTTTTGCGTTCACTTTAGGGCTTAATTTCTTTTCAGTTGCCTGGTCGTTTCTCTTCCTTTAAACAGAAAGGAAATAATTCAGCCAGCAGACATTGCAATGATGAGCAATGGAGGAAATGGATAAACAGCTGGGTTTGTGTATGGTATTTTTATGACCTCTGTCTTACTGGTATTCTCCTTCCATCAAATACTCATTACTGAATTCTGGTGCCTTCCTTTCCATATGAAACTGCAATTATTAGCTCTGCCTGTGAATAAACCACAAATACGGCATGCTTGAGAGAGTAAGCAGGCTCAGAAATCACTGAAATGCAAACGCAAAATGTATGCAATGATCTGAGCCTTCCCAATTATCAGCATGTATTTAAATATGAACAAGCGCCTTAACAATAGGTTCGAAAGCAGCTGCATTAAGAAAAAACCCAGCACTGCAGGAAGCCCAGTTCTCAGCAGAAACAACCACCACTTCCATGCCGCAAGATCTGGAGGTGGCAGTCAATCTTCTTACTGCCCAAGCAGCCTCTAGGTTTCTCCAGCCAGCAGTGGCAGGAGCAGCCTAAGCCAGACACAGCCACAGCCTAATTTATCCCATGGACATACCCCGATCAGTCACGGAAAGAAAACACCCCTACCTTGGGCACTGCCAAAGGTGAAAGCAGCTTCTCAGTTTGCAGTGGAATTTTGGTCTTAGCCAGGTGCTCCACTGCACATTTTGGCACTTGCACAAGAAATTCCAGACACAGATGGCAGCCCCCAAACATCACATTATTGGCTTACAAATAAGTCACAGTAGCAGAGCACGTCTGCCCTGTTGTGATGTGTGATTTAAACAAGGGTTAACTTGGGAAGGGAACCACCCGCCAGAGGCCACCAGCGGCAATGCAGTGCTAGCAATAGCAAAGCCAGATGCATCTGCTGGATGAAGAAGCTCTGCAACCAACATCACATGACAAACCGTATGCTGCTGTCATTGAATGATGGAAAACCAGACTGGGAGGGATCTGTAGTGGTCACCTGGTCCATGCTCCTGCCCCTGACCGGAGCAGCAGCTCTCGGGTGCTGCCTGGCAGCTGTGGGTCAAAGCCAGCTTCCAGCATGACAACTCCACTTAGAACCCAGGCAGTTTGCCCCAGGGCTTAACTCCTTCCAGTTAAAATGATTTTTCTAACTTAAAATTCCTTTGCTGCAGTGTAACCCATCGTTTCTGGACCTTCCCCCAGCAGGCGTGGAGAGGAGGGCTGTTCCCCGTTGCAGCAATCTCTTATATACTGGAAGACTCAACAGTACAAAGGAGTGAACTCTTTTTGGCCTCAGCAGGAGATTGGCTTAATAATGACTGTTATCATTGGCCTGTGTTTCATCCTTTCCTTAGTACTCATCCCCTTCAAGTGTCCCCCAGGGATATATTTTCAAATTTTAAGCAACAGACTGTGAATCCCAGAGCCAGATCCCCAGGCACTGCCTCCTCTTCACCCTCCCAGCTCCTGCTCCCCACGTCGCAGTCCCCAGTTCACGTGTCCCTTCCCATTTGGCACGTTATTTTTAGAGCTAAAGAAAAGAAACGCTACAGAAGCATTATTCTTTGCGAAGAAGCTGGTTTCTGCTGGGTGGCGGTGCCATCTGTGTGTCCCACTCGGGTCGCTGGCCGTGGGCTCGCATACCAGCGAGGACAAGGAAGGGTTGTTTGGTGGGAGCCGGCAGCGTGTCGGGGCAGCTCTCCGCCTGCCCACCAGCCAGCACAGCAAAGCCAAGCGTTGTGGGCTCCTGTGAGCAGAAAGCTGTAGATGTTGAGATATTTGGCCTCATTCTTCACAAGCCAAATGTGTCTTGATAAATGAGAGCCAACTTCGCATCGAGGACGTGCAGGGACCGTAGAGTTTGTGTTTGTTTAATTAATGCATCTGGTTTTGCTCCACTTTGGCTCTTTGTTTTCACTTATCGGAATACGAAATAAGCCTAGAGTTTCCCCAGGACCCCAGAAGAAAGAAGAAGTGTGTTTTTCCAGGAGGGGGAATCTCTGCAGACCATCAGTCTATCTGCAGGCTGAACTAACTGGTACAGCCCGGAGGTCAGGCGGGATAAGGTCAGAGCTGTGTCTCATGTAGGAAGGAGAGAAGACCTCTTACAGACACTATTTCTGTCCCCTCCAGGGCTCTGGTCTTGCCTGACCCATGCAGACCCTACAAGCTACTGCTACCTGCAGCGTACATTAATGCCAACCTTTTGTAGGAAGCTGAGCTTAATCCTGTACTTGCTTCCATGCCCTGGGACAAGTCAGTGGGAGCAAGCTGGGGTGTCCCTGGTGCACCCAGGGGAACAGCCTTCTCCTTGCAGCTCTGCCGTGGGGGCATCCATAAAGGCAGGACTCCAAACACAGCACTGAGCAGACAGGAAGCTTCAGCTGGAGTTTGACCCTGTATGCAAAAAGAGGACAGCACTGAGGTTGTTGGAGAGGGGTTTCAGGGGCTTGAGGCCAAACCTGCTGCTGAGTCACCAGCCAAGCTTCAGGGAGTCATTCCTGGTCGTGCTTGCAAAAACGGCTGCTGAATTAGTCACCGAGTTTCAACTCCATCCACCCAAACCCCATCTGCTGAACTTGTGCGTGTCCCTGCGACTTCGCTCAGATTTGTGAAGATCCCTGGAAATCCCTCTAAGGGATGCACCAGCCTCTTAAGGACAGAGGTTGCAGCTGGGGAGAAGGGTCCTACCTGGGGAGAAGGGATTTGCCTCCTCCTGGACAGGTCACGGAGGGCAGGGAGCAGCCCAGCTCTTTGGTGAGCAGAGAGCAAAGGGATGACATTGTCACTGTGGCAGCAAGGGGAGAGAAGAGGGATGCAGCGGGCTCCCCGCTCTGCCGCTCTCGGCTATGTATGCTACGCATCCCTTTGTCAATACGCATCTATAGCACAGCAATTTCTCCTTTGACTGACAGCTCTGAAGGAAAGCCGGGTGTCAATGATAATTTTTCAAAGATTTCCTTGATGTCTTTAGGTTTCTATGGAAAAAAACACCAACCCCAAACCAACAGTACAAAACAACTCCCCCACCCCGCCAACTTAACAGCTTTATCAATCTAAGAGCAGAATTTTGCCAGAACGAGGATGGAGAGCACTCGCCAAATTATTTGTTGTCATTAAAATAAATTAGGTATCAAGTTCTAAAACAATAGCGTGGTGACAGAAAGCTGGAAAGCAAGAGCAATCCTAATCAGAGGCAAACATGCTGCGTGTTCTGGAGCCGAGAGCACGGCGCTGTGACAGGATCCTCATCCGGTGTGGGCGATGCGGATCTGTAATCCATCTGCCGGTCTCGACGGCTGGGAAATTAACTCACAGGGACTAATTACCCCAAAATGGTGGGGGGGGGGGGGGGCGTTGTGGGAAGGGGGGAATGTTTGTTGGACTGTTTTCTCAGAAGATCTCAAAGCACTTTGGGACGCGTGGCAGTGATTTCAGTACTGGTATCTGCCTGCTTGAGCCCAAAGCCATACCTGCCACCGTGGACGGAAGGGATGCAGGCAGGTTGCCCGTGAGGATGATGAAGCATCGCTACCCCCTGCTTTGCAAACATGAGCCTGACAGGACAGTAGAGGATTTATCAATTTGAGATTGCAACCATTCTGAGCAACGCAATGTGCCAGGGATGTCCAGAGGGAGAGGTGAGGAGGGGGCTGAGCGAGCAGAGCCAGGGGCTCGCACATCTCCCAGACCAGAGCTGGGCTGCATCGTGCCAGTGGGCACCAGAAACCTCCATCGATGGCTGAGTTTCTCCCACAGGTCAGAGGATGTGGGGGGGTCCGGGCCATCTCGTGGTGGGCCCTGGCACTGTCCCGGCCCCCCGGCCCCTCGGCCGGGCAGCTGACGCACGACGTGTTGTGCAGACGGATTAGCAGTGGCGCGCATACAGCTGTGCTGATCCGACACACAGGGGTTGCATTCGAGACGGGCCAGGCTGGCAGATTCCCTGGGAAGGGCTGGGGGAAAGGACACCCACAGTTGTTGCCCGAGAGTTCGTCTCTATCCACCGGCACTAATTCCCGCAGTAATCCCCCTCCACAACAGGCGCAGTGTTGGGGGCCGGGCGGCCCCTTGCCTCCCCGGCTGACCCCGTGGCTCGGACCCGCGCCAGCACTCGCTGCCCTGCTCCACAACTGGATGCCGTCCCTGGGGAGGGGGCAACGGGTGATGGGGGCTGCAGGCGCAGGTGGCTTGGCCAGCTGTGGGTTTTCAATTTCCCATTGATTCCGTTACAGCAGGAAAGCAGGAAAGGCAGAGCAGGCTCCGGCAAGGGCAGAGGAGGTGGGCTCCTCAGCTGATGTTGAGCCTATGGGTTATCCCTGTCTGTCATGGTGAATGGCTATGGTGTCTCTTCATGCAGACCCTATTCGAGATCCTATTAGCCTGCAAAAATACAAGATGCAGAAAGACAACAGTGATTCTCCTCCATTTCTCTCCCAGAATCTCATCTTGCTCCAAACGGGGCAGCAGGAGCCAGCCAGTGTCTGCACATCATCTTGCAGCCCCAGAAGTTTTGTTGAAATCCCTTCTTACAGACATTGCTATACCTATTTATATTTTTAAGTACCTTTGCAAGGAACACAGCAGCAATCTTCGCCCAACTTTCTTACTAAAAGTAGTCCTGGACTGGCCAACAGCCACTGTGCCCCCCTGTAGAGCCCACAGGTATTTATCGCATGGAACATCACTTGCCGAAATGTGTGGCAGCCACCTTTAAAAGACCAGCCAAAATATCATCCTTGATCCAGGTTCAATATTAGCTGAGGAGGTAGGGACTGGGCCAGCCTCAGAACGTGTACAAAAGCAAAATCTTGCTTTCCAGTGTCCACCGAGTGGCCGCTGCTTTCCTTAGCCAAGAAGTTCAAAAGCAGCCGGTGAGCTGGAGTGCCGCCAGCTTCGGCCACTAAAACACCTTAAAAGAATCTGATTTTCAGAGGCAGAAACTGCCTGGAAAATGTGGATCTTCAGCAAAGTCCGCAGAAACCTGAGACACCTAATTCTGCTGGTTAAGAGATCTCTGTAACACTGAAACAGCTCTTCTCTAAGCTGATTTCACTTTCAAAAACACACAAATGCTTATGTGATATGTAGACTGGTAACAAGGGCCACAAGAGCACTGATTTTTCTCTGAATAGAGACTTATACCTGGTATCCAGGACATGTGCTATAGAATTCAGCCTTAAAAAATGTGTTTGTCTTGGAAGGAGGCAGATACAATTTTAACATACCCCCATCGGGGGACTGAATCGTACAAATCTGCTGGAGCATGGCACCGTGTCCGAGCAGTTGTCTGGTGGGGAGGGAGGCTGGCAGAAGGACTCATCGCCTGGCATGTGGAAACAGCTTCCTACACTTTTCTTAAAAAAAATAAAAAAAATAAAAAAAATAAAAAAGAAGACGAAAAGAAGATGCTATTCCTAATACACACAGTTTGAAATAATAACCACAAACTGATGGCAAATTCCCCTCTGGTTTATTAGCTGTGTATCCTTCTAGTATGGAGACCAAGAGCTTGCCAGGTTCCCCTTTACCAGGCAAAATCTCTGGAGGGTGTGAAACGGGATGAGGTTTTGCAGCGGTGATAATAATCCCTCAAAACTGATGGATCTGTCAGTAAATTTTTCAGTTTCTTTTTGCTATCAAGTACATAGAAGTCTAAATTTAGAGTTATTTTCCTCTTTTCCAGCAAAAAGATATTGCTGGCTTTCAGCTTTCCCTTGCAGAATCTTTTCTGCATGTTTTCTGCACATTTTCCGCAAAATAAGAACAAGGAAGTGAAAATGGCTCAGACTGGCCAGACGAGTTTCACTGCCCAAGCTAAGTAAACTTGAAACAGGTTAAACAATATCCTTTTGGCTAAGCCAGGTTTCTGTAGATCCAGGCACAGGCTCCGTGCACTCCCTATTGAATTCACTGTCCTTGCTCCGGCTGGGGCTGTGCTTTCACCCTGCTGTGCCCGGGACACTTGACTTCCAACCTGTTTTCCTTCCTTTGTGGCATTGTAATGGGATCTCATTGAAGTCTTCTCTTTAAATTAGGTTTTCATACCAGAGCAAACAAGAATGAGAATAGAAAGAAAGTCATTAGGATATAACAATAGTTCTGGTTGATAATTAATTAATAAATAGAAAAGGAAAGTACCTTTATTAAAGAAAAAAAAAAAAAGTTCTCAGGAATTGAATTTCCTTTGAAGTCTCTGTTAGTGAGTCATCTGCTGACTGGTAGGTTTGTTTCATAAGGGGTTTGAGAGATTTCCTGATGCAAGCCTCGGTGAAACATCAGGAGTACGAGGTGGTTGTAGTGACCTGTCACTGTGATGCTTGTGATGCTACTGCTTTGCTGACTTAACCTGGGAAAGGGAGAAGGACCCATGCAGCAGCACCCGGGTTACTCATCCTGCTGAGACAGGCAGCGTTCGCTAGCACGCACCAGCTGCGGTGGCTCTCTGTTCAGTCAGCGGCTGGAGAGACTGGACCTTTCACCATGGCGTTTCACCACCTTTAATACAAGAAGTCAGGCTGAGCTCCCCCCAGCTTTCACAACTGCAGGTGTGGGACGTGCCGGAGGTGGTGCTCCTGCATCAGCTGCCAAACCTGCCGTCGCCCTTTGGGTGGGACACAGCCCCGGTTCCTCGCCCTCCAGCCCGTCTTGCCTTTGGTACCTACCTCCATATCTGGTCCCAGCAGTGGAGGCCAGACATCCCTCTCCTCCGGGTAGAGATCCCATTTCAACATAACCCCATTTCTGTAGCACGCCGAGACCTTTGCAAAGGAATCTGGGTTAGGAACAACTAAGCTGCTTAGCACCTCCAAGTAATGAGATGGAGGAATGGTTGGGGGAGAAGGTAAGCAACTGCTGCCTCTCTGCAGAGCAAATCTCGGCATTTGGAAGCTGTTTGAAGTGTTTTGTGTGTTGGCTGCTTTTTTTTTTTTTTTTTCTTTCCTCAATGAATTTCTGTGGAATGCTCACTGGAGAGAGGAATGTTGGTTTCCCTGCTGCCCTTCCCAAGCGTGCAATGGCATTCAGATAAATTACACACGCAGCACTTTTTTTAGCTCTTTTTATTCTTTTTCTAGCTGGGTTTTGCTTGGAGTTGGCCAGCAGTTTGGACTAAAAGCAAGACACAACTCCTCTTTTGTGGAGGTTACTCAATTATAGCAATCAGTACACCAAGGCTTCCAAAAATATTAACTGTTGACTAAGTGGAAAACAATAAAAGGGGTAAGGCATGTTTGCTGCTTCTTTTCCCTTGTGAGTCTAATGGTGATTAAAGGTACCAGACCAAGAGCCTTGGAGAAGGAAGCCTTCTAATTTTCTACAAAACAGCATTCCAGAAAATTTCCCTATCAATGTGCTTCAACCCTGAGCAGGAACGCTCAGCTTTAACAACCCATATTCTTTTTGTCCTGCTTGGTTGAGTCTGCCAGTTAGCAGAAAGGGGGCTGATGATCACAGACACATTTAGGAACCCCAGTGTCAAGAGCTCCAGCTCTTTCCTCTACCATTCCTTCCTCCATGCAGCCCGTCTGACGTTGTCTGTCTAATCAGAGAGGGGAACACACATCTCTGAAGTGAAGCTACCCACAGCATCACCCCAAGCTCAGCCTGCCCTGCAAAGGGTACGGACAAGAAGAAGTGATGAAGGGCCTTCTCCTATCGCAGCCCAGCTCTAAAGGTGTCCAGCTCCTTTCTTGGTGCTAGGTCTGGTTTTGGTGTATTTGGACTATTCACATGTATTTATGATCAGTTTTCATTCAGTTTGAACTACAGCCAGACAACGTGGCTTGTGATACTTCCCCAAGGTTTCAATGCCTGGGGGATCTGTCTGGACATCTCTTTGAATTATTGACCAGCACTAACTCCATACCCTTGCATGAGTTGGCCCCAAGGTCTGAAACAGGCCATCAGATCTGCCCTGCCGGCAAGGGCAGTCGTCCAGCCTGCCCTTCCAGCAGCACATGGGTACAGAATAGAGCAATACACCTGCTCACTTGGATTTGATTGAGACCAAAGCTTGTTTTCTCCTCCAAAGCTCTTTGGAAACTGTAAAATCACTTGGATCTGCCGAATGGAGTAGGAAAGTTCGGGGACAGGAGGGGCAGTTTATCATCGCTGGTACCTCCTACTTCTAACGGAGTTTCTTTTAAACTCTTTCCAGCATAATCCCCCAAACTATGTGATCTTTGTCCCGGAGGAGCTGTACTGTTTCTAAGGAGTCCCAAAGATACTATCCATTTTCCCTTTGATTTAATTTAATAGGTTCAAGAACTCCAGAAAAATAGCAAAGGATGAATACAAATACTGGTTAGAAAAACTCTTCGGAGGTTGCACAAGCAGCAAGAAAGGTGCACGCAACAATAGGTCTTGACTTTGCAATTCTCTACGCTTTGTACCCCACAGGGCACATGTCAAAGGCTGAAGATTAACACCCGCCGAGCGTTCTGCTCGCATACAACGCCCCCCCCCCACCTCGTGGCAATAAAAGCTCAGCCCCAAATCAAAAGCTAAGCTTGCTGAGACTTCAAAATAGCTCACAGCCCGGGCGCTCAGCCCAAACTCAGCTCAGCAACGCTCAGCCCTGTGTACAGGTGTGAAAGCCCGTGCCTATTGCCAGGATAAACCCCGCCGAGGTGCTGCCGGCAGCTGTCTGAGGGCGGTGTGAAGCCACCAGAAAGGCACAACGTGTCCCTGCATCGGGTTCAGCCCCTGGACCCTTCCCTGCTCCTGCTTCCCCCTCTCCCAAAGGTGGCCAGAGGTACTAAGGCTCTCTGCTAACACACAAGCTGCTTCCAGCTGAGGATCTCCAAGCGGCCTGAAAGCCCTGAAGTTCATCATCTCAACCCTTCCATCAGGCAGGAAATTATTTGCCGGATTTTACACGTGGGGAAAGTGAAGCAGGGAGGCACTGAAGGGAGCTGCAGGACTTTGTAAGAAAAAAGGGGTTTGGGGACTTACTGGCAATTTTGAAAAACTAAGGAAAAAAATCATTTGGGGCTGGATCAAAACCAGGCGCTTTTTTTTTTTTTTACTTTTGGCAAATCACAAACTGAAAGAGAAGTAGAATGGGTCATATAAAATGTTACATTTCAATCAAATTGAAACCATCCCTCTCATTGATTTCTTGAAAATGTCTTGGAACCACTTATACAATTAAGGGAAAGCTTGAAACAAGGATTGAAATGGTACATTTCTAAAAATGTCAAAACAAGACCTTTGAGTGCTTTTTCAGAGTTATCTCTTTGCTTTTTCCAAAGCTAATCATTGGGCAAAATGATCAGAAATTCATTACATGTTTCACGGTGATGGAATTCACATTTTCCATCAAAAAAAAAGGGTTTCAGGAAAAGAAAACAAATTTTTCTCCAGATGCAGCCAATCCAGCAGGGAGGCTGGAGCAGAACCCTAAACCCCTCCTTCACCCAGACCAGAAGGCAAGTTTGGGTTTGGGCTGGAAGAGGAATACACGCCTGGAGACAGCCGAGCCCCACGGCTGCAGAGTTGGGCTCTGCCCTGGATCCTCCCGTTGGCCTTGCTCTTGGACCTCATCCTCTTCTTCCTCACTTTCTCAACCTCTAAAATGAAGAACATAAACGTTTCCCCATTCTGTAGAGCATTTTGAACAATGGATGAAAAGCATGACTGCTAAATATTAATGTTCAGTGCAATAATCTTCTTTTCATAGAATAATCATTCATATTTATGGGGCAATTAACCGACGATAGACACTATTGAATATGCAATATGGGGACTGAAAACCCTGCAGCAACAAGGGCCTGATCTTGCCTCTCTGACCCTTGCAAGCTACTTGATGAAGGAAATTAGTCTCATTAACTTTAATAGAGCCCTTAACCAGAGTAAACAGCCCTTACACAATCAAGTCTTCCTCACACACAAGGAAATGCACTCCATCCCTCTGCTTACGGCCTCTCCCAGTTGCACGGGTTCGTGATTTGCAAACCCATGGCTTGTTTGAGGGCTCAGTTATATTTAAATTACGAAGACTCATCTGTAGCTGCAGTTCCACCATTTCAAAGCCATGTCAAAAAATGGAGCTCTCATTTAGCACCTAAGTCTGCAGGAGCCTTTTCTAGGTTTCCCTGGATGGTTTGATTTGGTACAACTGGGATAGGAGAGAACCCAATCTGAGGTATCGGGGGGTCGGGGAGGGGGGGAGGATTGGGGTGTTTTTTTTCCCACCTGACTGCAAAACTAGCAGCACGAAGCAAGACCACAGGGTGGCAATTAAAGTAATTACAAAAAATTAGATCCCTCCCTCATTTTCCCTCACATAATGGCAGGTCATTAAAGTTAATAGTCAGGATCACATTTGTACATGTCAGCAAAAAGTCATTGCAGCATCTTTCAACTCTGCTACTGCATGCAACTTCCCTCCCGCTCCTCCAGTCTCTGAGGGAGCAGCACGGTATGTCGGCGTCTGGGTTGGGGTTTTCTTCGCGTTACACCTGCTGCTGGGATTCGCCGGCAAAGGCTTCAAGGTGCTAAAGCTGGTCTGTTGGGATAGGAAAGATTTCAAATGCTCCGAATATTTCGAGGTCAGGGAGGAATTTGTGTTAGATGTAACCCCAGAGATGACTCTGTCTGGAGCCGGAGGTGGGTGTTCAGCAGAGCAAGGGGAAAACCAGCTTGAAGTGCCTTGGATGGTGGTGTGACATTCCAAGAAGATGCCTCCACCCTGAGGAGGCAGGTCCATCCCCATGCCATGCCATGGCTGGCGCGCATTGAGCTGGTGGTCCCTCTGCATGGGGGTGGCTTTGGTCTGGAGCATCCCTCCACCACCGCTTCCCACCAGACCAACCCACCCGTTCTTGAAAAGACCCTGTGGGGTTTCCCAGAAGGGGAGACCAGGCATCTGCATGGCAAAGGGATGATGCCAGCCGCTGCCAGTGCTCAGCGGGGCCATGTGCGTTCTGAGGGAGCAGTAACAGTTGCACAGGATGAATTTTAGTCCCGGTGACCATGGACGGGACCTGCACATGCAGCATGGACCAGGCACAAGTCCTGTGCAGCATCAGTCATGAAGGGAGGTACGTTATGGGAGCTGAAGAGCAAAGAAGCCCTTTTATTTCAGTTTTTTCCCTTGCAGTGCTGTGACCCCAAAACAGACATGTGAGATAGATGAAATGTGCCTTTTGGGTATGGGATCCAGGCAGAGGCGTTGTCTGGGGTTCAGATGAACAGGGAAGCCCGTGGGTACCGCAGCTGCCGTGTTTGATTGGCACAGAAAAGGGCCCATTCTGGGTACAGACACAGGTCTCCACCACCAAAGCTGAGTATACCACAGTTCATAAACTGGCCTGGGGCTCCCCAGCGAGACAACAGCAGAGTCCAGCCTGCATTCCAGAGGCCACAGAGGGAAAAAAAGGCTGGAAATCAGACACAGTCTGTCTGTATCCTCCTGTGAGCAACAGAAGATCCTCCAGCATGCTCTGCCTTGCCCCAAAACATAGAGGAGGAGGGCTGATGGATGTTCCCCCAGGAGCCAGGTCCTCCTGTGGGTCTCAGCACCTCTGCGGACACGTGCACAGGTGTTTAAGGTTGACCATCAAGCCACTTTGCTCCATCCCAAGCAGCACAAGCTGCTTTTCCCTCCCTAACGCCTCCACTCTCCCCACGCACATCAAACTGTTCACATCACGCTATCTGTGGTGAGAGGAAAGTCCTGCCAGGGGCTCTTGGCAGACAGCTCATCACTTACTGGGCTCATTTTGACTTGCAGAAAGGAAGGACAAGAAGTGGGATGCAGGTGGACTTGTTGCAATCATCTTCCTTCTGCTCTCCCATCCGAGGATGAGGCTTGCTTCTCCTCCCTACTGGCATTTGTGCCTGTCTGGAGCAGGAAGGGAGACTTTGTCTCAGAGACACAGGCATCAGGGAGTAATAATCACTAACAAAGGGAAACTACTACATGCAGCGAACATGCGGAGAGATTGCTGATTTTATAGCGGCAAATGATACTAATAAATACGTGGGCCCCAGGGGAATCTGCCGTCATGAGGGAAGTTCCAGGTTTCAAACCACCAGCTGCTCCGGCCGGTCTGGTATCAGAGCATGACCCGAAGGGAAAAAAAAAAAAAAAAGCATTCTTATTTTACATTTGATTCCAAAGAGATGGATAGTGTCTGTTTTTGCTGAACTCATCAGCAGGCCTCTCTCGACGGCTGAGTATGCCAGAGGCTGTTGAATGATGCAGGCTTGATGTTATCCTAGGAGAAAATTTCATTTCCCCATTTTTACACTGGAACGTCTCTGAACTGTTCCAGCTGTTTGGGAGTGAAGGTTCTTTGGGAATGATGCACCTCAGTCATACTCCTTTTCCTCTCCACAGATCAAAACTAGCAATGACACAATAGCATGAGGCTTTCTGGAAGGAGAAGGGAAGAAGTTCCTGCCGCGGTCCTTTTGGGGCAAAACGTGCAGAGATGTGTGCCGGGGGGCTGGTGAGGTCTGGAGCTGCTCTCCCTGCTTCTGCCACCCTTGTGCAAGGGCTGCACTTCCCTCTGGTCCTCACTGCCCCAGCATGAATGTTGGGTGCTCCTTTGGAGACAGACACCCTTTCCTCCTTCAGGGGAATAACCTTGCATGGATTCACCAGCACGCCCGATTTCATTTGGGAACCAGCTTCACCTTCCCCTTCCAAAACCCAGGAGAGATGATGGCTTTGAACCCAACCTGATACATGTCATGTAGCCATCATAGGGTGTGAGTGCCCCCAAAACTCACGTTGAAAAGCTTCTCTCGTTCCCAGCCAGCTTTGGGCGAGGGCTCACAGCTGGGTTTGCCTTCTACCTTCTCTTCACACCTTGCACAACAAAGCCAGGACTGCAATAGACAGTTGCAAATCTGTCTTGCGGCTTCCAGTGGCCTTGAAAACAGCAAATAATATATGCTGGAAATTCCCTAGCCTTGCCCATGGTTTTGCTGTGTAAGTCTTAGTACCTCCCATATCATTAGTCCTCCTTCGGCAAACAGCTATTGTACATTTGATACTTTTATCTTTTAACAGTTTTCCTTTACATTTTTCATCTGCTAAATTGCATTTTTGTGGGCTTGTCTCTTTCTTTTTATTTTAGTTTACGTTAGTCCTTTCCCCAGTGTAACTGTACTCTTAGGAAGATTTTAATTACCTTCCTTTAAAGCCAAATGACAAGTAGAGCATGTCATTTGTAGCTAAAGTATCACTTGAAAATGCAAAAGCCCCGGCTTTATCAGGCTTAAAAGCTTTCCTGGAATATGTTCAAAAACTGCTGACTGGGCAAGATTAAACATCGCAATGTTAAGTAAAAGATCTCCGCATGTGGTATTCTTTTATTCCCCCGGGTGATCAAGTTAAACTGCAATGCAGCCCTCAGGCCTTCTTCTAAAAGATTTTTAAGGTTTTTTTCTCCTTTGTGCAATAGGGAGAGGGGCTGGAGCTTTGGTGATGGGAATCTCAAAACAACCATACCCGAAAGCACAGGGGAGCCAAAGCCACGATGCCTTCAAAAGGGATCAGGTGTTCCTAGAGCAAAGCAGCAACAACAGAGGGCACCTGAGGAACAGCCCTTGTCCAAACACCGCTCGCACACGTCATGCTGAGCAAGAACCTCCTGCGAGCCTGGGTGGACTTGTCATCCCGTGGCACAGAAATGGTCTGACTGCATCGAGGCGTTAAGGGAAACCATTTGTTCAGATGATTTCTTGTGTGGGGGTCAGCGAACCCAGCAGCGGACCCACCCCTAATGGCCTGGACAACGAAAGCGGGGCTGCAGCGTAAGGTGAGCAGGGCAGCATGAGCCCCACAGCATCGAGGGTGGCTGCAGCACCAGCTTCCCTGCCCGCCTCTGCCCGGGGAGCCTGGCGCTTGCAGCAGGCCCCCCCCACCCATAAATGCAGGAGGGAGCTGCCTGTTCGGGTGTGCCAAACCTCCCCGCACCCAGGGCTGCCAGGTCTGGGCTCCTCATCAGCTCAGCCTGTATTTTCTGGGAGCAGCAAGCAGAGTATCTCAGCCTGCAGCCCCTGGGATGGCCAACGGGGCTTGCACCTTCCCTGCTGGGTGAGGCATGGTGCGCAGACTGCCATCCTGCCTTGCTGGGTTCCGCTGCTGGGAGAGCAAAAGCCACAGTGATAACCGAGACGTGCAAAGGTGGCTCCCACCGGCCCCTGAAGCACAGCAGTGATTTGTTACATGTTCATCAAATAAGCCTCCTTAGATGTCAGCAGCGTGCTAACAGCACAGCAAGAGTCTCTGCTCCAGCGTAATGCAGTGCAATGGGCAGTGAACAGCCCGTGCTGGGGCACACCACGGTATTTCAACCAGTCATGAGCATAACCCATCCCAGCAGGGCTGCTAGAGAGGCATGAGCCGTGCTGGTGGACCCCAGGGAGGCTGGGGATGGGGTGGAGATGTCACCCCATCATGGGCAGAGCCCTGAGGGCAAAGGGGCCAGGGAACAGGTGGGCAGGACTGACCGTTCCCCATGCACTACCCATCAGGAGCTTGGGTTTGGGTTTCCCTGAAGGCTGCAGGGAGCAGGGGATCTCTTAATTTATGGTAACAGGTTTTCCCCTCCCTGAACACAGTGAGATGATCCTGATCCACTGGCCAAGAGCTCCTTAAAAATGCTTAGAAAGGAGAACTCCGGGATGTGGAGGGGAAACACTTATGGTTTAAAAGGCACATTGGACTTCCAGGTCTGTCCAGATTGTCTCTGAAGAAATCCTCTGAGAGCTTGAATTACTCATTTTTAATATGAACAGGAACCACCTGCCTGCAATCACACACATAAACTGTTGGTTACTTTGCAATGGAAGAGCAGCTTGAATGCTTTTTACTGTAATGTTTAACCCACTGTGTGTTTTGGAGCTTTTTCTTCTCATAATTGAAAACACGCTTTCAGATGTGCAACATGCTCCCCTCTACCTCCCCCAGCCTCCCCAAGAAGCAGGAACAAACCCCAACCCTGTCAGAGGGTGCTCCGTGGTTTGAAGCAGGCAGATTTTTGGGTGGCAAAGCGAGTTGCAGGACTTGGTGTGGAAACACCAGGGAGCAAGGGCTGACAAAGGGCCCCAGCTCACCCACGGCATCGCGGCGGCGGGCGTTGCACCCCACCTTTGCCCGCTCCACCTGCCCGCTGCTGCCAAGCCCGCGCTTGGCACCCACCTTCGGCTCCCTCTGAGCATCCCTTTGAGCCACTCCTAATGGCACAAGCACCCAGCTCCTTCTCCCCTTTGCCTTCCTCCTTCCCCCAGATCCCCCAGGTTGACAGACACATCCTCATTTCTTTCTCCGGTTGCTGAAGCCTCCCAGGCTCAGCTCTCCCGGGCTGACGGCTCAGCCAGCAGCCGGGAGATGCTCTGCACATCGTGTCCCACCAGCTGCCAGGCAGGACCCTGCAGAGACAGGACAATCCCCAACAGGTCACCTTCCTCACCCTCACTAACTATTTTGTATCAGAGTAAATCTCAGAAAGTGGTGGGGTTTTTCCACTTTTAAAAAATTCCTTTCAAAACCCACTTCAAAAAGAAAGCAGCTGACCAAACAGCAAGAGAAGCAAGTAGAGGTCTCGGAGAAGGTCACCCAGAAAGATTTCCATTTTTTCTTTCTGCAGATTCATTGAACCTGATCAAGTTTCCCCAAAAACACCAACTAAGACTTCTAGAGCATTTTCTCCTTTTTTTTTGGACAGACAAGACAAGCAGCGCTCATCACTCCAAATTCTAACCAGCTGGGAAAACGCAGCTCTCAGCTTTGAGCCAAGCATCCAACATTGGGGTGTTCTGTTGTTGTTCCTTTTTTTCCTCCTCCCTCCCACCAGTGAAACACAACAGTTTTGCGTGCTTGACCTGTGTGTGTGTATGTGTGTGTGTAGCTGTGGGTGTCTTAGCAGCTCGAATCGCCTTTTGTCCCGTTGGGTTTCCGTAGGGACCGAGCATTCCCTTCAATAAAGGGCTCCAAATGAATGTAGCCTTCTCAGGGATATCATACAACCAGGCCTGCAAAAGCCTTTTATTAGGACATTCACCTCTGATGGGATAATTTTACCTATCAGATCACATAATCTCTTCCCCTGATGCTGAGCCAGGAAATGAAAAAAGACCAGTGGGGAGATTTTTGACTCAAGAGCCGGGTTCTGCTGTGATGACAGCCTTGATTACTTGGTCACAGTCGTCTTAAAAGACGAGTACATCGAGCGAAGCCTGAAATTACAATGCACAACTAGACAACAGGTGGGGCAAGAAAGAGAGCAGCGACCAGACACTTTTAGATCAAATTATCAGCGTTTAGTCTATTCATAAATATTTTAGTGGGTTAGTTAGCTAGTGGAGCTCATCAGGCGGGAAGTGAAGATATCTGCTGTTGCTCAATATTGGTCCGTGTTAGTAATGTTTGATGCAAACACAGGTGATCGAAAAAAACTCAGAGGTTAAGAGGATTTAGGAGAAGAGGATTGAGATTAGCACACAAGCAAACTGAAATGTTAGCCTTCCTCTGCTCCCTGTGCTCTGACTTGTTACCACGTCTCCCTTTACACTGGGTAACATAATCATCACAAAGCGAAAGGCTGCGCAGCCGGGTGGAAGGTAATTAACAAATACCTGGTTGCAAGAATAAACTGTTTCTACCCCAGAGGAATGGAGCCGAGGTTTCCTCTAAGCCCTGTGGGTTCAAGTCATCAGCCCCAGGAAAACAAAGCTACCAACAGGCTGTCGGGGAGTGCTCCCGCTGCTCTCTGCCCGGGGATGGTGGTGGGTCGGCCACCGCACCAGCCCCGCAGCAAGGAAGGGCTGAGGGCGCTGGCTCGGTCCCTCCTGCCCAAAGGCAGGGTCAGCTTCTCCACTGTTTCTTCTGGCCAGTCTGGTCTTAAAGCAGACCAAGCCTGACAGGAGACCTGCAGCACTGCCTTGCTATCCTCCTTCCTTAGCAGCTTTCAACAAAATTCAGTCCGAACATCTTTTACTGAAATTTAAGCCCTCTCTTCTCCACTGTGCCTGTGGAGAACTGACCGCTCCCTCTCTTTTTTGCAGCAGTGTTCTGAAGGTTGCTCTCATCTCCTTTTCCAGTGCTCTCTTCCTGAAGCCAGTCCTCATCCCTTCACCTTCTCCATCAGGCTGATGATTCCTGCTCAGCCTGTGACCTGTAACGATCTGCAGGCTGTTGCCTGAAGAGCCCTGCCGGTCCGGTTGCTCCACAACCTTTCCAATCGCCCCTGGGTGATCCCTGCAGTACCTCGCACCCCTGCCTCAGCACCTCCCATTTCACAGGTCACCCACTCAGCCTTGTTGGGAGCACTCTGAGTCCCAGTCTGTCACAGTCTGTCACCCAGTACGAGGCAGTCCCTCCAGCACAAGCATCACCTGCTAATTCAGTAAGCATACACTTGGTTAGGGTGGCCTGGTTGTTAATTAGAAGGTTGAATAGCATCAGACCTTGGGCAGATTCTGCAAGCCTATGGAATCCAGCTTTCTCATCCAGGTGAACCACCGCTGGCTTCTCCCCTCCGAGTTCCTCGTTTCACACCCGCCCTAACATAGATGGTGGTTGGGAAAGACCAAATAGCAAAACCTTGTACACCCACCACCAAAGTTCGATGTAAGTAATCGGCTTCAGCTCGCACTTCTGTCACTGCACCTGAACAATCCAGCTTTTGAAAGATAAGGCATTTCCCTTCCAGAATGTCAGCGTTTTGCTGGGAAATGATGGCTTATATTAAAATGTCACCATTGTTCTCCCAAAATAACTTATATGCTTGTATAACATATTAACTATATCCACTGAGCTGCTTGTCAAAACACTGGTAGTGTTCACGTTAGCCCATCTGAAAGGGCTGGGTTTTGTTCCTCCATTTTTCACCATAAATAAAATGACATTTTTAATAAGAATTGCACTTTATAGTTGAGGAGTTCGGTCCTCATTTGGGAAACTATCCCATTTTGTCCAAGGAAATACAGCAGAGCAGAGTGGCCAGCCTTTCCCACCCCAGGAGCCACAACGCAAAATCTCCTCCACAGCGAGGGCTGCAAGATCCATGTCACATACATCAAAAACCCCGAGGGGAGAAGGAGCTCTGGGGTGTCCGAAGGAGCAAAGGCTGGGGGAGCAAAAAGGAGAACTGTGGAGAATACATCCCTGATGGAAACTGGTCCATTGACCTTGGATGGAGTCCAGATCACACACACCCACCCCGAATTCAAAGGCACGACTGCAAATCGGCAGGAGTGCCACTCGGCCAAAATGCCTGTTTGCAGCTTGTGCTTCGTGGAGGAAAGTCCTCTCCCTCACTGACAATCTGTATCTATTTATAGGGGTCTGAGGGGCAGAAGACAGAGACTCTCTGTGCTTACCTCGGGATGATAATTTCTGGGAATTCCACCTTTCCCTTGCCTTACGAGTTCATTATTCACTTATTATGGGGAAGCAAGGCAGGGCAAAGGCATGCGGTCGCTGACAAGTCACCTCCTAGGGTATTTTCTAGCCAGAGCAGGAAGTTGCAGCTGGGTTGGTAACAAAGACATCTTCCCTTTGATATCCCCCCTGAGCCATTCCCTGCAGCCTCAGCTTGTTGCTTCAGTGTTGATCTGCCATTTCACCTCCACCGCGAGCCTTCCTTGAGAATATTCCTACATGAAAGAGAAGAAAAACCCACATGGGACGTTATTCTCTTACAGCCAGACAGAGCCACTCTGATCATCCAGCCTGACTTCACACGTAACACAGGACATACCTTTCCACACCAAGCTTATAAGCCCTGTGTGAGCCGCAGCAGATAGTTGTGAAAAACTCCTGAGGTTAAAGTCTTCAAGTGATGGAGAATCCGTAGCACACCTAAGTAATTCCCTGCTTGCTCCTACTGGTGTCTGCAGCTTGCAGTTCCTGGAAAGGGCAAGGACGAAAGGCAGGCACAGATCCTCATTCCTCTGCATCAGGAATGTTTAAATCGGCTGGTGGGCACGGGAGACAGTCTCCATTGCTGGAAAGATGAGATCAGGCTTGTTGCTGAGCTGCATCTTATTTAGCACACAAAACCAGCATTTTGGGCTGTTTGTAAGCTAACCCCTTTGAAAACAAAAGCGTTCCTGACGGTCAGTATTTAAGAAATCTCTGTGGTGGAGATGGGGATTTGGAAGGACCAGAGCAAACAGGGAGGTATTTTCTCCACACCGTTTTGGGAAGACCCAGGGCACCTTTGTCAGTAGTCGGGTGACAAACAGCCCACCCGAACACCACACACCCTTAACCCAACCCACAATTTCCTCTCTCCCCTTTGTTGCCACCCCCACGAACTAGCTAGCCAGCAGCTCAGGGTGGGGACTGCCTGGCTGCAGCAGCATCACGGTGCTGTGCCAGAGGATGCACAGATCCACGCACCCCCATAGGATCCTGTATCCCCCGGGCAGGTCATCACCAAGTTTTGACTTATTGCCTCCTTCCTCTGGAACATCTCAAAACCCGGCCAGAGGGAGCGCTGGGTGCTGAAAGGGTTAATGGGGGCTATCTGCTGGTTCCTGGTGGAGGCTGGAGTATGGATGCCAGTGACCAATTAATCAGACCAGCCACTTTCCCCTGCTCCTCCAGCTGGGCTGTGTTATGATCCTGACCGCAAATAAAGAGAGCAAGGAAGGAAAACCCAGGCTTTCAGCCGGGCAGATAACCCGCCCTCCATTCCCAGTATCAGGCACCCGAGAGGCAGATCACCCCCTCTCCCGGAGGGGTTCAGAGTTCAGGCTCATTAGCGCAGGCTAAACGAGAGCTAATCAGGGAGGAAGGACTGATGTCAGAGCCCCGCTCACCCTGACCTCTTCCCACTGGGGAGGAGAAGCCCTGGGCTCCCACACTGGCAGCATGGCCATTAATTAGCTCATTGATGAGCACCGGCCGCCCTGCCCTGGCACTGCCTCTCCCGTGCCCTGACCCTGGCTGGGGTGCAGGTGTGGGGCTCGCAGCCCCCCCAGGATCCCCTGCAAAAGCCCTCCACCACCTTGCCATGTGGGAGGGGAAAGGCCACCTCCACAGGTTTCATCACAGGTTGGCTCGAAGGAAAAAGTCATGTTTCAGGTGCAGCACAGACTTTGTAGAAGCTGAAGGACCAGGTAGATGCATGGCATTCATTAAGGTCAGCAGCAAAAACCACAGCAACTTTCCCAAGGTTGGGATTTTAGCCTGGGGAGAAGCCGAACAGCAAAGCAGAGGTGCTTCGTATCACCCATGGGGAGCTCAGCATCATCCTGCAAATGCTGCTTGCTGCTAAAGATGGACCGAGCTCCCCCTCCCCGCCCCAGCAGGAAAAGGGCCCAGTGCTTCAAAAAATCATTACGGAAAGTTGGCGCAGTTGAGCAGTCCGGTCTGTAATAGCTTAATCCAGAAAGGGCTGCTAAAACGCATGATTTCAGTTCAGTCCAGCTGGGTCCTTGTGTTGCATTCGTCACGGTGGTGTTGGGTGGCGGAGCAAGGGAGGGAAATCAGGCGGGGGGGGCAGAGACGGGACTCCCAGACATCTGCCATGCAAGCCATGCACAGACAGTTGGGAGCAGCCAAAACCCTGAACCCATTGCACAGGGCAATAATTTGGGAGCCCCAGCCCCGCTGTGCTTACACAGTCCCCCCTTGGCCCACATGTCCACAGCACCAGGGGTGGGTTGCCCAGATGAGCTGGGTCTCTGCAAACACCTTCTCAGCCCAGGACAACCCGCAAAGTCCTGGGTCTACACAGCTGGTTCACCTGCGGCTGGTAGGACCCCAAAAACACCCCGTGCCAGAGCAGCCTGGAGCCAAAGGAGCATCATCTCGCTGCTGGAAACTTGCAGGGGAAGCTGGCCGGGTGCAGATGTCCAACTGCACCCGCACATTCCAGGCTGAATTCAATTTTCTGCTCCTCACCCAGGGCCCTGGAGAGCAGCAGCTGCCTCAGACAGCACCTAAGATGCATATAAATAGAGGCATAATACCTTATTAGAAAGGAATGCATGCCTAAGCAGGAGATACTGTTACCTTCTGAGGAGGAAGGGGGAGGAGGCAAAATGCTGCACAGAGGAAGGAAAAGTGGGTCTGACAGAGATCTAAACTGACTTACAGTAACGAGACACTGTCAAGATAAAAACCCATATTAACCTCCTCCCCTTGCATTGCAGCAAAAGGCAGGGCTGAGCCCCGACACCCTGCACCGCGCCGTGCTGGGGCAGGACCCGGGGTTGCTTCCAAGATTCTGGGAACCACGGGTGAGCCCTGTGTCCTTGACTGCACGGCACAGATGGCTCCCGGAGCCAACGCTCCCCCCAACCCCTCTGCACAAGGGTACAGAGCAAAATCAGTGAATTCTGGAAACTACCACCTCCGCACTGCGAGACTTGAGGTGAGGTTTTAATTCCAGAGCTGAAAATGTCCTTGGATATAGGGAAGCATTTGGTCCATCTGACATGTTCCCGGGCACCCTGCCCCGGCAGCGTGTCCCATGGCATGCAGGAACCGGTACCACATCCCTGCTCTGTATGACATCCCCACCGTGTATGATGTCCCTGTTCTGTATGACATCCCTGCTCTGTACGACATCCCCGCTGTGTGCGACATCCATGCTGTGTACGACATCCCTGCAGTGTGCGACATCCCCGCGGTGTCCGTGGAGCATGGAGACCACCAGGCTAAGTGACTTGGCAGAGGCCATGTGAGAACTCAGTGGCAGAAAGGGGTCTGAAACTGGGAGGGTGTGTTCCCCATCTGCTCTTTGAGCAATTTTGGGACAATTCTGCCCCTCACTTGCAGCCCACAAACACAGGCAGACCTCGGTGCTCTGCCTCCAGAGTTGGCAGAAATCCTGACATACATCAGTGGGCAGCACCCAGCGAAGGAGAGCCGAGCCAGACCCCAGCCTCCCCAGCCGTGTGCCCCCTCCCAAGGCAGCAGCTGTCGAGGACCTCGCGGGTGTTTTGGAGGGCTGCGTTCCAGCTGCGGGGGTCCCTGCGGAGCCCCACTGCCCCCACCGGCTGTGCCCCTGGCGTGCCGCACGCACGGCTGCTCAGGTAGCTTAGAGCAGAAACAAATCTGTGCTGGGCTGAGCCTGCCAGCACTTCGGCTTTGATCTTCCCAGCCAGGGATGTGATGTAACACCTGCAGAATTATACAGTAACGAGGGAAAGGAAGGATCCTGGCAATTAAAAGGCACCAGAAGAGGAGGCTGGGAACGCACCGGGCAGCCCCGGCTCAGAGCAGTGCTCTGCATGTCTTGGGTTTAAGGAGCTGGTTTTCAGAGGGATTTTAAAGTGTGGGGGGGGGGTTTCCAAGACCTATTGCCTCAGCTTCGTGCTTGTGCTCTTGCATTTGTCCGAGCACCAAGAGCCCCTGTTAGCCGTCGCCCGTGCACATGAAGAAAGGCAGGACGGGGCAGCCCCCACGGGCAGCGATGCCCCATCCCGGGGCTGCGGGGCAGGGGCCGTGCCCACCCACACCGGTGGCCCCACATGGACCCCGCGCATCGCCCCGCTCCTCCGGCCAGCTTCTGAGGTTTCCTCGCAAGACGATGTGCTACCTCAGACCAAAGAAAACACATTTGTGGGGCATCTACTTTCGAACAAGGACACAAACTTGTGCCAGGAACCATGGAAACCCCAGAGAAAACAAGTGAAATTCATGTTTATGTGCAGCTCCTGGTAGCTGCAGAAATTGGATTCCCACATGAAAGGGGACCTTTGGCGGCCGCTGTACACGCTGACAAACCCGCCGCCGTGACCTTCCCTCGATGCGCTGTTTAATAAAGCCAGGGAGAGAGGGGAAATGTAAGCTCCATGCTCATTAACTAATGTTCGCCAAAGTACTTGGTAGGTGAAGCTGAAAAGCCTTGTACAAAGGCTGGGCATTTGTCTTTTAGAGATATTCCTCAGAAAATTCAGTTATCGACAACTCTGGGTGAGGCAAGGACGCAATGGCATTACACAGCACTAAGGGAAGAGCAGGACCGGGTCCAGTTTAGCCTGCAGGATTTACGCCGGAATAAAGCAGAGGGATGGGAAATGCACTCAAGGATTTACCAGCTGTGTCGGAGAGGTCACACAAATTTCCAGACTGAACCCAGCCAGAGCAGCAGGTCCTTATTCCCTTGCAGCAAAACTGGATGCAGCCAGGCTCTCCAGCCCCAGCTTTTCTGTGCCCCTGACAGTGGACGGAGACTGTCATCAGCAGTTATGTGAATTTACACCAGCGAAGACGTGGCCCCCGGCTGATGGAGGCAACTGGTCCTGAGCCTGGTTTGTCTTTGAGGCTTGTGAGAAGGCTTTTCAGAGAGAGGAGTTAGTTTTCGCGTTAAGGATCCTTCCATTTCTGACGATTTGTGACAAGCATAATCCCATACTAATTAGATTTCAGTGCATGTGTTGAAAGCACTGTGCACATTTATATCGGTCGGGGTTTATGGAGACTCTTGCTTGTTCTGCACAATTGTTTCAAAATTAATCCTTGGAAGCCAGAAAGCTCAGACCAGATAGAGCAGCCAGAAATACAACAACAACAACAAAAAAAAAATCACTTTTTTTTTTTTAATTCTCCTGATCTGGTCGGGCACTAGGCAGGTTACAATTTCTGACATTACGCTACCGCTCAAAAATGTCCCAAGCTGTCTACTTTCATTGCATCAATGATATCAGCTGTGTTGACCTGCTCTTAGAGAGTTCTAATTCTGTTTGCTCTTGGCTAAACTCCATTCCTAATCCTATTTTCACCTATTTCTATCCAATTTAATACAGCTTCTGTAAGTCAAAATTAATTACTCCATGTGGTCTCCCAGCCCTGCGGTCTAAAGGAATAATAGAGAAATCCCACCTCGTCATTAATGGCACCTCATGGCTGCTCTCATCCAGGGAAGCTGAGAGAGGGAAAGGGAGTTGGATAAGAAAATCATAACGTTTTGCTCATTTTTGCAATTAGTATTTCACCCTCACTGCTCTCTCCTCGGTAACTCTCCACATGCTCATTTGCTCCTTTCTAGGTGGTGATACCCAGGGAGGAACATCGACCTCCTGGGGCAAGGACAGAAGTCAGTGCCTCCAGATAACCTTCTTCCTTTTCCTTCACCTGCTCAGAAATAGTTCATTTGCCTTTCATTTCCGGTATTAATTACTCCTTCTGTCCAACCTTTGCCAACGGGGCTCCCAAGGGGAGGAAGGATGGTTGTCTGGTCACACACGTCTCATGTTTCTTTCGTCAGGCCTCCTGGTTTATGGCTTACCCCACCTAGAAATTGGGTTTGCTCATTACAGGGATGCTGTAAATTTAAATTAACTGAGATTCATAAAGCATCCCGAAGATGTAAAGCAGAATTCCTACTAAACTCTAGAATAATTATTTTATCCCTGGATTGTAGGCACGTAGCATCCAAGACAAGGTGCATTTCCACCATGTTCAGCTTGTCAAGATGTCACTGCAATGCTTAGATGCATTGTGCAGCACAGGTCATATGGCGTTTGGGGAGATACTGCCTCGGTTTCTTTCTTAATCATTGTTAATGTACCTGTTAAACCTGCACCAGAGGATTTTGCATGCTCCAAAATGTGGTTGCCTTGTGTTTTTTCAAGCAGCAAAATAGCATTACAGGTATCAGGCAATCAACAGAAATTCAATCTGAATATCTTCGCGACAGCAGCACGGTACTTACGTGACGTTTATGAAGAGCACACAACTTCAGTTTGCTCTCAGAATAAATGCCGTGGTTAATATTTTGCTTGTACTTCTGCAGACTTCTTACTCCAATGGCTTCGATGAAGGTACTTATAATTAAGGTGTTACAAAAGAGTCAGAATTAAGAGCAAGATATTAGAGAAGTTGCCATGCCAAGAAATTATTTTTCTATGTGACATACGAATGTCCTGCAGCTAACTATAACAGAGACAAATACTCATCTCAAGTAACTGCAATGTCCCAAGTATCAAGGAAAACATGTTTGCAGGCCGGCAATCATCATTTCCTTATAACATTTCGCTAATTCATGTAAGGAAATTGAAGATGAAAGCTTTTCAAAAATGAATTTCACTTCCACCACTTCATTTCCATTATATACACTGCGCTGTATTCCTTTTAGTCTCAGTAAATGGTTCTTCTTTTGATTTTTCAGTAATTAGCATGTCAGTAGGTGTCGGTCAGGAAGTCGTTTTAGGATTTTCTTACCACAAAGCGGTAAGACAGAAACACACGGAACGGTATTGTGAGGCACTGTGCCCTTCCTAAGCACCCATGTCTCGTAGAAAATAATCACACCCTGCTGCTATTTCTTAATAGCGTTACTCCTTTAGCTTAAACAGCAGAAGTTCATGTTGCAGAGCTGACGTGTTTTGTGTAGGACTGGCCAAAAAATTATGTTCCTTCCTAATGAAGAATGTCAAGGTTTCGTAAGTCCTTTTAATCCCTACCAAGGTTTTTGGAAACTTTATGGAAAAAAAACCACTCAGAGCCCGCAAAGAAGAGAAAGCCCCTGATTGACCCACCCGTGCTACAGGAGCCAGTAACTTGCTTGGTGGTAAAGCATCTCCCGAGGGAAGCAAAGGCCAAAACTGCTTGTTATATTTCATCTGCTAACAGAGTTGTGTTCCTAAATGATGATACGTAAGTGCTAAAATACAGCAAGCACAAAGGTGCTCTTTCATTCGGGGAAGCCATCATATTAAAGTAATTAACTGGGGATTAGTCAGAACTGATGCCCAAACAAATGAGATACGGAAGGGCAAGAAATTGTATTCCTCTCTTGAACCTTGCGTTACGTGGAGTGCTGCCAGTGCAAACAGCAATGAGAACAGAGCGTTATGTCTTAAGAATAATGAAAAAATAAGATTGGCAATTAGAGCTGGATGGTTGTTTTCAAAACAGAGTGTCTCGGGGGCAGACAGTGCTCCGCCTGCCACCAGCACTGTCATCTGCCACTGCCCGGCGTCCCGAGAGCGCAGCCTTTCTTCTCCCTGCGGAGGGATGCTAACGCGGATGGCACGGGACTTGCTGCAGCTTCCGCAGCTGTAAATCAAAGGCTGTGTCAACAGCATGTCAGCAGCATGAAGGAACAGCACTGCTCCTCACGCGAAAATTTTCTTCTAACAATCTCCTCCTTTCATTTGCCTTCCCGTGACTGATGCATAATTCAGAAAGAAAGCGCAGGAACAGCAGGTTTGCTGGGAATGATGCGGCACCAGCTATTGCACCGGGAAGTTTTGTCGCTGCAAAGCACCCGTGCAGCAGGGCTGGGCTGCCCTTCCTCGGAAAGGGGCGCAAGAACTGCTCGAGCTGCACATCCAAGGGTCGCTCACACCAGGTTCTCTGCAGGCTAAAGCCTGCAGGGTCTGGCGTTGCCCCCCCGGTGCAAAGCTGGCCTCGAGCTCTGCCCTGGATCTGCAAGCACAGCGCAGAGACCCAGCGCTCCCGGCCCCCGGCACAAGCTGGAGCACCCCAGGGGAATCATGAGTCGACCCCAAAATCCCGAGCCCACTCTAAATGAGCTTCGCGGCTCCCCCAAAACCTCCACGAGGCGCAGGGGCTGCTGTCAAACCCCAGCAGCTTGCGTGTCCATGCAGCCGATGTCCCCATAAATGCTGAATTCGCTCCCTGGGGATCACCACCCAGCGCTGCTGCTATTGAGGAACGCCACAGCCCTGCGCCCCGGGGCTCTGCAGGCAGCTATAAACCCTCTGACCCCTGCCACCCGCCTGCTCAGCAGCCACCGTAACTCCAGCCCGTGCTTCGCCCCGCTGCAGCAGCCCAGCTCCCCCGGCTAGAGGCAGGCAGTCGCCTGGCAGACGCGGCGCACAGCGTGCTGATCGCGCTGGGAACAATCCTGCCTCCTTGTAAAGCCCATACGGAGGAGAAGGAGGCGAGCGGTAGAACCTGAGACCAGTAATTGAGTGTGTGTGTTAAGTAACTTTACAACCATGCTTCACTAGGAAGCCAATAAAAGGGCAAAACACAATTGCCGGGTTTTAATTAAGAAGCTAACATTTAAATGAAGTGCATCATCTGTTTGTATTAAACGTGTTTAATTTAATTTGTTATAGTATACTTATTAAATAAATCAGCTTTATTGAATTTGCTATGCTGGTGGCATGCTGAACAGAAGTGAATGGAAAGAAGCCGGGTCTGGAATTTTCTTTTTAAATCAACCAAAGCTCTGTCTGCATGCAGCGACACTCAGGAAAATTAATCCCAGTTAATTAAAGGTGTGAATTTAGAGCAGATCAGTTCAGCCACCCTAAAACTCTGAGCAGACCTCTTCATTCAGAATTCAGATGCCATTGATTCAGCTCGGCTTGATTCACTTGGCATGTGATGTAAGAAATTGAATTAAGGCCATTTTAAATCTGAATGAAAGTGTGCACCAGCCTTTCTCAGGGTTTAATTTGCCACCTGCTTTTTCCTGAGCATCTCCGTGTGGACTGGAGGTTGGCAGGAGCCATGCAGGTTGGGTCGGCAGCCTCCGTTCTCCCAACCTTCAGCCTTGTTAGGAATTGCCAGCAGCCGGGAAAGCAAAGAGGTGGCGGTAATAAACCCCCCTGGCTGGCACCGGCTGGCTGATGCCTGCCCTGCTCTGTCCGCTCCCATCTTCACTCTGCTGTGGAAATGCAATATTTCAGCTCATTGCTATGGGAGATCCAGTATAGAGCTATTAATACATACCAGCTGGGAAGAAATTTTCCTGCAAACTTCGGCCTCTGTCCAGACCGCAAATCACTGGATGCAGCAGCTCCTGGGGTCGGGACTCCGGCTGCCCGCTGGTACCTGGCCTCAGGCTTTGGCTTCTTCATCTGCATCACCGATGGGCTGACCCCTCGGCCAGGGAGCTGCCAGACCCCCAGGTCCCATCCCTCCAGCCGCAGGGGTTAGAGGAGCATCTCCAGCACTGGCGTATCCAAATGCACCCCCAGCATCTGACATTTTGAAAAATGCCATGAGGAGGCTCGGGCTTTTCCTGGCTCGCCTCCATCCCTGCGCACAGTCAAGTAATACCTACTTATTTCACAGGATAGCCAGGAAAATTTCGATGCTGCTTGAGAGCCCCTCTCGACTCCCCAGCCAAAGCAGCGAGGCCGAAGCGTCGAGCATCGGGGAGCTGGCTAACGCGGCACGATGCCTGCGCTCCGGCGGGGAGCAGCACGCCCGCCCCGCTGCCGCCGCC
>JAVJGI010000050.1:26415321-26448929 GCA_035590275.1 Ibycter americanus | reverse complement strand
GCTACTTAGCAGGAACAAGCCACAGCTGTACATTATCCACATCAGCCAACCCACCGCCCCAGAAGCAAGCCCACAACCGTATATTATCAATGGTAATTAACCTTCTACAATTCCTCTACAGACCCTGGCCTGTATTCCATGCTCCTTTTGGCTAAAGCTGAGCTAAAGCTGCAACTTCAGGACAAAACAGGTGAAGTCAGGCTTAGTTAATTCATTTTAACTAACTTTGACCTAAGTCTGTTTTTTTTCTTTGTCTAAGCAAAAGCAAGAACGGACTCGTTCGTGGTGTGTAAGACCATTGCCAGGCATACACCTGGAGCAGCAGCGGCTGTGACAAGATCACATGGGCAATTACCACTCAGATGTAGCTGTGACCCCCAGGAAGACCCTACCAGCAAAAAGCTGGGAATTACTCCCTGCACAGGCAGGAAAGTCCATTGCAACCGTACATGAAGTAAACCTGCACACTGAAAGAAGGTGTCTGCCGCTTGGCTATGCAGCAGCAATCACGACAGAAGTCCCTGGCTTGTGAAGTTGTCAAACTGTAAAGTTAATGAGGTAGAAATGAGAGTTCGGTGCAGGCGTCTGAATGTTCGAATTACTCCCCAACGGGTTCGCCCTCCTCTTATTGCAGCCTGCGTAAATGAAGTGACTAAGGGTCTCCTTGGCCCCTGGCCAACTCGCCACTGCTGCTGCTGAAAAAAAAAAAAAAAGTGCACAGTCTTGTTTTGCAGATTAATAAATACGGAGTTGCTGGTGAAGGAAGAACATGTGGTTTCTAAGAACTAGACAAGCAGGAAAAGCAGACAGACATTACACTGCTCCTTGTCCCAGCGAAAAAATAAAAAGCCATACGAGCCATGCATGCACAAACACCCCTCCACCAAGCACGGGAGAGCAGTGTTGGTGTGAGACAAAGCAGGGGTGTTTCGAGGAGCCGGGGGATGCTGGGGGAGACAAGAGCTCAGGTGCTAGGTGGAAACAGTTGGAGATTTTTGTGCTTTGCCACTAAAAGAGGAACTTACACTGGGTGAATTTGGTTGGAGTTGAGGTCTGCGTTACCTGTGTGGAGGGACAAGTTAATGAACACACAGCTGGTATACCAGCAGGAGAAACCACCTAGTGAAGGAAGACCTTCCCTTTCAGTGCTGGTGGGTGGGTGGCTCCAGGGAGAAATTCCCAGGAAGCATAGGTGTGCCCTCGCGGGAGCCCAGGGGCAGCATGAGTAACACCGCAGGTGGGAACCAAATCTGCGCTACGGAAAGGTGAGGGACGAATTGAGACATCTGCAAACAGCCTTGCTGGCGGAGTTACTCGTGTATCCTTTCGGGAGTCCCACCGGCTGACCTGCAACGCTGTGTTACAGTGTAGGAAGAATATTAAAGGCAGAGAGTGAGAGCAGAGCTAATCCCACAGAGACGTGCGTGTCTGAGGCTTGTGACTATGACATTTTGTTTCTCAAAATCCTGCCAAGTTCACCCAGAGAAGTGGATTGTAGTCCTCGCCGTGGTCCCAAACATGAGAGAAACTGAAGGAAGAGCGCACACTGCAAATTTTGAATCATTTTCTTAATTGCCAGAAAGCTTAGAGAAACCTGAAGCTGGAGCTTGCGTTTCAGTGCAGCTTGAAGCTCCAGCATAACCGCACAGTTAGAGGTGTGCTGCTGGTGTCCATGAGCTCGATAAAATACCCTCCTCTTGAAATTAATTCTTTCAAATAAATCCTGTCTCCTCCTTCCTTACTGCTGAAGGGATGAGGGGCTCCATTACAAATCAGGGGCTCGAGGAACAACTTTTAGCTGAGGATACGAGCAAGTTCAAAGGGTTTTCGAAGTGGGAACAAGGGCTGGAACAAGCCTTTCACTGCTATTAAGACCACAGGAGCAATCTAGTTAGGTCTAAAAGAGGATTTGGACCCCGTTGCTGTGTCTTCCTCACACCAGAGGAAGCGATCCATATGTCAACTGTGAGAACAGACATCCCAGCAAACCCAAGCCATCACCGACGTGCTGATCATCATGTAAAACAGGCCAGACTCTCACTGCTAACATCTGTACACTCTGCATTATCAGCGCCATCAAGGTTTCTATACTTAAGGCTCGAATCCATCCCCAGTGCACGTTATTTTGATAAAACAGCATCTGTTTAGACCCTGTATGGTATCCAGTGTGCAGACAAACACATGTGATGGCAGCCCAGGGGTAATCTGCTCTCTGCTGATGACACATACAGCAACGGGGAAATTGTGAAGATCAATTTTACACCTAATTTAATATGGGTTAACATGTCTCTGTAAGTTTCCTAATGAAACACAGTCCCACTGCGCATCACTTACAGCTGTTTCCTTTATTTGTGACTTCCAAAATTGCCGACTTGTGACTTTAGGAAATTGCCAAGCTGCAACTTTGGATTTTGCCGGCTTGCACCTTCCAGATGGCTCTGGAAAGGCTCCAGGGAAGCTCTGCAACAGCTCTGGGAAAGCTTTGAAGTGTCTCATTGGGAGAGGGGATGTTTGAGATGACTCTAGAACATGTCTAGAGCAGCTCTCAGATACCTCTAGGACAAGGTCTGCCCGGGCTCTAGAGAGGCTGTGAGGAGATTTCAGAAAGCTCCTGTGAGCTCCAGGAAGGACCCTCAGGAAAAGCCAGGACTGTTCCAGGAGACTCTGTACTTGTGCTATGGGGATGGCTCTTGAGGCTCCAGACGAGCTCTGGAGAGCTCTTGATTGCCTCTAGAAAGGCTCTGAGGTGCTCTGGAAAGCTCCAAGGAAGGTTTCGTTTGCCTCCAAGGCAGTTCTGGAAAGGCTATGGAAAAGGTCTGGGATGGCTCTTGCCAAAGTAACGGGGAGCATCGTGAAGGGCCCAGAAATGGTGCAGGATCTGCAAGTCTCCAGAGATCTCTGGGCACCGCAGCACCACCCTGCAAAATCCACAGTCACAGCTCCACGACTTTGCAGAGTTTCTGCTTGGCTGTGTCAGGAGGCTGGGACTGCAACATTCACATTCATGACTCAGTGAATCACCAAGTGTGTGATTCACCATGTTTTACAACTTTTTGCAAGTGTTTCACGTTTGTGGGTTACAAATCTGAGGAGCTGTCATGTGAAGGGCGATTTTCAAGCACCCTTCTGTTCCGTTACTGTTGCTTTGTCACCTCTGATGGTTCCTTCTCTCTTGGGGAGAAGAACCAGAACACAAAGAGGACACGGCTCCAGCCTCCCATCTACGTGCACGCCTTCCTTCTCTTCATTTATTTCTCCAAGAATCAGTAATATTCCACCTGCACAATTTCCTTCCAAGTAACTTCTTCATGTTTAATCACTGCTATGAAGCCCACACTCTCCCGTCCCCCCTTCTTCTCCCTCAGTAGATTGTTTTCTTACAGGTTTCATACCAGTGTCCAAGGGCGCACGTTTCCCTCTGCCTTGCCTTCTCTCTGCTTTAATATCTGCTTCTCTCCACTATCCCTTTACCTTCCCAAACAGGAACTAGGGGCTTTATTCCACGCACCTTCCAATTCTTGCTGAACTTGTGATTTTAACTCCTATTTTGCCACTAAGGCATTGCTTACACGGTGTAACAATCTCTAAAGAACAGGATCTCATGAGAGGTCTTTCAGAGAGAATCAGCTTGCAAAGTCAATAATCAATCCAGTTTAATAAAATTCCAACATTTGTTTGTAATTCTTATTTAAGATCTTTTCACCAAAGCGTGTTTTGGCCCCAGTCATTCAAAAACGCACAAGAGTCTCATTTCCAAAACACAAATCACACAAGAGACGCCAGTTCGCATGAGTCTGGTCGAGCAGGTCAAGTTCTGCGGGACTGGCACCTCCTTGAAAGTGCTTTGTCGCATTGTCCCCACTTCCTTGGGGACATCTTTCCCTGGGTCTCTCTGCCACACCAGTCCTGGCTGTACCATATCTGCCACCGGCGGCTGCTGCTGCAGAGAAGGAGCTGAAGCCCCATCGCCCTCGCCCGGTGCCGTTAACAGGGTGGGCGGTTGCCACCAGCCCTGCTAGCCCCCAACGCGCGCGGGCTGGGACGTGCGCTGGCGACGGCTCCTTCCCACCTCCCCAGGCACGGATCCTGCGAGGAAGGGCAGCAGCCGCTCAGGCGGTGCCTGCCTCACCTCGCCGGGCACAGAAACACCAGAGCTTGTTCAGGGGACGAATAATGTATTTCCAGAGCACAGATGAGTTTACACGCTGCAAGGCAACACCCTTTTAAAGCGGTGGCAACAGCTCCTGTTCTGCAAACCTTGACTTTATTCACTCCCATTCAGAGCAGGAGCTTAGGGCTGGGTTTTTTGTTTAAACACGGGTTAAATGCTGCAAGGAATCAAAGTGCTGCTTCTGCCACTGATCTTCGGAAAGACAGCACAGTGGTTTCTTCCTATTGCAGTAACTAAGACTTGTTCCTGCGGCGTGTGAAGCTTGGTCACATGCCATGTTCCCAATTTTACATGCCAATATCCTCAGTTACCCAAAGACACGAATTAGGCGCAGTTTGCATCGCCTCCAGCCTCTCCCATGCTTGTATTTTCCCCTTTTTCCTACGAGGGCCTTTTCATCTAGGCTGAGCCACCGGGAAGAACGTGAGCTGCCTCTCAGCTCCTTGGCTCCACTGTATGGATGCTGGGATTATGTTGCAGATGTTGCCTGTGCTGAATGTGTAAGGATACTACATGGTGGTGTCACAGCTGGACATCCCATTAATAGGAACAATATTTGGTTTGAGCCATTTTAATTGAAACCACGGCTGTAGCAGCATGTATTTTTTTCTTAATCGTACGCAAACGTGTTCCTCCCAGCCCTCCCCGCCTCCTGTGCGATAGTTATTGCTCTAAGACATCTGGTTTCACAGTTCAACAAGCACAGGCGTATTTCCACCATGTAGTTCTTCGCTTGTTGACAGGGCAGAATTTTTTAATATGGGGTTACTATCATCCAGACTTCCTCCACCTCCTCATTTATGTGACGGATACCTCTAAACAGTCCCTCAGCTCCTCCATCTTCAATCTGCTGGCCCAGTTTTATTAGCTCGCATACATGACACCTCGATGTCTGATTTCCCGCTCCCCTCCCCTCCTAGGTGAAATCCAAACCCCAAACATGAACCGGACCTAATACTTCTTTTTTTTTTCCCTTTTGTTAAGGTCTGTTTCATAGAAACAAGGCCAGCAGCTCGGAGCCCCTTCATCTTGCAAGTAATTTGCAAGTGGATATAAGGACAGGATGAGCCCCCTCCCTGTTCCTGACCAGGGCTATAGGACAACCCAGAGCAGAGCAGCTCTGGAATCTCAGGGTTTTTTTCTCTATAACCTCAGATTTTGCACAGACTTTATACTTTGCAAACTGTGAAGCAGTACCTGTGTGAATGCAAAGGTACCACCAGCTGCCAGGGCATTTGGGGCGTCAGCGTTTTGTAACACAAGTGGTTGCTTCACTATGTGCTGCTGTCACCAACTTTGCTGATGTCCAAAAATAAAAACCCTGCTCAGCGATGACGAGGTCCTTCTCTGCAGGGTGGTTTCCGAAGGGGAATTGATTTGCAAGGGGAGAGGTGCCCTGCACAGGGCAGCACCCTCGCCCCCATAGTAAGGACATCCGTGGCAAAGTGCCCCAGCTCAGCTGCCTACGCCACCTCCCCCTTCACCTCTGAACATCAAAAAAGTGCAGTTTTATCACCAATGCACCTCAACACACACCCCCATCCCTCCCAAAGAGTCACGTTATCTCCCATCACACTCCCTAACTTGTGCCTTATGCAGCCAAGGAACCCTGCGCCAGCAGCTCCAGCC
The DNA here is from genome assembly GCA_035590275.1 of Ibycter americanus. Classification (NCBI taxonomy): domain Eukaryota; kingdom Metazoa; phylum Chordata; class Aves; order Falconiformes; family Falconidae; genus Ibycter; species Ibycter americanus. The sequence continues at coordinate 26,443,129 of JAVJGI010000050.1, read as the reverse complement.
CCGCTCCCTCCCCGGCATCCCAGAGTGACACCGATGGGAACGGCATCATGCATGTAACTGCGACACCTCCCGCAGTCACCGCGCTCAGTGCTGCCCTCGGCTCAGCTTTGCATCCTCCCATCTTGCAAGTTTTTCCCCAGATATGAATTAACCCTCCAGCGCCGGATGAAAGCGTCAGCCCTGCTACAGAGACTTGCACGGGGCAGAGGTGAGGTGACATGAGCCACCAGCAACGGGGACACGTGTGCAGACCGCAAAGATGGAGTTAGTTTATGCAGCTCATTAAGCAGATGAGAAAAGGCAGAGTTTATCTCGCATTGGACTGGAGGGAGCCCAGTGGCAAAGCAAGAACTGCAAGCCGCAAGCCCTCACTCTCCAAACCATCTTTTTTCCCCAGCCTGGAGCTGCATGTGTCATAACTCCAGCAGATTCCCGTTATCTGGATTCACGCACCGCCGCAGAGGGGGCGGACCTGGCTGACAGAGGTGCGCTTTCACTGGAACAATCACACCTGCTTGCCTGAGGTGCGAATTCGGTTCTTTATTTTCTTTTTAGGCTTTATTGTAGAAAAAAAGCAAAACTCAGAAAAATAATAAAATTATTAGGTAAGGTAAAAACAAACTTTACCTTTCATTCTTGGTTTATTGGTTGCTGGAAAATAAGTTTTACAAACTATCTCTTGCAAAGGACTTGTTTTCAGCTAGTTTATATAGTAGCTTTTGTTCACATAAAAATTTAGAAAGCTACTTTCCTCTTCTCCTTTCCCCCCCTCCAATACATAAGGGAGGTATTACAGTGTGAAATATATCTACCGCTAGCAGGGCTGTGTTGTGAAGCTAAAATGAACACAGTAAATTCTGAGAAGGAATTTGTTTAACCTATAACCTTAAAGTAATAAGTGGAGTGCTAAATGTTTTGGCTCACACTGATATATTTTTATAACACTTGGCAAGGCAGCTTGGAGTCTGAAAGAAAAACTTGAGCACTGGAGAAACAGCTCGCTGCCTCTCCATCTCCGGGAGCCGAGGCTCGGCCCGGCACGGACCCCATCCCACCAGGAGCACACATGGGGCCACGTGTGCACATACGTGTACACACGCGTGTGCCCGCGGCGGCCGCGGGAGTCGGAGCGTGGTGGGATGGCAAAGCTGGTGCGGCTCGACCCGGCGCACCCCGTCCAGCCTGCCTGGTTCAAGTTGCATTGGTTGCAGTTGCCTTTTTTAATTTAATTAAATTAATTTTGGAGAATTTGGAGAGAGATGGGGCACCAGGAGCCGGTGGCTGAGGTGGTGCGGGTCCTGCGGTGCTCAGCCCCCTCCGTGGGCAGCAGCGGCTCACCTCGGCGCCGGCTGCGGGTGACCCCGGGGGCCCCGGTGCTCCCCCGGTTCCCCATCTGCCACTCAGAGCAATAATTACCCTCCTCCCTCCAGCACGCAAACACGTTTCCCCGAAGATTTAAGGGGGATGCAATACGCAGGCCTGGTTTTCTTTCATTAACACCCATTTGACATGGATTTCAATAACATCACCCCCTGCCCGTGCCACCGCCGGAGCCGAGCGGCAGGAGCGTGGATGCTGCCGGTGCTTTGCCATCGGCTCCCTCCTGCTCCGTGCCGGTGTGAGCAGCAGGGCAGAGGGCAGCGGGCTGACCTCGGCTCCCCCGCTGCTCCCTCGGTGGAAACCCGGAGTGAACTGCCCTGAAACCACCGAGCAGGAGTTTTTGCACGGCCAAGATGCAGACGGGGATTCAGCCCATCACCTGGCTGGGGTCCAGGGTACAGTCTAGCCTGAAGCCCGCCTGTATACTTTGGTTGCAAACCCACGCGCCACAGGTTAAAGCAAATCCTTCTTTCTTTCCAGACAACGTCACTCCTGTTGCATCTCAGCCCAAGGTGATATTTTTCCTGGGGAGAAACCAAGGGCACAGCATTCGAGCTGGGCTGCAGAGCCACAGTGAGGTGCTGCCCTGCTCGGGGCTTGCAGAGAGAGCTGCGGGGGGATGTGGGGCTCCCAGCTCTGGATCACCATTGCTGGGGGTCTGCAAAGGTGGGAAACGAGGGGATGTCATATCTGGGAAACACCCCAAGGACCGTGGGCAGGCTGGATGCTGAGCAAGGCATCGGGGAGGTGATATCCTCAGAGTGTAGCAGATGGGAAAGTGGATCTCGGGGGATCATAGGAGATCCACAAGGTTTCCCAGCCCTTCCAGTGGGAGCTGCAGAGGCACCACAAAGGGGTCTCATCTAACCACTTACGCTGCCTTGACAGTGAAGTGTCTGCACTCAGCCCAGGGCAGCACGGGTCCCCTCCGGTGCTGCTTCCCCTTCACTCAGGAAAACGGCATCCGACAAGGACCTTTCACACATCCTTGGTTTAAATATACCTAGTGGTGCTCATTGCCATAGCACTGAGTATCCATGCCTCTCGTCCATGTAGGACACAGCCCTTGGGAATCAGAAAGAGTTAATATTCTGTGTTTAAATATGGGGAAACTGAGTCACAACACTGTTAAGTGATTTTCTTCAGGGCTCATGGGAAGCACGTGGCAGGTCAGGGGATGCCACATGTCAGGACAATGTGAGAAGCTCGACCCGTCTCTGTCAGCCCTGTAAAGCTCGTGGGAGATAAGGGAGGCCCCATCTTCTGATCAGGGCATTTCCCCTCCCATTAGCAGCCCCCAGGAAAGGGCGTTGATCCCCCAGGAGCCCTACCCCAAGGAACAGGGATGGTGGCAGCAGGAATGTTTCATGCCCCTTGTCATCCTCTTTCCCTCTTTTTTTTTTATTTTAAATTTGGCATTATTAATCTCGGGGGGGGGGGTGGGGTGGGGGTATAAATAACCTTGGTCACCCCTTCCCTGCCTCCACCTCCCAGATCATTTACTGTGGATTAATATTTGCTAGCTCGTTTGCACAGTAGCCTGTAGATTTTCAGCCTCCTTGCTGGAATGATGTTGACTTGCAGAGAAATTACAGGGGCTTTACCCTGGTACAAAGCAAACAGTGTGTGCTGTAATCAGACTCAACACCTCAGCAAATAATGAAAAGAGATATTATGTGGCTATAATTTCCACGCGGGATTAGGTGTTTGTCTTGTAAAGCATTCAGGTGCCGCCGGGTGTATAAACGAGTGTGTAATTATGGTCATCAGGTTAAACAGAGGGAGCAGGAATCCGACCCGGGACTGGGGCGTGCACAGATGGGCCCTGACGGTAGCTGTTAATTTGCAGCTATGAATGGCTCTTACAGGTCCTGGGTATTTGAGTGACTCGGCTTCTATTTATGGTTCCCAAAAGCAGAGCCCAATCCAAGGCTTTCAGGGGTCCATGGGAGCCTTTCCACAGCTCTGCGCTGATCCCCCCTTCCAAACAGATTCTGCTCCTTAGGGACATGGCTTGGTGATGGACTTGGCAGTGCTGGGTTAGTGGCTGGCCTTGGTGACCCCAAAGGTCTTTTCCAACCTAAATGATTCTATGATTCTATGATCTTATTCTGGGGGTAAATCAAGCCTCCGGAGAGAGCCCCTCTAGTGCTGCTGCCCCGGCAGGCACAAAGCCACCTTGTCACGCACCAGGAGATGGACTTCGACTGCCTGTGGGGCTTGTGTCAGCTCAAGGAGAAAGACCTGGGGTGGGAGAGTGTGGGGTGACACTGCTGTCCCACAGATACATCCCAGAAATGGCTCATTCCTCTTCAGGTATGTTGTGGAGGGGTTTAGGGCACAGAGTAGGAAGGTGCGATGGGACAGGAGCACACACCAGATTTCCTCCTGAATCACTGCCTTGTTCCCTAAAGGCTGGAGAGGGACCAGCCGGTTTTGCCCTGGCCAACGAAGAGCCAACAGCTATCCCTGGAAAAACCACCAAAGGCACCCAGGGCAGAAATGCCCACCCACAGTGAAAAGGTGGGGTGGTAACAGGCTCTGGCCAGCAAACCCCAGCAGGGTCTGGCATGGGACAGCCAAAGCCCAGAAATGGAAACCAGGCAAAACTCAGACTGGGAATAGGGCCCGGTTTGGGCTGGGAAGAAGTATTAGAGACCCCGTGGAAAAGCAATGGGTTCAACACCTCCAGATGGATGTGGGGCATGGGTTGCCATTGTGGGCCCAGGAAAGCACTCCCTCTTGGCCCAGAACAGAGATAATCTGATGGCACCTCATGGCCAACAAGATGCTCCAATGCCATCCCAGCCTCTGGCTCTGTGAAACCAAGGAGTTTTCCCCTGCATGGGCTAAGCCTGCCCAAGCAGCTCAAACCAGCAACCCAGTGTCCAAGCAAAAAGCCCTCCTGGACAGTTTGTTCCCAGGGGACTGGAACCATGGGGACGAGGTGACCCTCAGGAGGCTCCCAGGCAGCCTGGCAGGGAGAGGAGCAGCTTTGCAAAGGAAGGAGCGTTGCACGGCAGCTGCGCTCAGCTCCCGGCGTGTGTCCCAGGTAGGCAGAGCCGGGCAGGAGCCCAGCTGCTGGGAGTGGGATGGAGGAGGCTGGAGGAGGAGATGGCTGGGCTGGCTGCCCGGCCGGGAGGACAGGACGCCTGCCCAGGCTCTGGCACAGAAGCTGGAGGCCAAGGGGACGGTTTGCAGCCCCGGCAGCCGCCCGGAGCCATCCCGGCTGCCCAGCCTGAACTTACCCTGTGGGGAAAGGCAGAAGAGCGATACACCCCCTTAGCACCCCCAGGGCATCCCCTGCTTTTCCCTGCCAACCTGACCCCATTGCAGGGTTCCCCTGTGCAGACCCCCCTCCCCGAACACGGTGGGTCAGTGCCTGCGAGGAGACGGGTCTGCAGCCCCCCCGCCACCCTCAGCCACCTCCGCGCAAGGGGAGCAGCCGGGCCAAAACGTCTACACCACGCTCCCGCCTTCCCCGAAACGGAGTCGCGGCTTATTATAGCAAATGTTATTGCAGCGGTGAAAGAGGCTGCATCCAGGAGCAGGCAATATCCTGCCTGAAATGTTCAGGGACCTCTGCCATGTGCACATTCTTCCACAGCGTAATTTGGGTGGCAGGCGCTGGCGACAAGCGCGCAGTCTGCTCGGGACGGGGTTGTTGGGTTGTGTTTTTTTTTCTTCTCTTTGCAGGAGATTCACCTCAGATGGGGAACACACTAGTTTATTGAACACAAAATGTTCCAGAGGAAATCATTAAAGTGGGGTGGAGTGACAGAGCTCTCAGTTAATGTCACCTAAGAGAAAAAGGGCTTCCAGAAAGGAAGAATTCAGGAAAGCCCTAACGGCCCCACATGCTCTCAGTGAGAGACAGGGACGTGAAGCTGATGTTCTCCCGGGGACAGGCTGCAGCAAACTGATGGTTTCTGCCATTGGTACAAATAAATCATAGCGCTTGCTGCTGTGTATCAGGAGGGATGGAGAGCCTTGCTGAGGGGTGGTGGCAGAGGGGACATATCAGCTGAGCCATGCTCATGGATGTCTCCAGCCAGGGGTGCAGGTCCTGGGGGAGCTGCCCCCACATGTCCTGAAGGCTATGCCTTGGCCACAATATTATTTTCAAACTAAAAGTTTCAACTATCTCTTCTCAATGCTGTGAGGCTTCTGATTCTGGCAGAGCCTACACATGCCTCCTCGTTGGAGACTTGTGCTCTCGGGAATGGTCCTCACAGGTGGAGCTGCTGGGCTCCTGCCCAGCTCCCCGGTCACAGCATCCGTCCCATCTCCTCCCGTGCAAAGTCCCTTCTGCTGAGCAGGGGTTGGGTTCAGCCCTTTTCGTTAACACAGACATGAGCAGCATCTGGGATTCGTACTGTGAGTGGGACTGCTCGCAGGGCTGGGCTGAGCGAAGATCTGCAGATCTTCAGGCCTGCTCGTACCCTAGCCTTCACGGCAATGAGCCATGGGGCTCTCGGAGGGAAGGATGCTGTAGGGATGTGACTTGTAGTGTCCGGATGTTTGGTGCCCCGAAATAGTCAACAACATATCTAATAATAATTCACTATTTAAGTCCACCTCAGAGAGGGAAACACAGACTTTTAACCTAGACTAAGTAACCATCGGGCCCATCTCCTTAGATTGCAGAAGAATTAAAGAGTTTAGGGGGAAAATTTAACTACTGAGTAGGCTTGTGTTTGCTGAGGATGTCTGGAAATAACAACTTCATTCATTCCATGCTAGGTGGGTATATGGGGAAAATGCGTTACCCTCAGTGCTGTCTTTGGGCTTCACGTTAAAGCATACGCTTAATATTTAGCTTGTTGTTTTCCTGTTTCCTCTCTAGGGTGACTGAGTCCCCAGAGAGAAACCTCCACAGCTATTTTGGAGCCTGAGGATGTGATTCACTTCAGGCGACCTATGCAAACAATAATATAAGTGTCTGTCATGCCTGTCCCCAGGAAGCGGAGAAAATCCATCAGGCTTTAAGCTCCTTGGTGGGCACATCACTGTACAGTGGTTTTCTCCTGGCAGCCACACGGGTGGGTGCCACAGTACCGCTGCCAGGCACTTGCCAGGCTGATGCTCCAGCCTTTAGCCTGAGCTGAGTGCAAGTCTGGGGACTTCAGCCCGCTGGTTGCTGCTCCCTTCCCAAGCATCCATCCGCTTTGCCTTGTAGCTGCCTGTCCCCTTGCAGCAGTGGTCTTCCCTTCCCATTGCAGCAGCCTATCCCACAGAAAAATAGCACAGAGCAACATGAAATATATGTCCCAGGAAAAAAAGGGCTGTGCCTTGGCTGGAGAATGAATAGCCACCTCCCAGCTCTGTGCCAGTCGGGTTTTCTGTAAGAGGTCTGGCAAAGAGCAGGAACAGGGAGGGCATCCAGGGCTCGGCAGCCCTGGAGCAACCCAGCACAGTGGGTCATCCTTTCAAACCGGGCTGGGGCTGAGCAGGAAACCTCTTCACAGCAAAGCAGGGGGCATATTTATTACCACTGCCAGGATCTGGGAGTCAGAGAGTGGCAGTAGAATACAAAATCCAAGCCCCTAGGGATAAGGAGGTTCAATAAAAGGGCTGTGTCCTGCCGGCCAGAGCCCACCTCTCCCTCGTGCTCTCAGAGGGTGGGTTTCTGGTCTTGCTGCCCGCATGGAGAAGTACTGGAAAGGCAGTGCCTACAGCATGGCCTGTGGCTGCTCCTTCCAGCCCCGTGGCACCATTCCTGCCAGCCAGCATCCCTCCAGGCTCCCGGTTCTGTTGGCATCGGCTGCACCGGGAGGCGGGTGTTGTCATGCCGATGGAGCTGCAGTGGGCAGGGATAACGCTATTAAAAAGACAGTGGGATGAGATTCACGTTCTCCTCAGATTTCACATCTTGCTTTCATCCCATCTAAAATTATCGCACCTTCCGCGGGCAAGGAGCGATCGGCGCCGCGCTGCCTCTCCATCTGCAGCTACACAGGGCTGTCTCCTTCAGGAGGAGCCAGAGAGACGCAAGTAACGGGATGGCGGCTGCCCCGGCCCCACTTGTGCTGGGTTTGTCTTGACACGGTGCTGCCCAAGCCCCTCATTCCAGTAAAAACTCAGGGACCGGCTAAGACGCACCAGCCAGCAACCTCTGGAGGACTTGCAGGCAGGAGGGACCATTCCAATGACATGCTGGGACCTTGGGCACGGGCCAAAGAGTTTTCTTTGCTGCAGGGAGAAAAGTTCTTCCCTGTTATTGAAAGCGACATCATCACATTCAGTAAAAATTCAGCCGCTTCTGGAAATGCTCGTATTAGCCATGAGAGAGCAGGTTTTGGGGGTCTGGCAAGCCCCTATCCCAGCCCAGCTCCGGCAGGACGAGGGACCACAGAGCTCGAGGGAGCTGGAGGGGATGCAGAGCTCTGGAATAAAAGAGAAGAGTATGTTAATCAACTAAAATTCAGGTAGTTTCACAGAGGCAATGTGGAATTAATAGAAAAATTTAGCCAGCTAATTTCAACAGATGCAGCTGCATTTGCACAAAGAGAAACAGGATTTTAAGAAGTTGAAAAGACCAAGCTTTAAAGTCCTTGTCCTGCAAATTCTGTGTCCAGAAATCCCTCGTGAGCCCAGCAGCGGAGACATTGATATCCACCAAGAGAAGTGTAAAACAGTTCCCCCCTGCCCTGGTACAGTTCCAAGCAGCTTCTACATGGAGTAAACGATGCAGATCCGTGTCCCTCGCTTTTGCATCTCATCTGCACCCTGCCAGTCTGCCCACACTGCAGCCCTCAGCTCCGGGCCGTGGGGGCAGAGCGGGAGACATCGCCTAGGCAGGATGGGGACGGGGATGGGGATGGGGATGGGGAGGGGAACAGGGACAACGATGAGGCTTTGGTGCCTTCTCATTCAAGGGAGGACCCAGCTTCAGAGCCAGCAACATCAGCTGGCATTTTCCTTCCTTGTTTCCTCTGTAGGAACTGAGATGATTCAGCTTTGATCATCTTTAAAAACTGAGTGGGAGCGGCAGGGGAGACTGATTTCAGGAGAAAACTCCGAGCGAGAAGGCAGGCAGCGGGCTGCTCCACTGCCAGCAGGGACCATTGCAGCTGTGTGTTGTCTCTAGCATCCCTCCTCAGAGAAAAGGAAAAGCAGATACTCGCATTAAAAAAAGCCCTTTTGCCCTTGGAGTGGTCAAGCAGCTAGGAATAACTCCAAGGGGGGGGGCCTCAAAAGCAACTGCTCCCCTGTTTGTTATCCTGCGAATGGGCCTGGGCAGCTCCCGGGAGCCGGGGTGGCTGCAGCGAGCTGTGGCGTTCTCAGCCGGCGATGCGAGAGCGCGGGGCTGCAGGAGGCACCGAGGGGGAGCGAAAGCACAGCCCCCCCATGCCGGAGCTCCCAGCCCGCCCACCGCACCCGCAGCCCCCAGCAAGCCTGAAGGCATTCGCAAGCCCTTCGGTCGGGATGACCACAAGGAGTAATAATATTAATAAGAGTAATAAACCCCTGCTTTAACTGAGACAGCGAAGCCGGAGTGTGGAAGAAAGAAAAAATTATGCAAATGAGGTTTATCGGCTGATCAGAATAACAAGTGAACTTGATCTGGAAGGGGACAGCCTTCCTGGGTAATGAGGATTATTTACCCATGATTTCCCTTGCAAATCAGCAGCGGGTTCCCAGCGCCAGGCGCGCAAGGGGCGATGCTCGGCGCGCACGGGGCGATGCTCAGCACCCAGATACGCCTCTCCAGGACCGCGGTGCAAAGCCCGGGGAGTGCACAGAGCGCTTGGCCAAGTCTTCAGCTTTTTGCAATAAAATGCTGACTCTTGGGTAGGTGCTTCTCTCCGTGTTGCTCCGGGGTTTGAGCCAGGTGCCTTACGGACACATCGTTTTTCTTTTCGTGGTCACGCCGTGTGTGTAAAGCAAAGGAGAGTTCATGTCGTCCGCAGCCTCTGCTGAAGAGGGAGTTGCAAGCCTCAGAAGCGAGTTTACATTTTGGCAATTAACAGTGTTCATAGCTATTTTTCTCATTATTAGTGGGCAGAGCATCTGTCCTGTATCATGGAACAGCACTTGCCAACGGCCTTGAAATCCTCTGCAGCAAGGCTGGGGTCTCAGCAGGCTGGCTGTCCTGTTTCTTCGGCTCCAAGGGATCGCCTTTTATTGAATCCAGCTTCCAAGCGGCGTTCAGAGAGCTGTCTCTTCGAGCTATTTGGGTCTTACCCATGCTTTCCGGGCCAGGACTATTCCCATATGCAAGATCCATGTGTTCCAAAATATTAGTGTATTGGAAAGGACCTAACTCAATTTCACTCTGCGTTTTCCAGACATTTATTAAAACAGTGAGCTGTGAAATTCTGCTGTGGATTCCCCTCGGCTCAATTTGTGTCTGGGATGGAGGAACCTGGAGAAGACCCATCCAGCGCGTACCAGCCCAGGGGACACCCTCGCTGGGTGCTAATGGGACTCTCTTGCAGGGGTCCCAGTGCAATTGGTGAAGTAAAAGCTTTTTCCTTCTGAGTATTCAGTACAGGACACAAGGAAATATCACAAATAGCCGGGGCCTCGCTGTCTCTCCAAGAGCAATGTTGGTAGGACTCGAGGGAGCATCACCTCCCTTTTTAGCGAGTGCCAGTTCTCAGCCCCAGCTCACTCTGCAGTCTTCTGCTGCCCCATGAGAGGAGCAGATACCTGGAAGAGGAGCAGATGTACCGTAGACATGGTGCTCATGCTGCTGGAGACAGGCAGGAGGTCAGGATCGAGCCCATCCCAAGCGGTGTTTTATCTTCCCTGCACACGCTCTTCCAGGTTTCTAGAAGAAGGATTTCAAGGTGTCACCCATTGGTGCATCTACCATCAAGGCTCTGGACCAAGCACAGAGGTGAAAGATCTCTGAGCTGAGGTTCTCAGTGGTGGTTCTCTCTGGTGGCTGTACATGGTTTTTGGGGTGGGGTGTTCAGCAGAGGAGATCTCACCCTCCTAAGTTCTTCTGTGGGAGGACCTACAGTGGGACCATGCAGGACCTCCTTTCCTTCCCACTCTGGCTCTGCCAGGGATTTTCCATGGAACAGTAGGACGTGGCTCCTTGTGGACAGGGTTCAGCTCCAGGGACACCTGGCCAGGGTGAGCACGTGGAGCTCTGCCGCGGGCAATCCCGCGCTGCCGGCAGCACAGAGGAGCCACCACAGCCTTGGTGAGGGCATGGACAAGTATGAGAAAAGGGGAACAACATTATTAAGGCCATGTGAATATTTGGGGCAGAAGTCCAAGTCTGACAGGCTCAGTGTGCTGAAACCCACCACACCCATGCCCAACAATGCACATTCATTTTGGCGTGCCAGGGGGGCGGAGGGCAGCCACTCACACGCTTGCGCTAGGACTTTGTTTCAGAGCATCACGCTGTGGGACAGGGACATCCCAGCACAAACATTGTCCCATTGTCCCTCTGCCCCAGTGCTCCCACAGTCCAGAGCTGGTCTCCGAAGAACACATAGAGGAGGCAGTTCTGGGTCATGTTTCCAACCTTGAGGCCATCTGTGCTGCATGAACTTGCCAAGTTCAGCATTGCTCACCCCAATAACCTACAGAAGGATTTGCACCATTGTTAAAAACGTAGAAGCCAGCTTGTTACAGGGGGTTATAGTTTAATTTCGGCGATGGCTTTGCCAGGAGTTGCTGTAATAAAGAGCTTGGCACTTCATAGGCTCTGGGTGCTCTCCGGCCAGGTTCTGCTCTCATGACCCTTGTGCAAACCTGAAGTAACATTCCCGGTGTCAGTAAAGATGCTGCACATTTGGAGGCTTATAAATGAAACTAGGATTTGGCTGAAGATTTCTCCCAACAAACCTTTCTCATGCAAATATGGCCATTTTGCACACGCCTTGAATACCAAATTAGTACAAGTTTTATGGCTCAGCCTCACATTTCCCCCACGTAGCCCACACCCCCACATCCGTGCGTGCTGAGTGCCGGCACACGGCTTTCCCTGCCCCTGAGACCCGAGGGTGTATTCAGCTGGTGGTGACTCCGCTCGCCACAAAACCAAATCGCTGGTGTTCCACCCATAGAAATGTTGACCTGTCAGATGGGATGGGCAAGGGCTGCTCATGTGGGAATATTTGGCCACGGAATTTGGGAGGAGCAGAAGAAACAGGGACACAACGGGGAACCTGGGAAGCCCACGAGGAGCTTTGCTCTGGCTCTTGGTTGTGGGTGAAGGTGCCTGAGCATCACAGCACCGTGTGTGTGTGTGTGTGTGTGTGTGTGTGTAAAACCCCCAGATTAGGTAAATGACCACTAGAAGTGCTGGAGGAGAATGGCATACTTCTGTCACGCTGGCCGTAACCAAGGAGCGGAGCCCTCGTTCCCCAGCCCCTTCAGGTGCTGTGCGGGACCAGAGCTGGGGGAATTCACTTTTGTCTGGCTCTGAGTCGTGCTGATCCCGCTGCAGCTGGGAGGGGATTTCCCGTCAGCTCCAACCCAGCTGCTTAAAAAACTCTTCCACTAAGTGAGCTAATATTTCATGAATAAATTGAAGTGGTCAAGTCCCATTTTGTGCAGAAAGCACGGTTCCCTGCCGATTAGCCTCCTTGGTACTTTTGGGGATATAAATAACTTCACAGGCTCATTCTCTGCGCTTTTCAAAATAAAAGCAACATTCAGTTATTTGATTTTTTTTTTAATTTTATGCAAATGATCTTCTGTTCTGTGTTATTATGTAAACGAGCCAACTGAAATGGTAATGAGGGAACCCAGAAGTATGCATATATTAACTGCCACTATAGAGCTTTACACCTACAGAAATGGCACTGAATTACATTTCTAAGGAAGGGACAGGTGTCCTGAGGGTGAAGATTTTACTCCAGGACCTGGTTACTTCTGAAATCCCTGTGTATGAACGCTTCTTCCTACAGAGAATAGTCAAGCTTTCAACTCAAAGAGCAAGTCAGCACTTCAGTCAGAAATTGCTTATTTTCAGTGTGGGAAAATGTGTTGCATTCAGTTACCGTCGGCCCGTGCAGCAGCAGTTCACATCCCACCTCTCCTACTCCAGCAAGTCCTGCTCAAATTGGAGTCCAATAACATCAGATAACCCACGATGAAGACAGAGCTGGAGGAAATTTTCTCTCCGTGTGCTCCACTGCAGTAGGGGAACCTATGGGGAAAACATCACTGTGTGCACTGCTCCAGGGCTGGGGAGAAAAGAGCATTTCTGGGCTTCAATCAGCTCATGGAATGGTAGATGTATAGGGTGAGACACACTAAGAGAAACGTTTTGAGTGTTTAAGGTCAAGGCAAAACCTGTTTCCAAAGGTCATGCAGTCTTCAGTGAAGTCCACAGCAAAACTCAATGGTGTTAAAGGAATTAAAATGTTTCTGCTTCCTAAATCACATCCTTGCATGCTCAGTGGGGTCCTCCGCCTACTGTCCTCCAAGGTGCACACAGGACACATCTCAGGCTAGAAGAACTGCATGAGAATAGTGAGACAAGTAATGTCTTCGTTTTCTACACTCTTCAAGAATATTCAAGGGTTTTAACCAAGGTGAAAGCATTAGAGTTTCTCACCTTTATAAAACACCCTGGGAGAGCTGAAGCTCAGATCACAAGGGAGCAGATGCCTCAAATCCTTCCTAATCCCTGTGTTTAGCAACGATGTTTGAAGCGATTAGAGGCACGGCGAGTACCGTTCCCAGGAAGGTAGAGCAGATGTTATACACAGAGGTGCATTAAGCTCTCGGCTGTGGCTGGACTGCAGAAATGTTGGCCAAAGTCCACCTCAGTACGTCTGACTGTTACAGCTATTTGGCTCCGAACCCAGTGGACTGGACCTGTAACATAACAACATGGATCCATTTTTCACAGTTTGTGAACTCACCACTGTGTCAGGAGCCAGAGTAAAATCCAGGGACCTCCTAAAGGCAATGGGAGCCTTGTCCTTGATTTCAATGCACCTGGAAGCTTAATATCTGCAATGTCTGTTTAATAATTAAATGAGAACCAGCAAATAAGGGCTAATTTGTTATAGGAGAAACTACACTAAGTGCCTAGGTCTGATCCAAAAGCCTGTGAAAGCTTTCTGCTGAGCCAACTGGGTTTTGGAACAAGCCCGTAGTGGTAATAAAAATAAATCCCTGTAATTAGGCAAAAGAGAAAATCCAAAAGATGCCATTTGAGCCATTTAGGGCTCAAAATCTGTATCCTGGGGTTTGGGCTGGGTGGCCCTGAAACCTCAGGAGCTCCGAGAGCCCACAGGAGATGGGTAGGGGGGCTCAGCAACCCCCATGGGAGGGGACAGGGCAGCATCTGCTGCAACCCAGGTCTCAGCCTCCTGAAATGGCAATTCCCAGGTGAGCCGGGGGGTCCCGAGTCTGGGCAGGATGCAAAGACATCACCTCGTCTGGGACCTGGTTGTCCCATTCCCAGTCTCTGGTGGCAGTCCAGCCCCGGCTCTGCCTGCCTTTCCCCAAGAAAGTTCCATCTGCTCCACCGCGTCTGCCCTTCCTTCCCACAGGCATGTGTACAGCAGTCCTGTCCGGGCTGCTTCACCATCCAAGATATAAATGTAATTCCAGGCAATGCTACAGCCTTTTCTGCTTTGTCTGCTTCCCCTGGAGTGTGTTTTCCCAGAGATCTAGAAATTTATCACTTGGAAGGCATGGCCCAAATAGTAGGGTTTATTGCTCAGAAACCAGGAAACCCTGACTTTTAAAGCATGTTTAAAGTCCATTTTTCACACTGGGATGAGACAAATGTCACCAGCACCAGCACCAGAAGTGTATCGGGCCCCAACATGGAGTCAGAGACGGGGACAAAATTCTGCCCAAAGTAGGTATTTTAGATTTGGATCTGAAATACATTACTTCTAGCAGGCTTTTCCCAGCCCAGACTGGGGTCTTCTGGTGCAGGCAGTGATGCACCAAATGGGGAAAGGAGACGGAATATTCTTGCCATCACTTGATGTGTCTGGTGATACAGTAATTGAACAGAAAGCTGAAATCAGATAAAAGAAAGACTTCTGATTTTTTTTCAGAGCACATGGTTCAGCTGCAGAGCTCTGCCACAGGCAGAGGCCAAGAGCAGAGCTGGGTTCAAAGGAGGGTTAGACAAATTCGTGGAAAATATGCAACTTCTAGGCATAGCATTGAGGCAACGCAAGTGTCTCACAGCAATTGCTGATTGCCCGAGGCTGGCAGAGCCCAGGGGAAGGGCTATTTTATACAAGCCCTGGTTGTTCCCCTGGTTTGAGGGGTTTTTTGTTTGCTCCTGCATGACAAACATACATGTGCCTTTGCAGGGTACTCCTGAGACAGACCTTTGCTCTCTTCCAGTGCAGCTATTTCCATCTTCCCTCTTTCTTCCAAGCAGATCTGAATATCTGCATAGTTTTGGGGCTGATTGTTTTAGCATTTCTTTTTTCTGGAGGGGTGCAGAGGATCTTTCCTGCATTCCCAGAAATAGAACACAAACATCTACTACTCGGATGTTTTGTTAAGTTATTTTCATTAAAAAAATAAACTTGCTTCCATCTGGGGATTTTGTTAAGTGTTTTAGATATGTTTTTAACTTCTCTGTATCCCATCACCAGGCGTGGATTTCAGCCAAGGGCTTGAGCACACAGCTCTTAAGGGATGGTCGGAATCTGGCTCTGAAGCTCTCACCTGACTTCGTTCTGATAGACACGGCTCCAAGCTCCTCCTCCGCAGATCTGATTTCTCCCAAATGTTGAGAATATCTGGATTCCTGCCTGAATTCCGTCCGTTTGGGTCCAGCTTTATCCCCATCTCCATCTGGTGACCAGGAGAGGCTCTCAAAGCCAACAGAACTTCGGGGGTTCAGGTGGCCCCGGGGCAGCAAGAGCTGCAGAGGGACAGGAGCGAGCGCTGGGGCACCTCGACAGCCGGGAGAATCACCACCCACCTGCAGGGTCCCATCGGGGCTTGCATTAAATCCTCCTCCTTATGGAAAGGGGGTGTTTCAGGAAAAGGTGACTCGCGGGTCTCGAACAGCACGTGGGTGACTCACGGCTCAGCTCCAGGGGCCAGGATGCCAAAGGGACTGCAGCGAGAGTCACTTTCGGTGGTCAAGTGAGTGGTGGTGGCACGTCCCGGCTCAGTGGGCACCAGCGCTCCCCGGCCGATGCACCCCTCGCTGCTAATACCAGCTTTTCCATTTGCCTCCTTCCCAGCTGCAGCACAAACTGAGGAGTGCAGATAGCAGTATTATATTTTTTTTTTTCTGCTTTCACAGTGTTAAGAAACTGAAGTCTCAGGAGGAACATTACAATTTCCAGTGGAACCAGCTACCTTCCCACCTGTTTTTTTTTATTATTTTATTTTATTTTTGTTTGACATGCATGCCTTTACTTTCCCGAATGAAGAGTGCCACTAACTACCTCTTAAAATATTATTACAGAAGGGCTGTATTCTACTGAGAATGGCATTTTTTGTAATAACCCCATTTTCCTTTTCACTTATTCTTACCTAAAAAGTTTCAGATTGCAGCTCATCCATCTCCCTGACACCCAAATCCCCTCTCACGTTTTCAAATTTATATATATATATTGTTAACCCGTTATTAGCCCATAGTACCAGGGAAAAAAAAATATAAATAAAAGCAGCGTGAGAAAGGGCCCGGCCCCAAGGTGTGGGATGCATGCATGGGTCCATCCCTTGGGGCTGCTCTTTTGGGGACATTTGTTGCACACGGGTGGCTGCGGAGCCTGCTTTCTCTCTGCAGCCTCCCCCTGCACAGGGCTTTGCGGGGACACCTCGGTGTCACCGGCGGAGGGTGGCACCCCTCATTCTCTCCCTGGCTCTTTGCTCCATTTCCTGGCAGGCAGCTCCAGCCCACTCTGCCCCACATCATGTGAGGAGTGAGATTCATGTTGCCCCCAGCCCACCCGGACAGAAAAACTGGGGACGAAAGATTGCAGAGGAGGAGAAAACCAAACTATCCCTGCTTTTCCTCCAGCCAGACCGGAGAGGTCCTTTTCCAAAGGATGTAAGTGTGTGAGCATGTACCGGTCGGACAGCAGCAATGCACGAGGTGCTAAAACCTCTCCGACCTGGGTTCCCCAGGGCAGGAGGGGAAGGATGGGGATGAGGTATGGCTCAGGATGCAGAAGCAGAGCTAGCAGCTCTGTGCTGTCCATGTGATCCAGGACCAGTCCATCTCAGTGCATCCCGGTCCATCCCAGCTCCCTCAGGAGTCAGGAGGAAGATTCAGAGGCAGCTGGACAAGGTGCATCAGCACTCGGCAGCTTTTGCTCCTCTATTCCTTGGAATCCAGGGTTCATCCATGGCACCGCGCAGCCCTTCAGCTGGCAATGAGCATGTAGGAGCGTAGCTGCTGGTACCCAGGTGGGTGAAGAGGCGTTTGCTGCTTGTGATTCAGGAGCAGGAGGGCGGCTTGCATTTGGTTATCAAGCAGCAGCGAGGTCGGGCAGCAACCTGAGGACAGGAAGGAGGTTGTCCGAAATGTAGTTACCCTCGGTGAGCTTTTGAGCAAAATCAAAAATGTAATCTTTATCGTGTGAAAATCTCCGCATTACGTGAAAGTGACGGCTTTCTAATTTCATCAGGCTACAACGATTCCCTTGCAAGAAAAAAAAAAGCTGTATCTTCATTAAAGTTTTCTTTTTCTCCCTTGAAACTTTCAACCAGCTGTGCATAGACCTGACAGTAAACTGCTATTATTTGTTATCATCTTAAAAAAAGAAGTGCATTCCTCATCAAAATCACACCTACCCCGTGTGCTGAGATTTTTATTTATTTTTTCTCTCCCTTCTGTGTGTGTGGTTTTTATTATAACTCGCAGGCAACTGCTTAACATCAACAACAACAACGAAACTTTGGCAGAAGCCGCCTCAAAGGATCCGTGTGCGAGATGTTCAATGAACTTCCTAGCTACCAATAATTCCAGTTGGCTGCTTTTCCTTGAGCTGCATCCTCCCGGCGTCGGGGTGTGGAAGTGGTCAGCACCCCATCGCTCGCGGGGGCTCCACCAGCTGCACGAGGCTTCCCCGAGCAGCGGCTCTTTGGGAACGGGGGGAAGTGGGAGAGGTTTATTAGTTCCTTTCCTTTTTCTAAATGAAGCTACTTCTCACAAGTCTAAATATTTACTGCCGTTTCTGGACACACACACAAAAATTAATAAAACTATCTGTGGAACGAGATTCTGATTCCCAATTATTTTGCTTTCGTGAAGTTAAAAAAAAAAAAATCTCAACTTTGTTTGTGCATTCTTATTGCAAACACAATGCCAACAATGGCTAAATAGACAGCATAATAAATAGCACCACAATGCCGACATAAAGGCCTTTCTGGTACTGCATACAAAATATAAACTGTGCCATGCCATTATTATTCCGGAGCCCTTGCTGAAACAGTGCAGTTGAAATTCCACCCCCAATGTGCACCTAATCAGCCATTCAGAGCCCCTTAATGACTTGTCAGTTCTTTGCCCTGCCATTTTCTGTCCAATTAATTCTTTTATTGTGCACCGGATAAAGGAAGACAAAGGCCTTCCATGCAATAATGAATCATTAAAATTCAGCAGCTCCTCTCTTGTGCTCTTGGCTCCTCACCAGCAATTCAGGCTGTTTCGCATTCGTTATGTGTGTGGTGGTTAAAATTCACTCTACCTCAAACAAGACCTTTCAAAATACTTAACCCTTTCCTGGGTGAGGACCTCCATCACTACATTGGGAATTTACACACACACACACACACAAGAAAAAAAAAAAAGAAAAAAAAAAAAAAAAGGAGGAGGGGGATGAGCGAGGGGAGGAGAAAGGCAGGCAGAGGTATTTTGGGTAAATGTTTTAATATCACGTCTCTGACAGTCACAATATTGCCTGCGCACACATCCACAAACAAATACGGGGAGCAGGAGGCGATGCCAGCGCGGCGGCGAGAGCGGGCAGGCTGCGGCGCGGCGGCGGGATGGGATGGTGTGGGTGCCAGTGCCCCTGCGCGGGCAGCGCTCTGCCACCACCCCGGCAGCTTTGCATCGCTTTCCCTAAACCAACACGGCCCCGGGAGCGGGCAGCGGAGGCAGGGAGGGACACCCTCTTATTTTGGATTAGGAGTGGCTTGTTTTTCATTCCTAATTGGTTTAAGATAAACTGAAAGAAGCCGGCTTTTAAACTTGAATAAGTGTGTCCAACTGGCTTTTTTTTTTTTTTTTTTTGCACGGGCTTCACTAAATCAGGTCAAAACCAACACTCCAGTTAAGCCAGTGACACACTGTGCATGGCTGAGCTCCGCGGCCATATGGGAACGGCTTAATAGGGGTCAGCAGGAACGCCGGCGGCTCCTTCGAGCACAGGGAGGGCAGAGCCCCGCTTTCAGCAGCACCCACCGTCTTTATCCAAGTGCCAAACCATTTCTGAGCAAGAGGCCCCGGGCTGGTGGCAGCAGCCACCTGGACCACCGGTGGCTCCCATCCCACCGTGGGCAGTGCCGCTGGCAGGCTGCAGCCAAAACCGGGAGTATGTTTATTTTTTGAGCCCTATTAAAACCGCTTCATTTTCAGCGCAGACTGCATGGTTTTATGGAAAGATGTTGCCTGCTGTTTCTCTCCTCGTGCAACGAGGTTCTGCAAAAAAATAAACTCACTTTCCACCTAAAGCCATAAAACCAGCCACCTCTCCGGCCACCGTCCCACTGCTGAAATCTGCACTTCTCTGCAAACACTCCGCAGCAGAAACCCCGAGCAGCCCGTGCATCCCATTCCACATCGCATCGCCAGGGATTGCCCTGCAACCTCTGTGTCTCCGGCGCAGACTGGCGTTGCAGGATGGCAGGAGAACGGAGCAATTTGTAATAAGCACCATTTTCTGTGGTTTGGGCTCTGGGTGACTATTTTTAGCTCCTGCTGACTCATTTGGGAAATGGCTTCCCCTCCCCAAGCCTCATCCTTTGCCACTTGGTGCCATCCTTAATTCCTGTGTATAATATCATAAAGTGAACTTAAAATGACACCACGTTGGCTCAGCTGGTGGTGGCGGAGGAGATGGGACGGGGGCTGGACCAGGTCACCCTGGCTCCCACCCTCCTGTGCAGCTCCCCTTGCTCTGTTAATTAGAGTATCATGTCATGAACCCCCAAAAAACCTTGTGGATCCTCTGCAGGGTCTCCAAGAAAGAGCAGGGCAGAGGTGAGGATGTCTGTCCTGGGAGTTGGGGCTCCTCCGTGCATCACTCATGGTGCGGCCAAGAAGTTGATGTGTAACTCCCTGCTTTCGCTCCCACCGCCCAGAAAGGGAGTTCCACTGGTGAATTCATGCTTCAGAATTTGCCTTCAGACTTAACAGAGCCCTAAATCAGTTCGATTCCACCTCATGCTCTTGGAGGCTGAAAATAGGGCAATATTGGAGTTAAAATTTACACATTTTTAAAAAAATTTAAAGCCTTCCGCCAAAGGCTGCGTTCACCGTGGCACCTCCTCAGCTGGCCCAGCCTCATCCCAGCAGCTCCCAGGGCCACCGAGCCTTCCCATGGGCTCACACGCCACTGCTCCGGCTCCCAAAACCTCTCCAGCCTGGCACGGCAGCACAGCTCTGCCCTACCGGGGTCACTGCCCGCGGCACTGCCCGCTCACCTCGAAACAGTTTTGCTGCCCTCCTGGTGCTTAAACACCGTGTACTCCAAACGGCACTCAGGTCTTCAGCTATTTTTATTTTCTGTTGAATTCTTTTTTGCCTCCAGATCACAGGTGACGTGTAGCCAGGGGCTGTGAGCATCCGGCCTTGGCAATGGGAAGATAAACGTGGCAGAGGGAGGGGGCGGCCGCACGGAGCCTTAGGCTGGAGGTGCCGGGCGAGGACAGGCAGCCCGCGGCTGCTGCTTTTGGGATGGCCAGATCCCTGCGTTCAGACCCTGGGGATCCCATGGGGAGCAGCCCTGCGTGGGGAGGGCTGGGGAGCCCCCCCGGGAAGGCTGTCCCATACCCCTGCTCCCATGGCCCCACGTCGCACAGCATTGCGGAGCTGTGGGTTGGCTCTGGCGAGCCCAGCTGGGAAAACCAGATATCCCGAGGCGGTCAGCCTGGGGACAAGGAGCAGGGCTATACCCACGCAGGAGTTTATTAAAGCTGAACGCTGTCACAGAAATGCCATTTCAGAATTTCTTTGCCATAAACCTAATACCCCACTGTAAAAAATGTGTAACAAAAGTTGATATCACTCCAGGAAAAATTATAATAAGGAGGATGGGAAGGGACTTTTTCTTTTTCCACCATGCAGAGGGAATGTGGATACGGTCTATAAAATTAATTTCCTCTTTCTTACTAAACAGTACCTTCTGAGCAATTCAGATAAATAGCAACATTCATTATTCTCTGCACCAAAAATAAAAAAGAGGAACTTTTTATCGTTTGTGTATTCCTGCAATTATCTTGAGAACCCCTTTTTGTTGACAGCCAGGGGTCAAAAGCCGGTCTTGGTTTCACCTGATCTCATTGACTTCTGCAGAGACATTCCAGATTCACGCCAACACAAGAGCCATCAGAGCCGAGCTCCGGACACACAATGCTGCCATTCACATCAGGAAGACGCTCAGCTCATGGAAAATCACTTCTCTTTCTGTAGGCGATATCTACACATAAAATGGAAGAAAGGGATAGGGCATGAAAATGCATTTATACAAACAGCATTAATTTCAAATCAAAAAGCTCTTCTCTGACTATAAACTGTTCTCCCAATCAGTGTTTTTCTCCTAGGGAAAAGAAATGGGAGACGCGTATGTTTAAGCGTCAATCTAGGCGTGGGGAATTAATTTCTGGTGCTCTTAGAAATTTCCAGCGCACCCTCAAGCCTGAGTCACTGGATTATTCAGGCCAGTGCTTTTTACCTGCCTATCACCTCCTCAAACATCCATTTTGTAATGCCTTTGGATTTTACTCCACACCAAACATGCAGTGAGTATCCCCAACTCTGAAAGCAATAAAAAAAAAGGTTGAATGTCACCATTCAGCATTAGCTGTTGCAAGGGGAGCTGCTTCCAGGCGCCGTGGAGGGGTCTCCAAGGCTCACATTATGGCTTGTACCTACTGAACGCTCTAGATCTATAGCACTTTGTTTCTGCAAATATTAGTAAAAGCTACCTTGACTTTGCAAAGCTTATAGAAAGCAAACCCAAGTGCGGCCGAAAGAAAACGGATTTAAAATCTACGTATTCCGGATGTGCGTTTCCTTGGCGCAGTCGCCAGGCGGGTGCAGGGACCCCCCGGCCACCCAGGGCTCCCGCAGCCCCCACACGAGGAGAGGTGTCTCTGCACAGACACCCCCAGCTCCTGGTCCTGCCAGGGACGATGCACTGGCAGGATGTCACCCCGCGGCAGGGAGCCACGGCTGGCGCGATACACTGGGAGAGGAAGAAGGAGAGAGGGAAGAGCTTGGTGATGTTCCCCAAGCCTGTGACTGGGACCCATCCTGCTGGGTGCACAGACCCCATCGCACACTCCCATGAGCTGGAGATGCTTCGGTGCGATTTTTAATTTCGATAGTTTGGGTGACTTACAATATCATCGCATACAGATGTTTTAAAGATTAATCCAGGGACCAGTGAAGGCACTGCAAGCTTTGCTACTAAACACCGAGAGAGCAAAGGGAAGCACTCACATCCCGCCTCACCTTCTTTCACCTTCTTTCACCTTTTTTCCCCCAAAGCGTGTGCCTTTGGAGAGGAAGCCCAACCTCAACATGCAGAAGAGGCAAAGCCAAAACGCATCTATTTTTCAAGCACGAATTAGGATTAAGACTTGAAACTTGCATTGTCACTGGAGGGAGGAGGAAAGGGGGAAGCAAGTCTCCTCTGAAAGTTACTCTGCAGCTTTGGCGTGGAGCGTAATAAAGTCATTTTGCCAGCAGTTTTGTAAATGAGCGCAGAGAAAATGGTGTCCAGTTACAGACGCTCTGGCAAGATAGCTCTTGGCAGATACTGCAAACAGCAAATTTGCTTTGGGACTCTGTTCTTCAGACTTTGTTAATGTTCTTGAGCTTCATTAATTGTCATCACATTTATTTTCCTCAAGTTAAAACATTTTCCACAGCGCTGCCCTGCAACCGAGTCCTGAGCACGTTCCTCAAACAGGGGCGGCTGAATTTCCCTAATCCCAACCCTTTCCTCCCAATTAGGGCCCAGTCTGAAAGTCTTGCACCGGTTTGTCTGAACTGGTAAAACCAAACTGTAACTCAGTTTATACAAGAAAAAAAAAAAAAAAGGCACAAATGTAACTATTTTAATGACTGTATTTAAAAAAAAAACCACTCCATGCAACATATAATTTTGTTGCTATCATAATTAAGAGGTATTTACAAGGGCTCACCAACCAGAAAACAGAATTTGCTACTGTAAAATTCCTACGTGCTGTACAGAATAAAATGAACTCTGTCTAAAACCACGCAGTCTGACCTTGCAAACCCTTACTCATGTGAGCAGTCTCAATGAAATCCTATGAAATGCTTGGGATTACAGGCGCGGAAATATAATTCTTGAAGTAAAAAAAGAAAAATTTTTAAAATCTCACAATAAGACACCATTTAAGTACCAGGAAAGGGAGCAAGGGGGAAAAAAAAACCACACCAAAAAACCAAAAAAAACCCAACAACCAAAACAACCAAACCCCAAGACATTAGGAGAACAGAAAACCTTGGTCAAAATATTTTATTCTGAATAGCCTGTCCCCTTCAAAGCTGTTCTCCACATTAATTTTCAGCACAGAAACAGGCTCAAACAGAAAGAAAACATAACACGTACTTGATAAAAAGCAATTTTTAATTTTATCAAATTGATCTGTACAAAAGTTAGCATTGCTTAGTCAGAAGCTAGTGAAGAGAACAGATAAGTAACAGCCAAAGTCTTTCAAACTTTATACAGAAAAATAGATTGCATAAAAATGAGTTTTCTGTATTTTCCCCCACCCCCACGTCCCCAAAAGGAAATATGCAAAAAATATTTTTTAGAAAAAGAGTAGGAAACGTAGAAAAAGGTAAAAAGATGATAACCTCTGAAATGTGTTTTTAGATTTACAAAGTTTTTAAAGGCACAAGTTACGATAAAATAGATGGTTATTATATGCTCAGCATACAATGGAAGAAGTAGAAATATATCAATGAAATATTAGTCTAAAACTAAGTACCTAAAAATTTTTTTAGTGGAGAAGGTTTTAGTTTCACAGCTTGATGGATGATATCTGGTCCCTAGAAGCCAAAATTAAAGCAGAAGTTGATAATTTCTCATTAAATTACATCTTCCTATAAAGTAGTCCTGGTTCTGAAAGCGTACAAAGACTCTGCAATGCCTTAAACCCAATTTTAACTCCCGAAAGCAGGCAGCCAGAAAAATCGCCTGCTCCTTTTTGCAATCGTTTTAGCCTCCCAATTTAATTAGTAACTTTCCCCCCCGCTTGTTATTTTACATTCCCGTTTGAGTTTCCTGTTGATGACCAGGTCTGTGATGGGCAGATTCGTTCAGTCCCTCTCTCAAACACGACTGCTGCAGCGGTTCACAACGAAAAAAACCCAAAAACCAACAAAAATCTAGACTCATAACACCATTTTATTGTATCATCTCCACTATTTTTATGCTCCCTCCCCCATCTTTAAAAATCTTTTAAAATTCTACTTTTTGCACAAAATTACTTCATTAATTAAAAGACAAAATAATACAGAACATAAATACATATTTAACAGATTTCAAAAAAAAAAACCAAAACCAAAAACACTTTAAGCTTCCAAAAAAACAAAACAAAAATGTTAATTACAGCCAAACCTTGCTTAGAAGAACTCTTGACTAAAAAAACAAACACTTCAGACATTTAATTGGTTGGTCCCACCAGACTCGTTTGTTCCCACGAGATTGTTACACGGAATAGCCGGGTTTTCTGGTTTCATCCGCGTTGGTCCGAGTGAGTTCTTGCCCTCAAGGTTGGTCCGTTCCTCACATTGCAATAGACCCTTAAAGTCTCAAACAGCTTTATTTTCTTCCCCCCACACGCTCCCACCCCCCTGCTCCATTTTTGCACTTGTCAACTTCCACGACGAGTAAGTTCAGTTCAGTCCTCACAGAGGAGTCGAATGGTTTTGTCCTTCATTTATTCAAAAGGAATCGCCAGTCCTTTGTTTTTTCGTTTGTTTTTTCATCTGTTTTATTTTTTAATTATTTTTTAATTTTTTTTTTTTAAATTGTATTAATTAAAGAAAAATAGAGCTCTGTCCTTTTGGAGAGTTTTGAAGCAAGGGGACATCCAGTCGCAATGAGCAGAGTTCCCAGTGGCTCAGGAGGCACTTCGGAAACTATCACGGCACTCCACGCTCTTCGTCTTCATTCCTTCATTAGTGCATACGTCAGGGAAGCCCTCGGGGCCTCCGCGCATCCTTTAAGGCCTCGTCAGGGTCGTATAGACCGGCTGGTCCCAGTTAGCGGTGGGGCTGTGGGCCGGCGGGATGGACAAGCCATTGAGGATGGGCGTCGCATAGGGACGGCGGGAGGAGTGGAAATAGGGATACTGGTAAATGCTGGAGGGGTAGCCGGGGTAGGGGTTGTAGTAGTTGGAGCTCTGGAGGTCCGTGTAGTCGCATTGGGAGCTGGAGAAGGAGGCAGCGGCCGTGGCAGTGGAGGCGGTGGTGGCACAAGCCTGGGCGCTGTAGGAGCCGTAGTCGGAGTGCGCGGGGGAGCCGTGGGACTGGTCGCTGTAGTGGCTGGGGCTCAGCTGCTCCGTTTTGATGTGGGGCCTCTGCTGGCCCGAGTCAGCGGACGATGGCGATGCTGAGGCCGGGCTTTTGTGAGTCCAGACCTGGTTGGTCCCACCGGTGCCCGTGGCCGAGTGGGAGTAGGACGCGCCGTAGGAGCCGGCGGCAGCGTTGGGGCCGTGGTCGGCCGGCATGGCAGCGTGGCCGTTGAGCGGCAGGTACTGGTCAAACTCGTGCACGTCAAAGGTCTCCATGTTGTTGATGACCTCGCTGCTCAGCTCCGAGATGTCCACGTTGCTGAAGTCGATGTTCTGGCGGCCGCTCTCCACGAGGCGGCGGCCCTCGTGCTTCAGCTCCTGCTTGCTGCCATGGTGGAGGTCGGTTTTGGGGGTGGTGGGTGGGGTGGGTGGCCCATGGGTCTGCCCTGGGGACAAAGGGACAGCAAGCCTTTAACAAGAATGGCCACAAAACACCCAACTCCTTCAAGGACAACTAAGGGAAATACATTTCTCCCTCCTTTTATTGCAAGAGGGGAAGGGGGATTTAAATCTATGGCCCCGTATTGGAGGTGGCTGATGTCCCCCTGCAGCCATGCCAGGGACCATGTCCTTGGCTGGGGTACACCACCGGCATGGGCGATGCCTCGCAGTGGGGAGGAGAAGCCAGGAAGCGCACAGTGCCCATCAGGATTGCTCTGGGACATGGCAGGACACCCCTAGCTGCAAAAACTTCCCCTCGCCTGGGAAGCAGAACCAGGGGGTGGGTTCGGAGGGACCCACTCAGCCTCTCCCCACCGGGAAGCCTGGAGCCCGTCCGGCTCTCCCGGAGGCAGAGAAGCTGTCCCGGCAGAGCGGGCCGGGGCCGGGATCCCCAGCCAGGCTGGGCGAGAGCACAGACGCGTCTGAAGCTGCAGGACGTTCGCAATCCTCCTGGAATCTGTCAACACGCGCCCTGTGCCAATTCGCAGCACAGCCGAGAAGCGGGGAGCTTCGGGGGGGAAGCTGCATCTCCAGGACCCGCTTCCCCAGGCATCCTTCGCGTAGCCAACAGATTATTAACCCTTGTTAGCTCGCAATTAATTCTCCCCACTCCGGGGCCAGCTGGGAAACTGGGATCCCTGTGCTTTGGGGATTTCCTATCGCACAGTCGGCTCTATAAGCATTTACTAAAGAAAACCGTGGCCACATTCACAACCTGGTGCAAAACCACAGCTCTTGGGGCAACGACTCCTGCTTTCAGATAGTCCCAATCCCACTGATACTCATCCAGGGGGCAGACAAGCCTGTGCCTGCCAGCAGGTTCATGTCCCAAACCAACGCACCCAGGACCTGCAGATTTTTTTTGCCCGCAGGGGCCCTTTACCTGTGTGATCACCGTGATGGTGGGAATCGGCCATGCCGCCCAGCCCACTGTCCGCTTTGTAGATCTGCGTGCCTGCGTGGTGGCTGAGCTCAGCTCCAGAGTCGGAGTCACTCTGCCCAGCTTTTACACTTTTCCTCCTCCGTGGCTGGTATTTATAATCCGGGTGATCCTTTTTGTGCTGGACCCTGAGCCGCTCAGCTTCTTCCACAAAGGGACGTTTCTCATTTTCACTTAACAGACTGGTTTGGGATGGATTTATTATTTAAAAAAAAAAAAAAAAAAAAAAGAAGGGAGAAAAAATATCCAAAATTAGTATCTTTTCCTTAGAAGTTTTCAGCCTATTTTCAGAGCAACACATCCCCACTTCTCATACACTGATTTGAGCAAATTAATTACAGAACGAATTTGCTGTGGCAAAAAAAAAAAGAGCTAAACTATGTTGTGAAAATGTATTAAAATACCAACTACAGAGGCGTGAAAAAAAACAACCACTACAGATACCAATAACTGGGCAAAACCAAATCCCCCTGCCCCATTTTAAATGCCTTTGCCAAATATTATTCCTATGTTTGTCCTACAAATGCCATCCCCTCACCACGACAAACAACGCTGCCCATTTCCAGCTTTGTTTAGTGCTTACAAAAGAAACCACGAAGGCAACAGCGATGGGATTATTTCTCTCAAAACTCTCCCCCACCCAGACCTCTCTTTACAAACTCTTGGAGAGCCTCAAACCGCAGCAGGAGCATCGCTGGCCCAAGCAGGCAGGAAAGATGCAAGTTTGGTAGAGCCAGACACGACCGAATAGCCCACACGGTAAAACGTGGCTCGTCCCAGAGCCTTGGAAAGCAGAGCACACTCAGATGCCGCCCAGAAAAAAGAAAGTTTGCACCGGTGGGCAGCACTGAGCACGCAAGCACACAGACAGATAAGAAGGCAAATTAGAAAGCAGATGGAAATAACCGCTAAGAATTGGCTTGTTTGGTTTTGTAGCTTGTTAAGAGACAAGCGAGCCAGCCAAGGAAAAAAAAAGAAACTTTTCGAAAAAGCCATTGTAAAAGAAGCAATTAAAAAAAGTCTGAGTCTCCTGGGGACAGGGACACGGGAAGCCCTGGCCGGGAGAGGAAAGGGCCCAGGCTGCACATCTCAGTGATGGAGCAGGGAAAATCCACGCGCAACACAGCGCTGGGGCAGGACCCATGGGCTGCGGCCGTGGGTGCCCAGGCCCCCGCGTGGGGGATTTTTTTATTTTCCTTTTCGGAGCAGGGACCAGCATGTCCGTTGCAGTGTGCTGACACGCTCCGGGGGATTTCTGCACTTCGGCTTGAAACGCTTCAAGAATCCCCCGTGGGCACAGGCGGCCGAAAAAAAAAAAATTAAGCTTAAAAAAAAAAAAGAGCGATTTCA
>JAVJGI010000050.1:26361671-26406158 GCA_035590275.1 Ibycter americanus | reverse complement strand
GCTCGTCCCCACGCAGAGCCCTGAGAAGCCCAGGGGCTGCCCCGTCCCTCCCGGCCTCATGCTGCCAAGCCTCAGGACCCAAGGCGGGACCCCTGCCACGGGGAAGGGGGGACCCCCGGCGCTCGGCCTCCCGGGGTGTGTGGCGGTGGTCGAGGCCCCGCCGTGAGGGGACAGTGGCCGCCTCAGCTGCTTGGCGGTGGGTTTGTGTTTGCGGGCCGGGGGGCCACAGGGTGCTCAGCCCCCCAGCTCCTGGGGCCGGGCCCCAGCCTGCAGGGGTGCAGCAGTTGCACGGAGGAGCCCTGCCTGCCTTTTCCCAAAGTACCGCGTAACTCGGCTGTTGGGGTACGTGTTTGCGGATGCAGAGCTCCAGGGGCCAGCTGGGATGTGAAATGGGAAGAGCCTCTTGCTTCCAGCTCTTGCTGTGCTGGTGGGATGGGGACCCTGCGGCTGATGGATGGAGGGGTGGTGGTGGTGGTGGGGCTTCCATGATGGTGGAGCTGGACAGGGAGTTTGCTCCCACCACAAGGCTGGTGCCTGTCGGCAGGGCTGGTCAACCTTTTTCATCCAGGTAGCTGTGAGCTAACTGTGCCCCAGAGGAACTCTTTGCCTTATGCAGAAGCAGGTCTTCATCTTCCCCTTCACCAGGGAGGTGACATCCCTGGGTCCCAACACTACCAGTCGGGCCCTTGAATTGCCATGACCTTAAAATGGCTGTTGGGAAACCGATTCCCGACCTCGGCTGTGCTCGTTTGGCTCCTGCTTTGGCAAGCGCCACTGCGAGCCACGCTCGGAGCCCACTGGTGCTCCACTTCAAAAATATTCGCAGTGAAACCTAAACTGACATGTAACACACTACGTTACAAATTCTAAACTTGCCCCAGATTTGTCCACAAAATCGTTAGAATTTGTAGGCTGCCAGCCTGCTTAGATTATTTTGCATCAAAACCATGCAGAAGCTGTAGTTTTGTATGGTTTTGACACGTGCTCTGTTTCTAGTTTGGTTTCAGCTCTCGGTGAAATGCGGGGTTATGACTCTTTCAGTCAAAATGAAAGCAATTCCGATATTCCCCCGTGTGTAAATCCAGACTGCTGAGTTTCCCGTAGCTCGGTTTGAAGTTTCCTTATGAAAAACTGATTAGCGTTCTCCGTTGTGTGTTCGATGGAGTCTGCTGCCTTCTGATCACGGATTTAGGGTTATAAATATGCCACATCTGGGACCAAATGCTGTTCTGTAGGGTGGTAGTGTGTTCGATGAGAGGGGAGCAGGCAGTGTCTGGAGGGGTGGGAGTTGGGAAGGGGGTGATGAGGCAGAGGAGGGCAAAGAGTGAGTCCAGCCTACAATGTGTGTGACCTTCAGGTGAGTGGGAGACCCGATTGGAGACGATGAGAGCAGTAGGAGGTGAGGAGCAAGTGTCTGATTGGGGTCAGGTGAGTTACTGCATGGAAATGATTGAAACCTAGGGGCTGCAGGGAGAAAGGGAGAATGAGGATGCATAAGCCATAGGATGAAGCTGAGATTGCAGGCTGATGAGTGAAAGCAGGATGACAGAAAATAGGGAGAACTGGACTTGGCACCCTTCCAAATAGGAGAGTGTAAGGAAAACACCTGGATGTGGCAGAAGCGGGGAGGAGACCTTGAAAAGCTTCTGCAGTCCAGAGTGAGGAAACCTTTTTGAGAGAGGCAGCCTCAGAGGAAGGGTTTTGTGTACCAGAGCTGGAAGGAGCAGGGTTAGGAGGATGGTTCTGTCCTTTGTAATGGAAGAGGTGCAGGAGAGGAAAAGTTCACCTGCTCGTTATGTACCTTCTGCGTGGTTGCCATCAGGTGACAGTGATTTCTGCCCTTGAGTAACAGCCAAACAACCCAAAGCCAGAAACCTGGGCCAGATTTGAGACAGGTCAAATTCCAGCTTCGGGCTGCCACTTGCAGCAGTGTTGAGGCTCCAGCTCTGATCCAAACTCAGGGGAGATGCTGTGCAGTCTACAGCCCAAGCATTTGTGGGCTGGAAACTAATTGGTGTGTCTGAGATGGAGAGGTTGTAAACAGGCAGATTTCCCTGTCAAAGGCTGCAAAACCATGACATAGCTGTTGGGATGGGACGCTCTTGAGGGAAGGTGAGTTGCCTTTTAATATCTTGTGAGAGCTTGGGTTTAGAAACAGCAGAGAACGGTTTAAAGCCTATGTGCCAAGCTGCTCTTCCAAGCTCTTTTCTGAAGATGGAACCATTTACTCTGACAGGTTATTTTTTTCCCAGACACGGCGATTCTGCACACGCCGAGTCTCAGACTTGCTGAGGAAACAGTTGATGGGTTGATGCCGTTGTGACAGTTTGACATTCCTCAGTCGTGGGATGTTTTTCCCTCTTCTTTCATTTCACCCTTTTAAATGTAACCCTTTCATTCCTGCTGTGTTAAGCAACAAATCCTTTGGGGGGGATCTTGTGTAAAAGTATCAGGGAAGCAGTCACACCCTGGTGATTGTAGCTCCTGCCTCTCAGTGCAGCTATGTGAGCTGAGAGCTTGTTCTCCCTCCTGGGTGGAAAAGGGAGGGGTGGGAGAGTAAAGGACCCTGTGGATGGGATGGAGAGAAACATGGATTTGGGGTGTACACTGATGCTGTGGTGGGGGACAAAATCACTAAGATGATCTGGGGGCCTGTCACCTCCTTCCTGCCCCCTACTCCACTCTCGAGTGACTGTTTCATTGCCTGAGGTGAGCTGGGGAGATGCTTTCCCTTTGGATCTTCTCAGGCAGAAGGACAACAGGCAGAGCAAGGCAGGTGTGAAATGTCCTGTGTGCCCTCCCTTCTCCCACACCCCCTTTGGTTGTAACAGCTCTCCTCTTCTGCTTTTTAAAGGGGGTTTCCAGAGCAGCCAGAGCCTGGGAAGTCCCTGGCAAAGCAGCTGTTGTCTGAGACGCAGGTTAGAGATGGGAAGGTGGGAAAGGATATGATGGTTTGTGGAGGTCAGTGACCAAACCCACCTGCTGCTGGCAGGAATGGGAGGGAAGGGGAAAATGGATCCAAGCTGAAAGTGCTCAGTGAGGTTTGCTCTTTGCCGCAGGGCTGTGCCAGTGGGGCCCTCCCAGCTGAGCACTCAGGTTAATGAAACACCTGTCTGCACAATTCTGTTTTTAATAGTAGCTAGCACTGTGCACTTGTAGATTCTGTGATGCTTAAATTCTTACAACCAACAGCTGTCAGAGACGTTTTCGGGTCTGGGACCTCTTTCTCTACTTGACCAAGTAAGTGTGAGCAGACCAAGTCGTAAAACCCTTCTGGAGGAGGGTAGTGTGAAGTAACACAGGATCCAACCCTGAACACTGAGGAAGGGAACACCTGTGTAGGTCTTATCAACTGTGCTGTGCTGCCCACCCCCCTCTCTCTGTTTCTGTGGAGGCATCTTCATATGCTACTGGTGTGCCAATTGAAGAGACTTGTCTCACAGGCTTCCACAATTTCAGCCTGTCCCTCAGTGGCTAACTGCAGTCTCTAAGACAGTAATTCAAGGGACAGGAAGGTTTGGAGAAATACCGTTTTGAGATTTGAAGGTTTTCCACCCTGGTCTGGTGCTGTGTGTCTGTTCTTTATGGCAGGGATTAACATTTTGTCAATACAGAAGGTCTTGCTGGAAGTGCTGTTACAGGTAAATAGCTGGTCCCAAAGCTCTTGACAACAAATGTGCTTTATTTGCTCCCTTCACCCTCCCTCTAAATCATAGTTAAGTGTCCTTTTCAGATGATTACTATCATCAGATTCCAGATGTAGAAGTTTAAGTAATTAGATAGCACCCTTCCCAATTTTGGCCAGGCTCTGCAGAGTGCTTTGAAATAAAAGCTATTATTTAAATACACTTTATCTTCCTTCTCCTTATGTATTGTTTAATAGTAGTATTTTCTTTCCCAGAGCTAGAGCTACGGGAGGTTCATGCTACTTCTTCCTAATTCTGAAATCTAAAGCCTTCTGGGGCGGTTTGGCTTCCTGTAGGTTCCTGCCTCTCCCTGGTGTCCTTCCTCCTCACTTTCTCTCTGCCATCTCCCCTGCTTTCCCCTTTCTCTTTCCTCAGTTATATTAAAAGGCTCCCAGTAGCTTTCAGCTTGCCTAGTTGGGATTATAGTACATCTTCTGATGCTTTTTCTGCACTGAAAGGTTTTATTTCAGCACAGAGCTTGTTAGCAAGTCTGTACAGCAACAGCAGTATGTTAGCACTGTGTCCTCTTAGCAAGCTATGTGCCCCCCCCGGTTAACTCTGCATGAAAGAGCAGTGTAAGCGAGACACAACTGCGTTTGGTCCTGAACAAAGCACTTTCACCGTGGAAAGATAAATTCATAGCAAGCAGTGATAGTTTAAGGGAAATGGTAAAAGAACCGAGGAGGAGAGAGTCTTATCTCCCACTTTGCTGCATGTCTGGAGCAGAGGGATCTTCTCAGGGCATCCTCCAGCTGCAGGCTGAACTGCCCACTGGTGTGCTTTTGAACAACCTGGGTCCTATAGGGAAGCTTTTCAGCAGTGCCACAGCCCAGCCTTTCTATTTGCTTTCACGTTATTTCAAACAAAGAGGCAATGGGGAGATAAGCGATCAAAAAGCCCCCAAAGCAACCACCCCAAAGTCTTGAGCTTTGCTGTGGATGCCGTAAAACAAAAAAGGGTTAAGAACAGACTGCTTTGTTGTGTGTTTATTTGTGGCTGTAGGGTTGCAGGATGAAAAGGGGGTGCTTGGTTTCACCCTGGCTCTTTGCTCAGTACTATGGTGGTGTTTCTTCTGTGTTGCAAAACTTTGCAGGGGAATTTATCAATTGAAAACTTACTTGATTCATTTCTCTGATAATAATGAAAATACCATGAATATTCTCCCCCTTCTTCTTTTCAGTAGTACAACCTCAGCTTGCCAGCATCCAGCATAGGGCCTTTTTGAACACCTTGTTGGGTCAAAGGTGCACTTGATATATGGCTCCAGGCAGATTTTTTTTGTGTGTGCAAAATGTAGTTTGGTTTTCATGCAAAGCTCTTTGCTCTTGGTTCATTTCTTCTTGTGGTTTGGGCTTTAAGTAAAAGTTAAGACTTCTTTTAATGGGGGGGAGAGAGAAAGCCATATGACCGGAAAGTTTTGGATTTCACGTCTTTAAATCTTTACAGAGCATGAAGAATGGGATTCTCTCATTCTCCTACCATGACAGGCTGAGCCTGGACCAGAGGAAAGGAACTGGGGTGACAGGGCAATATGGATAGACCAAATCATTTCAGATGGGTGACTCTTGTGTTGCACGCTTGGGTTGTGTTTATTGGTAGCATGTGGGTTTGAACAAGGAACACGTTCAGTTTGGGAGGAGAGAGGAGGCTGGGAGGGGAAGGAGAAGGTGGAGGGGGGGGAAGTTAATGGAAAAGTACAGTAAAGCACCTTCTGAGGTGAGAATAAGTAGTGAAGGTCTATTAGCAGTTGATGACAATTTACATGTCTTACTTATGTAAAGATCAGCTCACAGCAGGTAGAGGAGCGTGCTCCCATGTGAGCTGTCAAAGGCTCCGTCTGCCTCCTGAGTGGGAGGGAGCACGGGAGTCGCTGAGGCTCAGCTTTTTCAATCCGCAAAGGAGCAAATAGTCTGAAGAATGGCAAAGTGCTTCAGGTGCAACAGGGGAGACTGGCAGGGGCTGAAAACACCCAGATCCAAGAAGAACTTATAAAAAGTTCAGGCAGTCACAGGGGTGATGGGCAGGGTGGTGGGGTTTTATGCTGGGTCTGGAGACTTGGAGGTGTGCAGAGCTGTGCGGGGAGTCTGCAGGGCATGTCCCAGGGTTAGGAGCCCAGCTGTGGCCTCACATCATTCCCATCTGCAGTGCTGGAAAGGATAGCTGTGGGCAAACATCGGCTTCTGCGTCCTGCTTGGCAAAGCGTATTCTGAACTCTGAAAAAGCACCCTTCTCAGTTATGCTCTCATTTGGTAAGTTGGTACCAGAAAGCGAGAGTCACTCTGAGGGGTCTGGCCTGCTTAAAGGGAGGGTGACTCCGGATCAGGCCCTGCGTCAGCTCGCTCTATCCTGGGGGAATCTGGTGTGGACTCCTCAGTGCAGTACATACCTGAGCCGGAGGTAACTCAGGAGTTGGTGGGGGCAAGTTGCTTGGTGCGCAGGAATGCAAGTGTTTGCTGTTCTTGATGGAAAAATAAATCCTGAACTGACAGGAGGTGCTGATGAGTGCATTGCCCAAAGTTTGCAAATCCCAGAGTCAGGTTTGCTGAGGAGGAGGGCAGCTTCTGGGCAGGATGTAGAGTCATGCCGCTCTGTTGGTGGCAGAGACACTGCCCACTTGCCTGGCTAACAGCAGTGCTCACTAGCTGCCTGCTCAGACTCTCTTTTGCCATTTCAGCATCCCTGTGGGTAAGACCCTTCTCTCTTTTCTGTCAGAGATCAGAACATCTCTGGGCTGGCATGAGCCTTGCAGATACCCAAGGGCACAGCTTTAGAGAGCATTTGGAGAGGCTAAGGCAGATGCAGTGCCGTTGCTTGGGCAGACTCCATCTGTGCCTTGGACCCTATGGTGTGGTTGAATGTAGCGTGCTGTTGGTTGGCTCCCCCCAGCATAGGCTGACTTACTAACTGGTGAATTCTGGTTCATGTAATGGAACTGCTTTGCCACTCTCTTGCCAGGAGGAAGGTACAGGACAAACAAGAGGAGCTGTTAACCTTGCCCCATGCTCTGGCAGCGCAGCGAGCATGCCAGCCAGTGCCCAAGGTGGAAGGAAACTTGTTTTACCATGTTTACCTGGAGGGAGTGGGAAGATGGAGAGTGGAAAATCCCCAAATGCAAGGCCAAAGGCAGCCAGGTTTCAGAATAGGGGTTAAGGAAGAGGAAGAAAAACACAGGCTTTGGGAAGCAAAAAGGTCTCCCCCCCTACCCCCCCTCAAACTAAGCAAAGGTCAAAGGGAAGGTTCCTGGAGAAGGAGCAGGGTCTGTGTTACAGTCAATTTAAGGATACCGTTTCTTGAGAGGGGTTCAGGGAGAGGAAGCAATGACAAGCTGATAAATAACTTCCTTTTTTACCCCCTGGATCTGTGCATCTCCTGTGTTGCTGAAATCCTTTGCAGAATCTGTCTAGTTTCTGGTAACATGGGAACTGCTGCCTACAGGGTGAAGCTTCCTGAAGACTTAGCTGGTGCCTTGGGAGAGTAGATCTGGATGATGTGGTGGTGGGGCCTGAGAAGTGGGTGCTGCCTAAGGGACGTGCCCTTCAAAGTTGCTCCAAAAGATGCTGGAGGTGAGTGGAGAAGGGAGCACGGCGTGGTGCGAGACAGCAGCTCAGCTTGGGGAGTGTCCAGGAGAGGGAGCTGGATCCGGGATGGAG
The DNA here is from genome assembly GCA_035590275.1 of Ibycter americanus. NCBI lineage: Eukaryota > Metazoa > Chordata > Aves > Falconiformes > Falconidae > Ibycter > Ibycter americanus. The sequence continues at coordinate 26,398,822 of JAVJGI010000050.1, read as the reverse complement.
CAGCACATCTTGGAAATGCAGCACACGTGTGAGCAATAAACAGCGCTCGCTGAATGTGGGCCCCGATGGCTTGGGAGGGTGATGGATCGAAACGTAGGTGAAACGGTCAGGATTTGTTTTGAGTTAGATGAGTTCTTCATAAATTAGGGCTGTTGCCGATGGGATTTAGTTGTGAAATGGTAATGGGTGAAATATCAGCAGTGCAGCATCTTGTGAGAAATCAATGTTCTGAGAGAAAACCACTTCGGAGCCCAAACTGGGCAATCTTTAGATGTGCAGTTCATGCCAGCCTATAATGCAGTCCTTGCTGCTTTCAGACTTAAAAAGGCTGTACAGTATTTTGTACATACAATGTGTACTTTTCTGCAATTGCTATAGTTTGTTTTTCCTAATTTACCCTTTCCTTGTTTATCTTGCATACTGTGCAGGGGTCTAATTTAGATTTTTTTTAGAAAAAAACCTGCTTAGCAGTTATGGGTTGGGTCAGCAATTTCTATAGCATTTAGAGGTGAATTTGATTAGCACTTTTGGAAAACTGTGCAGCAAATTGCAGTGCTAATCAAGGGAAATCAAGCCATGGAGTTTTAAGGCAGAGTTGATCTTTATTTTTTTTTTTAAAACCAAAAATGAAGATATTAAGTTGTCTGAGGTTCCCAAGCATTATATTTCTGCCAGTTTCACGTGTCAGGCTTTCTGATTACACAGTTGTGCTGATCTGAGTGTTGGTAGAAAAATATGACTACTCTAAAATATAAAACACTTAATTTGTGGTCCAAAACTGATTCTTTAGTGTTGTGATCAGTTTTCCTCTTGTTCCTCCCTGTCCATAATTGAGTAAAATATTCTGCGTGTCTTGTATTAGTTTGTAAAATCCTTCACTGTATAAAAGATGGATGGAAAGAGATGCAGCCAATTAAACCCCCAACTTTATTGTGTTAGCGCTGTGATTCAGGGTCTGTTGAAATAAATGGGAACCCCTCCCAGTGACCTCCGATTCGCGTTGGATTGTGAGGTTTAGTGGTTTTTAAAATAAGAGCAAAATACACAGCATGCGCAAAGAGATGGAGTAAGCATTAAGTGGATTAACTGAAATCCACTGGAGACCTTTGTGTGTGTCTGGGGGGAATGGGACATTTATTTCTATTCCCTGGGGCTGCAGACTTTTGATTGCTAGTCGAACTTCAAAGAAATGGGAATCTGGGCCTGAACTGGGGGTATAGTTTCACACAGACTTTCCACCAGCATTCCCAGTGAGAGACACCAACCAGATGAACACCAGAATTCTTGTTTGCAGAATGACAGTATTCAGATAAGGAAGGAAACAGATTTGATCATTAACCAGGGAGGATTGGGGGGAAACAAATTGGCCTTTTGCAAGACCTCTGGTGTTGCTGCATGTGACGTGACTGGTGTTTGGATAATGTTTGAAAGATGGGTAAGTTAGCTGCTGGGAGCAAAATGGATGGAGCCTAATCAGGAAATGTTGGCCTTCATCATTTTTTTCTGAGAAATGGAGATTACTGCAGTTACAAACTGCAAACTGGTAACTGGACGAGATTCCTAAAATATGAGATAACCCCTAGAAACTGACCAACTTTCTCTGTAGAACATCAAATTCTAGGTCTGTAATCTGTAATTAAATTGCTTATGTGCTGTTAAAAAAAGCATCTGGCTGTTCTAAGATTGTCCAGTGCAAGAGCATAGACACTATAAATGAGAGAGCTATAGTGCCATATAAAAAGTAGCAATTTAGAGGACAGGAAAATATTAAGACTTTGTATTTCCAACATACCAGGATGTGAGAGGACCCAGAAGGTCAACCCATAGCATAACTACTGTCTTTTGCAACTGCAGTGGATAACCATTAACCATCACACTGCCAAAAGAATTCAGGTGTCCTTTGAATGCCTCTTTAATGGTGTGTATGAGTTACCTTTCTCGTTATCAATATTTTGAAATATTGTTTTCAATATAAGGATAAACTTCCAGTGCTTGATAGATGCACAGATAGTGTTTATGTGAAAATGGGGATATGTTGTCCTGTGAAGTCAAAGCATAACCTCGCAGACACAGTTTGCTGTCAGTCTATGTGGGTTATTTGTACTGGGAGCAGCAGACATTGTAAATCACCATCAATAACAAAATCCATGTTGGAACTGTAGTCTATTGACACTGCAAAATGTTTTCTGAAACTGAAATATGAGGGGTCAGAAAGTACCACTGTGTCTTTGCTGCTGCAGAGCTGAAGGGAGTTGTATGCGCTCTTCTGGCTGTTTCAGCCATGCTCCATGGTATCTGTGCGTGAGCTGAGGGCTTCCTGGTGTCCCCTTTCCAAATGCTTTTTGTAGAAAGGATATTCTGTCTGAAAGTCTTGAAATTAATGTGTTACTTTCCCTCGTACTCCGCAGTGCAATTAAGCTGTTTTCCTCATCTGCATTAGGAGATGAATAGCGTATGTGACTAACCTAGGGTCACTCAGAGTCTAGCAGAGCTGGGCTGAGCCTTCTGTTCTGCATTGGGTCAGGGCTCTCAGTTACAGGGAGCTTTTCCCAGAAGTGCATTGTTGAGTTTGCCTGAAGCAAGTGGCATGTCCCTTACAGCTGTTGAGGAGAAAATTATCTCAAAACAGACTCTGTGCCATTTCCTGGTGTGAAGGCAGAGACAGTATTTATAGAATTCCTCTGCCTTCTGCATCGTGGTTAATAGAAATGACTGCGTTGTATTTTAATGAAGATGAGGACTTGTGAATAAATTCCTTTCTGAGGCATGAATATACTTCCGTAACTCTGAACTCAAAATACGTAACTTCTGCCTGGATGATTTCTAATACTGTTTCCCCCCCTCCTTGTTTTCCTCTAGTTGTGGCCTTCCTGGTGGCGTATCATCAAAACAAGCAGCTAATAGGAGAGAAGGGGCTGCTCCCTTGTAAACTGTACCTGCAGAATGTCAAAAAGTATTTCAAAGGGAAGGTAAACCTGGATGCTCTGAGCTATGCGCCAACAATCATCTGGTTTCTGGATTGGTCAGACATGGACAGCACCTTGGACTACCTCTCCCTGTTTGGCCTGGCAACTTCAGCTTTTGTATTGATAACTGGATGTGCGAACATGGTCCTCATGTCTGCCCTGTGGCTTCTCTACCTCTCGCTGGTCAATGTTGGACAGATCTGGTAGGTTAACAATCTCCCTGTTTTGTTTTTCTCTGTAATCTCTTGCTGTTCATTGTACACATTGACTTTCTATCACCATTTGAGGTTGGTAATCTGGTAAGGAGCAACGTAGGAATGTGAGAGAAGGAAAGCATTTGGCAGAATTTCCTTATGGGCATGCCTCTGCTCTCTCTCTTACCTGGTGTATCTGCCCTGATTTCTGTTGTCCTCTCTGAGAGGCAAATTGGCTGCATAACATGCCATGCTACACGTAGTCCTTGCTGTGGAGTACTTTCCCTCATGGCTGTTGCAAGGGAATTCCCCTAACAATTACCTTTGAGATGGTTTCTCAATTTTCAGTTCTATCCAGAAGAGAGCTGAAATACTCAAGACAAGTACATGAAGCCTGTGGGGGGAAAAAAAAAAAGGAAAAGTAGTGACTGTCTGCATATTGCCTTGCTGCAGGGAAAGGCTGTGGTGCAAAAGGAAAGGCTTTAGCTGGTCCTCTCATGTGTTAGGGCCCCAAATACATTGGTCAAAAGAGGATGGGCCCTTAGAAACCCAAATTTCATTAGTTCACCTTTTCAAGTACCTCTATGCCTGTAGCCGAGATGATGTAGTGATTGGAGAGGTAAAAGGCTATACCATGAAGAGGTGCCCAAGCTATGGACATGATACAGCTGCATCACTGGGATGTTCTTCCCAAATCTTCTGGCTCTGCGACACATGACAAGGACAGCTTCCCCACAGATGGGTTCAGTGAATTTAATTTTAAGGATTTGCATGTGCTTGGGCAGCCTTGCATCTTGCCCTGTCCCATTCATTCCTATCCTACTCCAGATGGTATGTAAGTGGGTGAAGGATAACAGCTTTAGTTTTGTGAAAAGCTCCATTCTCTGAGCTCTTAACTCAGCATGAACTTAAGACTGTGAAACAAAGCCACAAAATTTTAAAAATAACTTGGTGGATAGTTTTCCATTGCCCATTTCCAAGTTATTCCAAAATCGCTCATCTATTTTTCTAGATGTTTTATGTTACAAGGCAAGAATTCAAGCATAATCCTGCTCTCATTTCCAGAGATACAGGAGCTTGTCATTGTAGCAGCAAAATCTGGACATGTTCCTTGACTTCCTTCTGTTTGTGTTTCTCTTTGGGGCAGGGGGTGGGTGGGATGGAACCCTAACAACCTCCCCCTCTAACTGCAGAGGTTTTGTAGCTGAAAGCTGGACCTGCAGTGACTCTCGGGGCTGAAGGTTTGATCTGGCTTGCTCCTGAAGTAGTGCACTAAGACATTAGCATGACGGGCTGTCTTCCTTAGTGCCCAGAGGGCACTCTGGGGTGCTCAGTGTACTGGTGCTGTGGCTATAGTGGTGCTACAATGTTGTTACAGTTTTGATTTTAAAGAGAGCTAGCTGGCAATGTGTTCTCCATGTCACGTTCTGTGCTGGTCCTCTGCTCCCAGCTGCTTTTCCTGGTATGAACAGACTGAAGGCAGAGGTGTGATGCCTTCTCTGCTGGTGCTGGAGGGGTGACAGTCATGCAGAGCTCTTGAGGTTCTGCCAAAAGAAATCCAGTTGTGCCTGTTGAGCTTTGAGTGGCTGTTCTGTCATCTTTCAAATCTTCAAGGGAGAAGCAAAGGGCTGGGGATAGACAGGGGAGCCTTTTTCCACGGCTGCACCGAGCCACCGCCAGTGTCCAGCAGACCATGTCCAAATGCCTTTTCCTGAGAAGGGTTAGAAGCTCACGGCCAAGTGTTAGGTCTCTTTGCAGCTCTGAAGGCAATGAGCTGGCCAGCAGGAATGCAAGCAGAGCCCAGAGTTTGCCTTTTGTGGATGCTGTGGTTGAAAGGAATTGACTCTTGATATTTGAGATGAGGCTGTATTTTTTCCTCCTCTGCTAGTAGTTTAAAATTTACTCTGGCACAGGCAGGTGACTCCTGGCACACAGCAATAACACGCCAAAGGAATGGGTCAGGTTCTTCTGGGGAAGGGGTAAGAGAGAAAAGAGGGGGGGATAGGCATTGCCTCAACTTCATTTCTCCTTCATTGTGGCATCAAATATATTAAACAGGAAATTAGGTCCTTCTTGTAAAGGGGTGAGGGAAGAGAATCAAAGCAACCCAGCAGTACAGTTCATTCAGCTGTGGTTGCATTTTTCATTAGATCCTCTGAAATGGGTCACTGGGTGGTCATACCATATTATTATTGTGCATACAGTGTGACATTCAATGTGCATACAGTGTGACAGTGCAAGTAAACATGGGGAAAGAGCAAGGAGGGGGATTAACTCATTTCTCACCATCCTTCGGGGAATGGTGGTGGCACGAGGGATGAGCTGAGGGTACCTAGAGTCTCATGAATTCTGCTGCTGATTGTGGGTGGATGGGTGGCAGCATTGACCTTAAAACTAAGGCTGGCTTTAAAGCTCCCTTTACATGCTGATTTGTAGGTGGGGTTAGATGGTCCATTAACTTTGTCTTACTCTCAGATTTGGGCAGATTGAAAGGTTTTGATGAGTTCTGACTCTTCTCCAAAGCATCTGTTGAAGACCACAGGTTGTCTTATAAAGGGGGAAAGGACAGTATTGTCAGGCATCCCTCATCAGAGTTACTGAGATAGCTCAGCAAAAAGGCATCTGAAATGAGGAAGAAATTCCTCCTGTGGCTGTGTTGTTTTGTAGTTACTGTACAGCCTTTCTCAGTGCTCCTCTTCAGCTGGCAGGCATGGACTCCTGCAAGCTGGCACGGCTGGGCCGGGCACGGACCCATGGGCTGACCCAATCCAGCAAAATCCTTTGCAGTAGTTGCCTGGGAAGCCAGTTCAAGGAAGATACGGAGTGATAAGGAGGAATAGAGCTCTCTTCTTTAGGGCACTGAGGAACAATTTATTCCTTTTATCGCCTTTTCTTTTTCTATTTTAATTTTAAATGTTTCTATTTGTTTTGGGCTGGAGACTCCAGATAGCCGGTGCTGCTGAAGGAGCGAGTCTTTCAACTGCTGTCCAGCTGGCTTGGGCTCAGAGTCAGAGGAAGCTTTAGAAGAGCAAACTGTCTCCTTTGAAGGGCAGGACGCGTTGCTTGCCTGCCCCTGTACTGCCAGCCTCCACCTGTGAGCTAGGGAATACACTCTGTGCCTGGGGACAGCTGAGCCTGCTGTGACAGCTCGGCAAGGGACCAGCTAAAGGTCTTTGAGGGTGTTACAACCCTCAAGAAAGCTGCTCCTGGAACAGGCTGATGTGAGCTGTTTGTAATGGATTTTGCGGGATAAGGGATTACTTTGGTAACCTAAAATCCTGAGAACTGGTGCCAGGATGTTGTCCTGGCCCTGAATTCTTGACTTTGCCAGTTTCCTCTTGGCTCTGCCGAAGCGCAGGTGAGCTGTCTGAAATAAGATGCACTTTGGTGGTACTCAAAACTAGGCTAGCTTTTGGAGAACAACGTACTGGTTTTGGTACCTGTGAAATGTGGTGCCAAGATTGCCTTTGCTGAATTTGAAAGCGGAATGTACCAGGAAGCTTTGGTAGTTCTGTTGCACTCTGTTCCCAAAAGAGTTGTGGTACTCGGGGTCTGTTCAGTTATATGTCGTGGGGCATGCGTATAATTGTGCCACACTTGCATCAAAAGCTCAGTGTGTCTGTCTTAAAATACTGGATTTCTACCCCCCTCTGCCATTTTGAACTTTTCCTCTTGAAGTAGGAGGAGATTGTCAAGAATCTAAAAATTTTCCAGTGCAAAAGAATGTTTAATGTCTCATGCATAGGCTGGGTGAAATGCTTAATCATGACGTTCACTTTTAACCTTGATTTTTCTTGTAATTTCTGCAGACTATGGCTAATTTCAGTAAAATAGTAAAAAGTGGTCCCAGTTTGAGTATAATGAAAGCTATTTAATGAAGCTAAAGATGCCTAAAAAGATACGGTGGGAGTTCCTCATACTTCAGCATCCATTTTGCAGACCGCAAATCCTGCTTGTCTAGGTTCAGTCACTAGAAGAACAGCGCAGCTCCACAGGTCCAGTACAAATGGCTTTGCCTTCCTCTCTTCTGAATATTAATATAATGGATTGTCGTACATTTAAACAAGAATGGGAAAAGCTGCCCCTTTGTTTAAAAGTAAAAATACTTGTTGCAGGTGACCTCATGAAACCTTCATTTGTGGTTTTATTCCCTATGGTTTCTGCTGGGATGTATGTCTGCAGCGATGGACCATCGGCAGTAGAGGCCCTTTGTTAGGGCAAGCTCTCCAGGAGAGGCGTTCCGGCAGAAGTTAAATCATTTTTGTACCAGAATAACTAATGCACTTCTAAAGTGAATTTGTAATCCTGGAATAAAATCACTTTTATCCCACAGTAAGGTGTCTCTGGAGAGCTATTACATTTTCTTATATAAACAAACTTTTAAACTACTCTGCCACTGATCTCCTGTTTCTTCTGTTGTTTCCTCACTGAACCACCCCCCCTGGCATTTTCAAATGTCATCTGAAAACTCTTCCTTTCCCTTGGTTATTATGTTGTTTCATTTTACAAAGCATATTGCCCACTGTTAGAGAGTACAGTTTGTAAGACACTTGATACAAAAGCTGGAATTGTGGTTTTTTAAATCCTATTGCCTTTTTTTCTGTCATGACTAAGATTCTGGTAGAGTTACAAGAGCTCAAGGGAATAGGTTAAACAAGCCAATAAATAAAATGTTATAGCATGAGGTGGCTACAACGTTCTTTTCAGTGTGTTCTTCCCTTGTGGAAAATGTTGGTGGGGCTACTGCTAACAGGTATTTAGGGTAAAATAAGACTAAGCAGCATACCTTTTTTTCTGCAAGGAATATGAAACTGAACAGTCCTTTACCACTGTACAGCCCCAGGGACTGGGGGCGAGTGCCGTTTGAGCTGTGCTTGCATGCCCTTTGAAGACTGTGTGCCCAGGTGGTTTCCAAAAAGTTGGAGATGCTGCAGCGCTTTTCTAGAACGCAGAGGGGAGGATGCATCTCTGTCTTTCTGGCCCCAAATGCTTGGTGTTTTTTCATATTCAGCTGATTGAACATTATTAATAGCTTTTAACTTTAGTATTAAGGACTTATTGGAGGGACAGGTATGCTGCAGGGCATGAAAGCATGTCTCTGAGGCATGTAATTTAATTGCAATTACGTTATCATCCTCAGAAGTTCATTTACAACAGAGAAAGAAGCAAGACTTGTATGTCATGGAGGTTTTGTGGTTTATATGTCTCATTAAAAACTACTTGACCTATGCAGGACTTTAATCACAGTCTTCTGTGTGCTAGTGGATGAACTGGTGACTGGTTCAGGCTGAAGTCCATTAAATGCTAGGGGGCTGATGAGATGCTCAGTGTTTTCACTCTCCGGGAGGGCATTAGTAGCCATTAAATGGACTTCTTCCCTACTTTCTTTCCTCTTATATTCTACAGCTTTGGTTTTTCAGTCTAAAGCACTTGGGTTTTTGTCTAGTGTCATCCTGTCTGGTAAAGGTTAGAAACAGATCTCCTCTCAGTTTCTTATTACAGCTTGTAAAACAGCCAGCATGTGAATTGTGGGCTAGATGTGGCAAAACATCATTCCCATTTTTAAGTGTACTGGTTTGTGACCCTCCTATGACAAGGGCACAGCACTTACGGAGATAGTCATTTTATGACTAGAAGAGTCCTAGTCTGACGCACAACATGCAGATGGAAGAATCACTCTTTGAGCTTCCAGCAGACCAGAGGCAGATCAAAGGTGAATGAATGTATCCACACAGGTGCATTTGAGCTAATGCGTGTTTTATTAAGTAGCATGGCTAATTCATTAAGACTTTTTTGACTGCCTCCAAGCAAGCACTGAAAGACCAGGAGCTGTGCAAGTAGGGAGTAGGAACTTGTGTGTCTGGGGTTTCATCAGTACGCTTGGTTCACTTGGGAAGTTCTGGGACACCTCACGGTATGGGCAGGAATGGATGTGTCGGGCTTAACGGTGTGACCTTGGCAAGGTCTTTCCATCAGTCTGTATCTTGCTTTATCTGCCTGTCTGGAAGTAATACAAGCTTGTGCAGAGGGATTGTAAGACTTAATTGATACCAGCTTTACAGATATTAAAGTTTGAAGTGCAAGCAAAAATTAATGCTGTGGCTGAATCCAGCGTGCAATTTTGTGTATTAAAAAAAATATCTAGACTTTTAGATGAATCATAATAAACAAACATCACCTTGGTGTGTATGCTAAATTGGAGTCATTCGAAGTTTGCTAGGGGCTTTGCAAATAACTCACTTACTGAGAACCCTTTTTGCAACCTGGCTTTATTTTTCTAGCTCTCCAAAATATCCCAGTGACAACAACAACAAGAAAACTTAGAATATCTTATTCCTTTATCTGGCCCTGGCCCTGGCCTTGGCAATAAACCTCAGGAATTTCTTTGTTATTGTGGATTGCAGCCTTGCATCCCTTTTACTCTGAACCGCCCTCCCTCTTTCCCCAGAAAGAAAAGATTATCTCTAGAAATGTAAACCAAAAGTTGAAGGATCTCAGGGGGTCATCCTTCCTGTCGAGGAAGCTGCTTTTTGGCACTTCCTACTTGCATAGAAGAGAGGGAGCGTATCGGTTTCAAAGAATGCTGTGAGCAGCCGTGAGCAGTTGATATGACATATTAATGAAAACAAAGATTAATACCATGTGACACTGTTGCCTTGCAGTACAACTGGGAACTAATGAGGCTAATGAGAACCATATTTTTGTTTGAGAGATTAAAATTTAATCATGGCTGATGTCAGAAATGAATCATTTAGCGTTTCCCCCTGCAGCATGTGTAAGGTTTCCCTTCCCTGCCCTAGGCTGGCTTTTGGTTTAGCAGCAGTCCTTGAGAGGGGCCAGCCCCTTGCCATCTACTCGCCTGGCATGGCTGGGAAGGAGGAGGGTGGTGCTGTAGCTGGCTGGCCTTCCCTAAGCCCAGAGACCTCTAAATGTGTGCTCTGCAGCGTGAGGTTATTTGTCTTGGTTGAGGCAGTTGAGTTAAATGCAGGTGGCAGTGGGTGGTATGCCATTAATTTAGGCTGATTTTTTTTAAAAGGGCAAATAGAAGCAAAGAACACAGTTTCTGGTAGGATGCCCAAGGAGCCTTGAGTATGCTCCTGCCCACGTCTGCTCCAGAAAACATGCATAAGAGTACGCGTGGAGTGGACTGAAAAGGCAGGTGGAGATGAACCTGGTTAAAGAAGCCAGGTCCAGCTATGTTGTACATTTCAGAAGATCTGCGTGAGCTGTTGGTAGAAGAAGAGCTGCCAAAAGCTGTAAGGGCTGCCAAGGGATGCTTCGGTGGGGTCTTGGGCTGCACCGGGTCTGGTTGTTCCCTGCTTCTGTGAATACATTCCTGGAGAAGAACTGACCCATGGCAAGTCTAACTTGCCATCGAAACATGATATGAAAAATAGGAGAAGGGGCTTTGGTAAAATGATGTGTGGGGGTTTCTTGAGCAGCTGCAGCATGGAGATTGCAGTGTTACTGCTGAGGCTGTTGATTCTGTAGCAAGTAGTGCCTCTGAGATTAATGTCATCTGAATAATGTGAATGCTTGTAGGAACATAAATAGGTTTTAAAAGAGGGAAACTAAAGAGGACTTTAAATATTCTACATTGATTGGTTGCATGTATTGTTTTGACTTACTGTAATTACTGGCTTTGCCTTACTTAATAGTAGCATCTTTGGAGGATTTTTTTTTTTATTTAAATCTGCTGTAAGATATCCAGAGGCCTATAAAAATTAATTCACTGTATGTAGAAGAGATTGTGTTCTTTGCCTACAGTAGAAACCAGCAGTGCCGAGGGTCCCCTTAAGGTGTGTGCAGGGGCTGTAGCGTTACGTCCATGCCACAGTGGATGTTAGGATGCTGGCTGCTGCTCCCATGACCATCCATTGCTAGCCAGTACTCCTCCTGCCCCAGCGCATGTTCCGTCTGTTAAATGTGCACTGTGGAATTGCCCTCTGACTCCTGGTTCATAACCTTTTATCACGTTAATCCCAGTAATCAATTCTGTCTAAATAACAGGACTGGTACCCATGTGTAGTATCAGGAAAGCATAGAAAAGCCTTGGTGTGTGTCTGCTACTTTGCAGAAAGCCTGACAAAATGACCTAACGTCGTAGATTGTAATGCTTTGATAGCACAGCAAACGTCGGCAAAAGGCACATAGCGATATTCTTTCACCTCCTTCCTGCTTCCCCTGCCCCTAACTTGGTTTCAGAAGACCACGTTAAAACATCAGTGGCAACTGGAATGGGGTATGGGTAAAGCCGTTGCACAGGGAGCTGTGTATACAAGTGAATAACACCGCACCTTTTCCTTAGCACAAACAGTCTCTACCTTCCAATCATTTCTGCAAATCACGGCTGATGAGAAAATGAGAGCAAAGAAATTACCAGAAGATGATGTGGTTAGTGCCGTGGCTATGCAGTGTCTGATGTACCACAGGGCTTTGCCAGAGACAGAGACAAATATTTTTTTAATTGCTTATTATCTGGCACATCTAATTGCCAGCTGTATCCAGCATGTAGACTTGGGTATTGATTCCACAGCTGAAAGATTTAGGAAAAGAAAGAATAATGTTTTTTTCATTATTTTTTTGTTTTGTTTGTTTTTAAACTACAACTTGCCAAATAGCTTCATGCACCCAGTCTGGTCCAGCACACGTTCATGTTATTTAACTCATCTAACTTCTCAAAACAGCTGTGGTTGGAAAGAATGTTAGTGCAGTGATTGGTAGAGCCGAAAAGCAGTCAGGGCTTAGGGAAGGGTCCAAGCTGTGGTGGGATCTGTGTTTACTAACTTCCCTAAGGGTCTTAATCCTGAAATTTATTCTTGAGAACAGCGTTCGCTACCAGTGGTGTGCCGGCGCATCTCTGGGCTGGGCTTACTGCACAACCAGAGTTGGTTGCAGGGCTGAGCCGTGTTACTGGAGAAATGTTCCAGGTCTGTCTGGGTGAACAGCAGCTCTGTCCTGGAGAAGGGGGGGCAAGTGACTGCAAAACCAAGCAGGCTCTCTTGGGGGAAGGGTCTGGTGTAGGAAGTAAGTGGAAACTTGCATTAGAATAACTCATGTCTTTATGAACTTAGTGTAGAGGAAGTGACCATGCTCTCACTGAAACCCATAGCCTTGCTGCAGACCTCTTCATTTCATGGAGCATCACACTGAGTCTGCAGAATAGTTGGCAGCGGGGAGCCAACCTTTGGAGAGAGATTAATTAATGCAATTAATTTTTATTTTTTTTTTAAATCAAGGAATGGAATTACTGAAATGCCATTTTCCTGGGATTTTACCTGCCAGCATGCTGGCAGCAGAAATAGAAAACCTTTCTGCTGCTGGTCCTGAAAAAGCGGGATTGCAGCACTCATTTTGGGCTGCCTGACTGTGCACACCCGCCTGCTGAAATGCTGTAGTGGGACTGACCTCTCGTTCTAGACCTTGAACGTGTCCAAGCTGATGCTGACACCATTATTTTCCATCAATGTCTGTTGCCACTTGCTGCGTGCAGGCTTTTCAAGTCTGTTTCTCCAAGGGAAATGCGGCGATTGCAGCAGGTTGGGCAACCTGGTGCGGCTCCTGCTGGGCTGCGGTGGGGCAAAGCGGGGCAGAGGAGCTGCGGTGCTGCTGCCATCGCCTCCCTGCTGCCAGCTCCTGTTCCCACCAGCCAGCTTAAGGAGCAGCTCAGAGCAGGGTTACTGAGACTGCCATTTCAGCATCTGGTTTTGGCACTGGAAGGATTTAACCAAAGCAGACTTCACTTGAGTTTTGCGAATTCTGCAGTTGCATGAGCCAGGGTTTGTAATGATTTTTAGTTTTGGAAATGAGCATGGACCGAACAGTTGGTGAGTGCTGGGGCTTAGCTGGGTAATTCTAATTTGGTCTCTTAACCAAGCCTGGTTCCCTGCCTTGCAAGGGGAAAATAAAGTGGTGCTTCGATGGCTTGCTGCCTGGGGGCTGCCGCTTGCTCGGCTGGGAGCCGTGGTGCGGTGCCCGACCGCGTTGTGGCTGCGCAGGATGGGACACGGGTGTGAGCACCCGGCGTTGCTCCAGGAGAGCGGCCGTCCCATTCCTTGTCCGCTGGTTGGCTCCAGCTCCGCTCAGGCACCTTTCCCAGCACCATGTGCAAACTGAGGAGTAAGCCTCATCCTCGAGCACACTTTTGTTGTTTTGTTATCCCTGCTCCTTCCATTTAAATGTGGATGTTGTAATTACAGAGCACAGAATCCCAGTTTTTAGAGATCTGTGACCACAATAAAGTGAATCCAGAAACCAGACGAGTGGTTTCATTTACTACCATTCTAGCTTATTTCCTCCCCCCACAACCGCTGTGCAGTACTAAAGGCTTGGCAGCAACTGAAACCAGCTGTCAGAAATGTTTCTTACCCCCACGCTTTTAAGTTAATGATGTTCTGAAATTAATGGTGCACTAGACTAATTCTGTCATCTCATTTTGATGGACTCTTGGTCTCTTGCAAGTGATGTTTGCCAACTGGCTTCTTTGTTTTGAGGCAATGTGTTGAGGAAATAGATCCTCAGGTGCCAGTACTGTACATATATATATACATTGAAAAGATATTTTTTTGTCCTAAGTGTTCACAGCTTTAATTTGGTTGATATGTTGTGGCTCACCAAACAAGCTTTCAGGCACGTAAACCAGTAACTTTTAGGACTGTCATGTGCAAGGCAGCAGTGGATGAGGTTTTCCACCTCTCGGAGCTGGGGAGGTGTCAGCCAGCGTCTTGTGTCTGTTTGTCACGTTGCACTGGAAGTGGCTGCGGCCCCATGCCAGGCAGAGAAGAAGCATAAGCCTCAGTGGCGGGTAAGAAAGTGGCAGTGAAAAGCTGAAGGAGCTGAATTTGATGAGTTGAAAGGAAAACAGGGAAAGGAGACAAAGATCTTCAAGTGCGTGAAAGCAGCAGAGAGGGTGGAAATTAGCTGTTCTTCGTGTTCACTGTCTCCATGTGGATAGGACAAGAAGCTGTTGGTTTACATGTTTGAAAGGAAGACACAGGTTAGACATAAGGAAAAGCCTTCTAAATGTACGTATGGAGGAACACTGGACTGAATACCTGGAGAGGAAGGTGGAGTCTCTGTCACTGCTTAGACAGGCATCTGTCAGAGGTGATTCTCACACAGTCAGACCTGTCTTGGGGCAGGTGGATTTTCCACATTTGCTGTACTTCCATGACTTAGCCCTTTTGTTCTCCCCTTGTACAATGCCTGAATTTACATCAGGCAGCTTATCCAGCTTTCCCTGTTACTGAAATTTTGGAAGGAAGCTCTTCACTTTGCCAGTTGTGTGTCCAATTGATCGCCCGCTCTGGTCTGAGGCTGCTACTATCTCCTGGGGCGATGGTTCCCTGCTTCCTCTGCTCCCTGGCCGGGTACCGGAGGGAAGACCAGTTAATGTGTCACATTTCCATCCTTCACAGGGAAGGGATACCTCACTGTATGGCTTCTACCTGGTTTCTGTTGTGGAGAGGTGCTGCTGTGGAAACCTTGTTACAGCAGATTTTGGAGCCACATCCTGATACAGAATAGAAAATGTATCTGTACTACCCAAATACCTTTTCCCCCATCCCAAGTTACACAGCCCAGAGAATAAGAGAGATTCATAATGGAGATGAAAGGTGACATCTGGGTTCACTTTCCATAGAGGATGTTCTCCATGGAGAACAGTGAGAGGAGCTGTTAACACCATCTGCAGATTAGGGGTGAAGCAGGGAATTATCCTGCTTGTGGAAGTCAGTTTAGTTAAAGGACCTTGTGGTGTTTGGCACTGCCGGGATGTGAGTGGTGGATAGGACTGGTTTTTTTTCTCCTTTTGGATTATAAATACTGATGTATTTTCTTAGCAAGCATCAACAGATGTAAAGATAAGAGTTCCTGTCTATGTTCTAGTACTATTTCTTAATAGACTATTTAGAATTTTGTTGTTTTTTACAGACTTGTAAGAGGAGTCTCTGTCCCAGACAACTGTTGCATTAAATAATCTGTGTAGCTGTGGGGTAGGTGAGCAGAGAAAGAATGTGAATTTGTTGGGCAAGTCTGGCCAATCTACTTTTCCTCCTCCTTGAGCAAATAGAAACCATCATCTTGCATTTGCACACAGAAAAAAAAGCTGTTACACAGAAGAGGCGGTGTTTTTTGCTAGGTTGGTTTGGGAGCTCCCTGTTCGTTTGCACAGTGGTGCCCGTGCCTGGTCTGGAGATGTGGGAAGCTCTTGCAGAGCTGTGTCTTCAGCCTCAGCTCAGCTCTGTGCTGCCTCCACCATGGGCACTGACAGCGGAAAGTGTTTTCTTCAGGAGTGATGTCATTTAATGTAGTTTAAACTGTGTTTTGCTATCGATTTTTGCTTTCGAGGAATATACTTGAGCTAGAATTAATCAGCATGACAATGTGGTGAAAACAATTTAACACAAATATGTGATGATGTTTATGATTCCCATCTGATACTTACAGTCTTTGTAAAGACTGTGACGTGAAGTTTGCCTCTCATGACAAGTCACGGCTAATTACATTGTTTCTCCAACCAGAAAACAGAAATGACATCACATTTTAATTTGATTTAGAAAATCTGAATGGAATATACTTTGAATTTTCAAAACTTCTGGTTTTGACAATGTGCAGATCAAAAGTTATTCCGTTGAAATTTGCCAAAAACCCCCAAACCCGCAAAATCAAATCCATGTTTTTACTTGTCATTATCTGTCGGTAGTGTTTCAGATGCCAAGGCAGACAGTAGGAAAAAAAAAAATTTTTTTTTATAAACACTTCTGTTTACTCCGTATAAGCAAGGAAGAGGACCTTGAAAAGGAAAACGGTAATTGGGTTCCAAATGTCAACCTGAAGTCTGCGGGAATTGGGTACCTGCCTGTTTGTACCTATTAAAAAAAAAAAATCCCTGCAAGAAGCCCTGCTGCTTTTATGTATTTGGAGTGGGCCATTTGGTTTGGTTTCCTTGGCATTTGTATCGCAGGCTTCTTCAGAGAAATAAATTCACAAGTGTTTGCCTGTCATCACATGACAAGTTATGGAGCCTAGATTGATGTAATCAGCAACAGACACACGTCAGAAAACTTAATGTGGTTCAGAAGAATACAATATTTTATTAATTCCTCATTTTGTGTGTGTCTCAGTGTGTGTGTTTTAAATGAGCCTCAGGGGGTTCTTAACTTCTGCCAAGAAATAAGAATAATTCGTACAAGTTTATGTTTAACTGCACCACAACTGTGGTGGAGAATAGCAAAGTTAGGTTGCCCGTAAATGACAGATATCTTTATAAAGAGCCACTTTTATTAAGAAAGTTAAAACTTATTGTGCATTTTAAAGTTATTGCTCTCTATACGTCAGTAGCCCTGGATGAAATTGTTGTTAAATATGTGGTAAAATATTTAGATTGATGGATTTTAGAACTATTCAAACTTCATGTGTATGAATATAAAATTTGCACACCTATTGAGGACATTTTCAGTAAGAGCAAATCTTTCTGAAAACTTTTAAAAGCCTAGGGCATTTTTTTCTTTTGGAGTTCTGATTTGTTTGTTTGTTTTGTTAGTGTAATACAATATGCTGCAGATACAAATAATAAAGCCCTAATTTGTGAATGAAGCCATAATGGGAGTAAACACAAGCTGTCTGTTGAACAGTGTCTTAAAACTTGTTAATCTTTGGGTCTTACTTTTAATCAGAACTGGTACTCTTACAGAAAATCACCGTATTATAGCTAAGGCTAAAGGTAATTTCAATAAGACCAGTTAGAGAATAGAGTTAAATGATGCATCAGATTGCGGCAAAAATTCACATGAAAATGATACAGTAAGTGAGTATTACTTTTCCCGAGACACTGAGGGTTGATGAGCATCTAGTGCACAGCCCTCAGCTAGCAGATGGCATGGTGGTAGACTTCGCTGTTCAAAAGGGGAAAAAACCCCAATGAATAGTTCATCAGCAAGAAGTAACTTCTCGCTTCTCAGCAGTGTGGGCTTCATCAGCACAGAAGTACACATTAAGCTTTGTGTTTTTAACAAGTTCAGTTGTTGCCTTCTGCCTGGGAAGTAGTTAGCATGCTTTGGAAACCATAAATGAGTAATTTTGCAGTGGAAGTTGGTTAAGCTGCACTATCATCTAGATTGCTCGCTCAGAGGAGTTTCTCAAGCCAGAGGGAAGGTGAGGAGCAGCTCTTTGTGAAGCCCAGATCTGTTGTGATTGGGACTGTGCTGTCTCTTCTGGGTGTGCTGCTTTAGCATCTTTATGGAATGAAGGGTGTCCAATTGCTTGAAGTGCTAAATAACAGCTTAATTTGCCCAGAAATGAGGGAATTTGCTGCTCTTGCATTTCCAGGTAGCAGCAATTTACCATTTAGTGCCTTTGAGTTGCATGTTACATGGTTCAGGCATGTTCCTGTACTCCTTGACAGATATGTTTTGAAACTCAAAATGTGTAAAGTTTGAAATAAAACTAATATGAGACATATGTTCCTGCAATTGATCAACTGAGATTTTAATTTTTTTGCTTTTTCTTCATTTTGTTTTGCAGGTATTCCTTTGGTAAGTGAATAAAAAAGAGAAAAAATCTGCAGTAATAATTTATTGATGCATTTGTGGGTATGTAGCTTTTACGTTACTCTAGCTTGCTTTCTCTATCTTTCTCTGCCAAATCTTTAAGATTTGATTGTCTCTGTTCTCTGCCTTCACTGAATTTCCTTCCACCGGTATGCTTTTAAGGAAAGGAAAACTGGTTTAAATTCTGTAAATCAGGATTGAAAGAGACTTGATGGAAGGGTCGTGTAAGTACCAACAGCATCATTTGAATGGTGACATTAAAAATGAGTAGTTAAATAAGCCTGAGGCAACCAAGCGAAGTGAGGGCTGAAGGACATCCCCTGGGAGGGAACCTGTTCCTCTCAAATTCCAGTTCCCTTTACACTGGTGATTTGCATGCATGTCAAGAGCCTCTTACTCATATCATCTGCTTTTCCACTGGTGTGAGGTGCAGATACTGCTCCCTTGGGGGTCTGGAAGGGTGATTCGTGCTTTGTACAGGTTGGGTTTTTTTCAGCATTAAGTACTGCAACCCACAGCCAGAGTTTAAATGGAAAGTTAGAAATCCTCGTAGAAAACGTTTCTCTCTGTGGGAATGTTAGGAAAACTGCTAGTGTACTTCTGATTTTCTGGGAAGTGCTGCCGTGTCATAATGTCTTAAAGCAGCCTATTTGGTCTTGTCTTCTCATCCCTTCAGCCAGGTGCTCATGCTGTTGCATGGGTGGGTGGAGAAGGATGCTGTGTCGTCGAGTGGATGAAAACGGGGTTTGTATTCCCAAGTTGTCACTAGGTAGTCACAAATAGAAATTTCGTTACTCTAATATAAGGCACAAGAATAGTTAAAGTCCATTTGTGTCTCTGTATTATGGAGGCTTGCAAAAGAAATGACCGAGCATATGTCTCCCTTCTCCTTCAGGGCATTGCATGCCTCCTTGTTTACCAATGGATCGTTTTAATTAGTTGTAGGTGAACAAACTGTTCTAGTGTGTGGAGGATCATTGAGATGGTGCTTCTTCACCCGGTGGAGAAGCAGAGGAGTATGGAGAATTGTTTCCACTTCAGTGTGGTTTAGATAATACTTTCACATCGGATGTGGATATTTTAACCAGCTGGACTTTACAATATGAATCCAGACCTTTGTGAAGTTAGTGAGAACACCCGTCTTAGTTTTAACTCGAGTTACTCATCTTCTGTATGTGTTTTCCACTGTCACTGGTGGTTGTAGGAAAAACTGCTTTTCGTAAGGGGTGTTTTATCTTTCTTTGGCCTTTCTTTATGTCCCAACTGGATAGCCACCCTATGAGGATTACTGAAGTCCTTTGTACGCAGTAGGGTCTCTCCCTTCCTTGTTTTTGGCTTAAGGGCTACTTCTGAATAAGATGAATGAGATGTAAATCTTGAATTAACTTTTGTTAGAATACAGGAAAACCACAATATTTTTGTTATAATATAGCTGAAACAACAACATTGTCATCCATTGCTGTAGAAGTACATTAAATATTGCTGAGCTCTGGAAGCCTTATTCTTTGGTAGCATCTACTTCAAAGCAAGATCTTAAAAAAAAAAAAATATTCCTGGAGAGATCTTTGTAAATGCTGACTGTTTCCTATTCCCCTCCAGGAAGTGTGCTTTTTTTGATACATCTTAGGATGGATTTTGGTAGCCTCTATTAAAACTGCAGGCTGTCCCTATGAATTTTAAAGAACTCCAGAGTCTGGAAATAACAACAAGCTGTTAGGCCAAATGGGATCAACTGGTATTGCCACAGGTTTTGCTCTTTGCTCTTATTCCTGTCAGGTAACAGTTATTAAAAACACTCCTCACTTCAGGGAATGAACTGCGAAACAGCCATGCAAGAGCTTTCACAGTGCAAAGCACCGGCCGCGTTGGACTATTTATCTTTGAAAGGTGAAGAGGTGCTTCGCAATGCAAATCCTGGAGCGGGTGTCAGCCTCGGGGTTAGTGCTGTTCTGAAATTAGCCAAGCTGTAATAACTTCTCAGCTTTATTTATTGTTATTCGGGTATAAATTTGGCTTAAGACGTAGCGTGGCGTGTTTCAGTGAGTGCGTGGCGGTTTTACATCGGGTCCCTCCCTGTGGATAGGCACAGCTCAGGCGTGTGAGGTTCCCTGCCAGCAAACGGGAGCGCCCGACTCGATGGCCCCTTCTCCTCCCTGTTTTTGGCAGTGCAGTGCTCTGGTTGCATAGCGTGGGCTGTTCTCTGGTGGGACTGCTCGTTGGCCAGAGTACGCTGGATTGCTTTGCTTCTTCCTAGCTGAGCTGAGGCTGTGAGGAGTCTCGGGGATGGAGGGAGGGATGGATGGAGGTGCTGCCTGTCCTCGGTGGAGCACACCTGCAGGGCCAGCAGCCAGGCTGCTCCTGGAGAGCTGAGCTTTTGTGGCAACTTTGTCCTCAGCCTAAATCTCCGTGAGTGTTGCTGTACCGAGGGCTTTCCTCCATGGCTCTCTCTGTTTGAGCCCCTTTCTAGGTGCCTTGGTGACCTGTGCATGCCACCACAAGCCAGCTGGCCTTGCTCAGCATCCTTGGTCCTGGCTCAGCTCCAGAAATGGCCGGTCTCCCTCTCTCTGCAGGTTGCAGCTGTGCTGCTGGGACTAGAAAGAACCAGCAAGGTCAACTTGTTATATTATCCTTCTTTAAAATTAAGGACATCTTTTCTCCTGGCTTAGAATGAGACCAAAGCTGCTTCAACAGATTTGTGGTGTTGACAGCTTTGCTATTTCTGACCCTTTCTGAGCAAGGGTGTGCTCTCCTAGAGCGGTAGTTCCTGATGATGCTTCTGTCTGAGATACCCCAAGGATGGTGTTTTGGTTTTTTTTTTTCTAGTGGAAGCCTGATTTAATATAGTGATTTATTATCTCTGTTCCAGCAGAAGCTTTGGAAAAGATGATGCTCTTTTACAGGCTTTCTTGTCCTCTTTCTTCTCTTCTGCCTTACTATTGTGTCAAGTAGCCCCAGGTATTCAGAAGACAGTTTGGTGGCTCCATGTCTGTCCTGAGATACTGGTCAAATGAGGTACCAGTGGGGAGCTGAACAGAGCTGCAGAAAAGCTGCGAAGATTGCGTGAGTTGTAACAGACGGCCACATCTCTCTGCAGAGTGAAAATCCAGGTGTAGTGTGGGAAAATGATGTAACTGTCCAGGGAGATTCTGACCCCACATTTTCACCTCCATAGCTGTCAGACACCTCTCGGAGCAGCAATCTGGATTCCCAGCAAGGAACATGCAGAAAAGACAGAAATGTGTCTGTTTACCTTTTGGCTATCAATGGGATCATTAAACAGAAAGGACTGAGAAGCAGCTGATCTTATTTGACTCTTGATGCACAAAAGTGTCCTGTTTGGAGCCAAAGCAAATGTTGCCTTGGGGATTGTTCCAGAGAGCCTTGCTTCTGCACTCTTTGCAGGCCAACTGTATGGCTAGAATTAGAAGCATCTTTTAAAAGTCAGAGCTTTTTTTCATCTTACAGTAAACTTTCTTGTTAATTTTGGTATGGAGAGAAGACAGTCACTGAAGGTTGAATTAAACTCCTAGTTTTTTTCCCCATTACCTGTAAACATGGAGTAAGCAAATAACTTAGTTCATACCCATGCCTGCCCCCAGATTCTATATTGCATCTATTATCTCAGAATTTAAGATAAAGTGTGTTTTGATTAGAAGTAGAATAAAAAGTTGAGAGCCGAGTGTATGTAATTCTCCATTACTTGTTAAATCCTCACTCTTTACTTCAATGCAAATTGTTCCAAGGAGGATTTTCTTTTAAAAGGTCTTCAGGGATCTTGAATTTTAGATGTGCATTGACATAAAATTAAATGTTAGAGTGCACAGCTGGGGTTCTGGCTTTTGCTATGCAAGATGGAGATGTTTCTCCTTTGTGAGTGCGTGTTTCCAAGGAAGGGGTGAAGTTTTCACATTAGTTGCACTATACTAGTGACAGCACCGTGGTCACCGAACAAAATGAGAATAAGATGAAATGACTGAGGTCAGACTTCACTAGTACAGGTCCAAAGCTTAGCTTAAAACTGTACTGAGATGGGGATGTGTCTGGGCGGAACTGTGTGCAGAGCTAACTCGTTGATTCCTGCAGACCCATCTGCAGTACTGCGTGGTGGGTGTGAGGTTGCACAAGCGCAAGAGGATTCACTGGCAGAGGTTTTCTTTTTGCATGGCAGCACAAAAGTATCATGCTAGCACCCGGTGGCACTTGTTACTCCGGTAGCTTGCTGTAGAGACGCCATGTGGGAGAGACACTGGCAGCAGGACGTGGAGGATGGGTTGGTCTGTGTTATTCCCGGAGAACTTTGTACTGTTCACAGCAGGAGACCACAGAGCTGCGGCGTGAGCGTCCCAGCAAGCCCCTGGGAATCGCTGCGGGGTTGAACACCCAGATGGCCATAGGCTGTTATTTATTCATCCTCCCCCCATGCCGAGATGGGAGGGACGAGGCTGCTTACCAACTGTTCCTGTTCCTAGCTAATATTGTGATCTGCTGTTCCTATTTCTTGTGTAAGAGTGGGAAACTTTTCTCTCTGTCTTATTAAATCTATTTTTCAAGCTGTCACTTAACCAGGTCTAGTGACAGAGTCGGATGTTTATGTGGCCCTGGACACTTGAACTCTGGTGTTTTCAATCACAACAGCACCTTTTGCCAGCCGTTCTGAATTAAATACTCCTCGTGACCTTTTACCCTCGCCGCTCTTAAATTCATGCTTTAAAAACAGCTTAATGAGGGGTTTACTGGCCCAATTGGAAGTTTTTATTAAAACCTATTAGTGTGCTAGAGTAGCCTGCCTGAAGGAAACGATTAGCCCAAAGCAACTAAACTTGGAGCTGGCCCCTAGCCACACCAGGTTTTCTCTAAACTGTTTCCAGACCCACGTTAACCCTAACACTGCAGCTTGCATGGTATTCATATCCTCTGCTTTAATTTATAGCTTGTCTGATTCTCTCCCCAGCCTTTCTCCATGTTCGCGAAAGCATTTTGTTTTAATGTAATTAGACCTGCATTAAAGGGCAACATGCCTTCATTCAGGCCTGACTCGTTTGAGAACCTCAATTAAGCGAAATTGTTCCTCCAAAGTCCTCTGCTGATGCCGCCTGGGGAAGGAGCTGCCCTACGGACGAGGTGTGGAGCCCATTTGGACAAAGCCATCATGCTCCCGGGGTCATGGTTAAGCTTCCTGTGAGGAGTGTCCCAGTACTGAGTGGGTGATGCAGCTGCATTGGTGGAACACCCCGGGGTTTGAAATGAAGCTGTGTGATCTGGAGGACACAGACCTTGGAATAATGTATAGGAGCTGGAGAGTGGAAATCCCATCTGCCTTCTGCTGCTAAATTCCAGTTGGGTCTTAGCTTGTTTGCTCTAGTTCAGTGTTTTATATTCAAAACTAAAGGCCAGTGGTTCTTGACCATCTTAAAAACAAACTACAGTGCTACTGAAGCCTTGTAGCCATCATCTTTGTGTTCTTGTACTCAGGTCTCCATGCAGCTGAGAAAAGCAGGCCAGAGCTCCTATTTCTTAAGAAAATTGCTGTAGCAAGTCCAGTGCCCCAGAAGTGCTGAGCAACTATGGTCTTTGTACATATTCCCTCCCCATCTGTGTGCCTGGCTGCTTGTCCAGGCTTCCTGCAATGTCTCCTTCTGAAACCACAAGGTCTTTGGAGAAGGGACTTCCAGTTCTTTTTTTATATGTGTGTGTATATATATTTTATTTATTTATTTATTTATTTTTGGTGCAGTAGCATGCCTCTTTGTAGATGTCTGCAACTGCTGAACTGAAGGCATGAAATAATACAGAACGTGTAAGCTGTATTTAATGTTTGGCTGGTGTTCTTTGTTGTCTGGCTGCTGAAATGTGTTAATGGTACATGCCCAAAGTAACAATACATCACCTAGGGAGTCACTGCTGTATGCAGTGAAGGCACTCATCAGGCTTTATGTTTTTTGTTGCTAACCTATAATCAGGGAAGGCAAGCTGAAGAGTGAGACATGGAGTCTCACTTAGAAGACCTTGTTTTAGCCTGGAAAGAGGCCAGACTCCCCCATAATAAGATTACAGATAGTAAATATCAAAATTAATAGAAAAAAACCAGGGAATTGTCCATATACCAGCTAGACTGCTGTTGAAGTGACAAAGGTTTAGGTTCTGGGGTACATTTTGAGCATCATAAAGCAAAAACAAAGCACAAATCAAAAAGCAGCTGGTCCCTTGCCACACCATGCATGTCCTGAATGTCACCTCCTGTCTTTATGTTTCCTGGCGTATGGATGCACAACCTTGGGAGGTACCTTTTAAAAAGAATGTTTAAGGAAAAATCTGCCATTAAAGTTATTACTGTAAAGTAGTGCCTTTGATTGCGGCAATTATGCAAATGATTTTAAGGGATAAAATACTTCTTAACAAGGACTGATGTAAATGGTGGTGCTGGAATGAGCGCATAACTTCAAACAAGATCTTTCCATGCAAGTAATTTTCTTTTAGCCATTTGCCATGTTGCCTGGATGTCGACCTGTGTAACCGATGACCGGCCTGCGGATGTGATTTTATTTTCTCTTAATACAGGAATGTAAGTGGGTGGAATGGGAACGCTGGTCTTGCAGAAACTGGGAAACCCTTTCCCTAAGCAAATTGTTTCTCCACAGCTCTTGTGACTGACTTTTGTCCTGGCCTTAACAAAAAGGAAACAAACAAAAATGCTTTTTGAGCCAGAGATTTTCCTCGGAAAACAGGCGAGTTGGACTGGATGACTAGCAAGAGTGGAGCTCTCCTTGATTAAGGCTCTCACCTTAATGTGTTGCCAAAGTTAAGTTAAATGAAATTTCCTCCAATATTAGTTTTAAAGCAGAGAAATTGGATCCTTGTCTCCCATAGTTTGCAAAACATTGACCACAATTAGAAGGCAAGCATCTGTTGTTGGTGTGGCTGAGAGACTTAGCTCCTATTTCAGTCTGCGGTACTTAAACTAAGCTTTTAGGTCCTGGTGGGCAGAAATGCTTGGTGGTGGCATCAGTTATGGGTAGGTTTACTGTTTCAGTTCAAATAATTCACAAAAGGTGTTGATGGGCAGTCAGTGCCTTGGCTTTGGAGTAAGTCAGGGATGTTCTCCCCAAATTATGGATTTGTTGTTGTTGGCCCTCCTGGCAGCTGGCATGTACCAGCATAAAAGCCAAAAGTCTCTATAGAGTCATTACAGCGGGCAGTTGTGGAGGTACAGCAGTGTGGCAGGGTGCTCACGTGTGACGTGAGTGCTGTTGGTGCTCTGTGAGGTAGCTGAATTGCTGCATCCCTTTGAAAGCTCGGCATGAAACGTGTGGTGGAAATACAAAATGAGCGTGTGAGTGTTTTAATTAGCGATGTGTCTAGTATGCCTGAAAACCTGCGTTGTGGGAAGAAAGCTACAGGAATTAAAAGATGTAACAGCAAAACCAAAAAGTGGTCTTGAAGGTCTGGTGGCATGGATGTCGTGTACGGGTCTGAAGGATACAGTGGATTGCAGAGTATTTTGTTCAGCACAAACGGGCATAGCCCGCATGGGGATGCAGAAGCCTCTGCCTTTGGCAGCAGCGGTGACAGGCAGCCCCGTTGTTCGGTCGGCACTGGGCTTGCACGCGAGTGCTGTGTCTCTGGTGAGCGCTTGGATGCTATCACACAGATCAAGCTGCGATGCCCAGTGTGGCTAGAGCAGGTGTAGTAATTTGCAATTATAATTATAGCTTCTGTTTTTGCAAATCTGTGTGCAAATAACACGGGTATTGTATTCAAAGCTTCATAACCTCCGCATTTTCTCCTGAAATGCATTCTCCCCTTTTGGGTGCTTTTCCTCCTTTATAAGGAAAGGATTTAATGTGCTTATTGCAATGGTATTAATGTCTGCTTAGGTTTTTATCCTTTTAACAAGATTCTGATGAGGGAAAATTTGTATATTTTGGACCTGGGCATCTTTGTACTAGGAGAATGACAATGCAGTTTGATTAACTTTAATTGCTCTAAGTATGTAAGAGTGCACCTCTTCACAGATATACCTGAACAGTTTGGTACTGGCACTGAGTTCACTTGCGTGCATTATAAAGCCAGCCCTTGTTCTCCTTATCTTGCATTAGCGTCTCTGTTATCTGCTATCTTGAGCTTACGTTGGATTTGTGTTAAGCCATTCCGTTAAACTTGTGACTTTCTGCAGTGTTCCCAGTTGCAGCTTCCTGTGCAAAAGCAAAAACAAGACTAGGGTTAATAAAAGTGCCAGCTCGCTGCTTTAAAATAAAATAAAAAATCTTTATAGTAGCCTTTTCATAGAGAGGTGTATCTGAACAAAGGCACTGGCTCTGATCATGCTCGAATTTTTGAGGAGGATTTGACTTATGTCCAAACATCCTAGCTTGGACTGATTGCTACTTGTTTGTGTAAAAAAAGAAGGCATTTATTTTGCCAAAGAAAAAAGCTTGTTCCAAACTCACTGTAGGCAAGGGGAATGCTGCCCACCACCAAAAGGCTGCCACCACTTTGGGGTTTAGCACTGCCTAATAATGCAGAGGGACAGTGTGCAGTGCGAGAGGGTAACCTGAGCACCACGGCTGCCTATTTGGGGGCGTTTAGGGAGGTCAGATGTAATTATCCAGTTGGGGTGTGGCCGGGAGAGGTTGATTCGTTTCCCCCCTCCTTCAGAAAAGCCTGTGGGAATTTTAATGATCCCAGTGATGAGATCCTCAGTTTTGTGCATCATTCAGAAAAGCAGAGCTCCACCTGCCCATCCCTGCTGTGATGCTGGCTGTGCTTGGCTTCAGGACTGGTCCAGCAGTGAGGAGGGACGGGGAGGTACGGCGCTGGCAAGAGTGCCATCTGCAGAGTCACCGTCCGTGTCCCACAGCACAGACGAGTTTTTGAAAGGAAACCAGGCAGGTATGACCACTCTGACCTTGCCCAGGTTGTGGGTTAGCAGGAGCTTGCAGCAGTTGTACTGAATGATGGGAGTTGTTACTTCTCCCTCTTTTGGTTGTTCCTATTTAATTGCACAAAAGCATGAATTTTCTCGCTGCAAAACTGGAGCGAAGTCTTTCAGCAAGGCTAACCTCATACAATAGCCATAAAAAATATTCCTGTACATACTGCACTGTGTGATTATCTTTTCCTTTTGCTCTGGTTTTAAAAACAAAACTCAGACAACTGTTTGAAATAGGATTTTGTTAAGTGTTCAGGCAATTGCAGAGGGCATCATCTTTATTTTATGTCCTCACCTCATTTATGGGTTACTGCTTGTTTTCTGCTTCTGAATAATACCGTCTTTCTAGCTGTAGTGCTCACCTATGTGCCAACGTGTCTGAAGGATCTTGAGGATGCTGCTGTGAGCTGCTGAGCAGGAATAATGGTACTCTTGTTGTCCCTGCAATATTTGCCAGTTGTCACAAATGCCAAGAGTCAGCGTGGCCCAGGCGTAGTCCACCTACTTGTTTTACCTTTTAGAAAGCAATCAGTTCTACTGAGTGTGTCTTGTAAGGCAGAAGGCCAACATAAAAGCATAATACACCTCGAAAGTGGGAGATAGGTAGTAAAGTTTTTGCTGATTTTTAGTGAGACAAGTTGGGGAGCATCCAGTGAAAACAATGGATTAGCTCCATGACGGTGTTGGCCTCAACAGGCTGATACTTCTCAGCAAGGTGCTATTTAAATTCATTGTGATATTGCCAGGCTTTTGATGGAAGGAGGATGAGAGATGGACAGAGTTGTCTTCAAGGCATGCTTCGATCAAAAGTTCAAGTCTGGCATGGGAGAACAAGTTTTATTTTTATTTTTCTATTTTTCTGAAGTTAAATAAACCTTGATGTGCAGAATAACCCCTGAATAATAATAAACTGAAGGACATCCAAGGAACTGCTGGCATTTTTATTTTCCATTACCCACACTGTCATTTCTAACGTGCATCTGATTTATCGATGTCTGGTTAACCATTCAAATGCCCTTTTTCTGACCTGATATATATCACATAAAAGTTTCATGGCAGTAATTTATAGAGGATGATTACAGCTCTGAACGTAAAGTTTTGGAGCATCGTTGTTCTTGGGGATGGTGGGTCTTGCTGGGTGTTCCCGAGGTGTATGGTAGAATTACAAATTAAAGGGTTGAGGTCTTGGCACTTGGCATCTCTGGGCAGCAAAAGGAAATTGTGTGTGGAGCTCTGAGGAAGGTTGGTGAGAGTATGGGCCCTTTTTAAGGAATCCAACTCTATCCCTCCTTTATTCTTGATTTGATCTGAGGTGTGGAAGTTTGAGTAGAAGTCCATAGATTTTTGGATGCTTTCCATCAGGAATGTTTGATGAGCAGAAATGCACTGCAGTTTGGGCCAGGTTAAATGGTCTCGATCTTCTGTCTTTTTTTTAATCAGTCATAGGATTTAAAAAGCTCTTTGTCTGGAGAATCATCAGCAGACCTGTACCGTCCCCTGAATGTGTGTGCAAAATCCCAGCTGCTCAAATGCAGATGTGGAGGGAGTGGTAACAGCATTGCAATGCAAACGGCATTTTGGAAGGAGGAAGAACACTTTATTATTCCTGCCCATTTGTAGCTGGTACTAACTTTTTTTGGCCATGCCTTAAAAAACAGCATTAATGCATTGACGACCAGTAAAATAAAAGGCTGGTTTCAGGACATGTACGCTAGTGTGCTCTCATCTATTATTATTGTCGTCTTTTTCTTGCTGGGAGGAGGAGGAGTGGTGTGGTTTTGTGGTTTTTTGGGTCGTGTCCCCTCCCCCCCCCTTCTTTTAAGTTGTCTTCTTAAGGGTATTTATTAGACTGTTCGATGCTACTGAGGGCTAAAGAGATTAATGTATTTATGCTGGCAGAGTCCCTTTTTTGAAGCCTGTGTGTTGAGTCCCTTTTTTGAAGCCTGTGTGTTTCTTCTCAAGTCTGTATTTTGAAGTTTATTGCATTTTCTGTGTTCATTCCACATATAAAGACTGGTAGAAGTACTGGCGTTGGGTAATGGAGTGAGAGCCAGAGGTCAAGTTTGATCTTCCTCTAAGTGCCAGACTCCTTGATCTCCCCGGAGCAGGGAACAAGCTGTCACTCTTCACTGTCTTTGCAGAAATTGATGCAAAAGTAAGTGACCACATGAATGGAGCCGTCTGTGGAGGAGTTCTTAAAGTTTCTTTGTCCAAAAATGCCATTTCCTTGAAATGGAGATTATTTGTGGGAATGCACAGGTTTGAACGGATTTCTGGACGAGAAAAATGAAGTTAACATGTTTGAAATTGTTGAAACTCTTCGTGTCTTGCCATTTTTAAATTAGAAAAAAAGTGTGTCGTAGTTCAGAGGGATTTAGTGCATAGAAATTTAGACATCAATTGTACTACTTATAACAAAAAGTGCTTGCATTAGTATGTGCATGTGAAAAAATGGAACTGTGCAGTGCATCGAAGCTGAATTAAGATAAAATCTATAGGTTATTAGCAACCAGAAATACTACATTTCCTTGCCTATCCCTGCATTTAAATGTGAGCAAACAGACCGATTGATGTAAAGAAAGTAGTTAATGACTTAGCTTCATTTAAAACCTGTATCTTTGTAAACTTAGTGGGATTTCACTGCAATCTTGAGCAGCATCTGAACTTCAGATTTCAGGTAAAGTCATTCCAAGAGCAAATGTGCAAAATCTGAAACAGAAGAAGAGGGCGTGCAGAGAAAAGTGTGCACTGTGCAGCTGAATTGTGTGGAGTTGTGTCTCAAAAATACCGCATCAAGGAGCTTGGGCCTTGGAGCTGCCAGTTTTCTTGCTGTTCCCGAAGCATCTTGTTTTGACTGTAAGGAATTTACTGCAGCAACTGGGAGTTGAAATAATCTTGTGTGTTTTTATATGATTTGTGGCATCTCTGCACTGAAGTTGAAGCTGGTGCATCTGCTTCCTATGGAGCCCTGTGCACGGCAGCATGCTGCTGAGCAGGATGCCCTTGTTTTCTTAAATACTATACTACCACTTGAGTATTACAGTTTTATCATTTTTGATTTAAGGAGAATGCTACCTAGCCAAATACTTCTGACTGCCTCCTCATTGCATCCACCATGTTCCCTTAAACTCTTAAAAAATTTGATTCATTTATTTATTTTTAGTCTAGTGAAATAATTTTCTCATGGGTTTCTTTTCCGTTTCTAAACTGGGTGAAACCGCAGTGTTAAGCCATCCTCTTCCCAGTCATTTATAGGAAGTGAGTGTGAGCCAAGGTACATATTTTATGTTAGTCAAAAGAGATAAGTGTCAGGATTTCAAAGTGAATTCCACCCTGCAATTTCCAGCGCTGAAATCTCTGCTGTACCTTGGCTCTTGTGCCTTGATTCATAACAGTTGGTACTTTTATTGCAACTCTCTGGTATTTTCATATTCTTTTTTGGGGAAAGGGGGCCTGCATCTATACCAAAATTATCTGTTCCGGGTCCTAATCCCTCTTGGAAACCCCTTGAATGGCAGGAAAACTGTAGGTAGTGAAGCGAGAGAAGGTGCTGGTCTGCAAGTCGCAGGTGTGGTGGCTGGGAGGGGAAGAGGAAGGCGCACGATGCCACGCTTTATCCTCTCGGAAAGAGCAAAAGTGGCTCCTGTCCTTGCTCAACAGAAGGCCTAATGTCCCTGAAGGAGGTGGTCTGTCCCCAAGGGTAGGTGCCTGTCTCAGGGAGGGGGCAGGCTGTGTTATGGGGAGGAGGGAGATGAGCCTGGGGCCATGGTCCTGCGTGCCCAGTATGCGTTAACCGCATCTTCCATGTCCTGTTTCCCGTGACATCAGATGGGGATAAGGCTTTCCCCAAGGTGCTTCCAGACGTCTATGTAAAGCCGCTACATAAGAGCGAGAGGTTGCTGCTTGGTTAAGGCACAGTGCCTAAAATAACAGTGTTTTAGTAGCGGGATTTTGATTTCTATCCTATGCTTTCAGGCTATTAGGTGATTAAACCACCATTAAAACCGGACTAAACAGCTCAGGGGTTTAGTGGAGCAGGTAGCCGAGGTGTGGAGGTTTGTGAGGTTACTTCTTGATCTACCATTTATTATGAACATTTATGAGGGAGGAGATACAGGGCAATTTTCTGTTTTGTTTCATACTTGTCTGAGCCATTTTGGGTTGTGTCTGATTCAGCAACTAACCTCAAGCTCGGCTGGAAGACCTACGGGATGGAGCCTTTTGCTTCTGTGAGTGGGAAGGACACGGAATCCCGAGCGGCAGGCTGTGGTTTTAGCTGTGCAGCCTGAGCCTCTCCGCATGGATTGCTCAACCTCCCTGGAGCTGGCTGGAGGCTGACCAGCTCACTGCGTGGGCGGGCTGGGCTCCAACCTGCCTGCTGAAGCCCACGCAGGGACGGCTTCCAGGGATGGGTGGGAAATGGCAAAGGCAGGAACAGGTCCTGCAGCTCCAGCCTGGTCGGCTGTCACCACCCAGCTGCCTGTCTTCTGCAGATACGGACCTTTTTTCCTCTGCAAAGGAGGTGATGGGGCGAGCGCAGGATGACTGCACTGGCATGCAGTGGAGATCTGCCTGGGAGCTGAGCGGTGGTACCGAGGGGAAAAGTCATCCTGCAGTCCTACAAACCTAGGGTGGTACTTTTGTATGTCGGGGGGTTAAAGGAGAGAGCAAAGATGATCCCCCCATAAAAGAGTGAGTGGGTAATAAACAGGCTATGCAATAAGTAAGCAATGAGCAATCTGGGTGCAGGGTGGGGAGGAGACGTCAGGAAGGCTTCTCTGGGGGAAAAGAGCAATGGGAAAGGATGAGGGGTAGAAACTGATGGGGAAATTGTTCTTGTTCCTTGTTTCGGATTGCTGAGGTAATGGTGTTATTTTTGAATAGCAAGCTGGAGCGCATGGCAGAGCTCAGTTCCCCCGTGTGATGTCTCTGCTCAGCCTCGCAGCTGCAGGAGGAAGGCTGTCAGCGATGGGAGTGACGGGCCGCCGTAGCTGCAGGACAGCCATTTGTTATCACCAATTGTCACAAGGGTAAAAGCTGCTGGGATTTTTTTTTTTTTTTTTTTTTTTTAAAATGCAGTTTGGTAAACACGAGGGCCAAATTCCGGGTGTAAATCTGGAATAGCATCAGTGCAGTTGAATCTGCCCAGCTGTGCTGGATATCTCGCTTGGAGGAAAGCACGGCACAGAGCCCGCACGCCGGGCTGCTCTGCTCCTCTCGCAGACACTGAAAGATCACTGGAGGGCTGGGGAAGGGCAGCAAGGGGGAAAGAGACGCTGGGGAGGCGTCCAAGGGGATAACACGGAGCTATAGCTCTTCCCATCTGTTCTGCCCTTTGTTAAGCTTTAAAATGCCACTTCTTGTCCTCTGTATTTAACCCATAAATATACTGCGTTCTCATTTACATGGCTTCTTAATATGACCTCTTCTGGCTTATTCGACTTTTAGAACAGATGTAACAGATAACTAATGTCCAGGGAGGAGGAGGAGGACAACACTGTAAAGTCAAAATTCAGTACTTTAGGTTCAACACTTCAAATTTGAACTTCAGAAAATCCAGCTGTAGGAATTGATGGTTACATGGAAATGTGTGTGGCTCCAGCAGGAGGTTAACCTGGTGCCCTGGCCGCCTGGAAAATGCCTGGGCGATGCTGGTGCTGTGCAGTCCCAAATGCCAGCAGCTGAGCCGTGGGGAATGGCCATGGGGCCCCAGTGTCACCCGGCTCTGCCCGCGGCAGGCGCTGGCACAGGACAGCATCACTCCACGCTGATTTCCACACTCATGCGGATCTGGGGCACGGCACAGAGATCTTTGTCCTAAAAGGCTCCAGGATTTACAGCTGTGTTGGCTGTCGAGCCCTTAGGAAGAGAATTGGAAGGCTTTCAGTGCTAAGAGCTGTCTTGCCTGTGTCCTTGATGCAGAGTGGGTGAGGTTCAATCTGAATTGTCATTTGGGCTTTAAAACTTTACCCCCAGATCGAGGAGGGAACCAGACCTTGGAGGAAAGATAAATCCACATCCCTGTGGGTTTCTCGTGGGCTGCTGGGTCTTGTGATCAGTGCAGCAGCTCCTTCTGCATCGTGATACAGCACAGCTTGTTGTATAAAATCCTTGCTCACGTTTTGCAGTGTTGTGTCAGCCCTACGGTGTAGCTCAGGCGGTGATTATTT
This sequence comes from Ibycter americanus, assembly GCA_035590275.1. Taxonomy (NCBI): domain Eukaryota; kingdom Metazoa; phylum Chordata; class Aves; order Falconiformes; family Falconidae; genus Ibycter; species Ibycter americanus. The sequence continues at coordinate 26,366,014 of JAVJGI010000050.1, read as the reverse complement.
ATATATTTTAAAAGAAAGTCGCTTGATGCATATATTTCAATCTACAGGAATATGGAGAGCTCAGAGATCCGTGCAGTGAAAATGGTATATAGATAGTTAAGCAGGGGAATTTAGCCAAGACTTTCTGGCACACAGCTTGGACAGTTAGAATAATTTATTATAATATTTTCCCATCTGTTTGTTATTATTAAATATGAAGTACTGATGTTACACAATCTTACCTTTTGGATTTATATCCAGAAGAAATTGGTGTACATTTTTATTGAATACCTTTTAACTCTTAACTTATGGTTACGAACAGCATTTTGAACGTCTCCTTTGTGAGTTTAAAGTAAAATAAAATTTTAAAACTCCTGACACATGCTACTCTGTAAGGGTCATCACTTTCTCTTTGGAAAATTATCCTGTACATGAATATCTTCCTCAAGTGTTTTATTTCACTTCTAACTCCTGGGTTGCCAGCAGCTTCTTTTCCTGCTTGGATTGTACGTGGAAAAAAAGTAGTCAGTTTTGCAGTTGTGTCCCTGGGCATGCACACATGCAAGGCACAATAGTCTATGTTTATACCAACACCAGGTATAAAACTGCTGTGAGCTTGAAGGTTCATGTCATTGCCAAAAAATAGCTCCTGTTGCTGATCTGCTGATACCTGCTGCCTTGGACGGGTGCAGCCGAGGCTGGTGGAAGCTGTAGGTATCCGTATGGTTTTGTCCACATGCTGCTTTGCAGGGTCATTCTGGGGAGCCCCTGTAATGGCAAGAGCTCTGCAGACCAACAAGAATTTCCAGAAATCCCAGATAATTGCTAAAATCTCCCCTCTCTGCAGATGCATTGGTTGGAAGAGGATCTGGGCTCTTCTTTTGAAACAGTGCACTTTTTCACTCCCTTTGGTCCAGAGGCTTGCTGTGCTCAGTTCTCTTCATTTCCACATTTCTAGATACTTTCAAAAATGTTTTGTCTTTGGTATCTGTACTTATCCTGCCATGTAGTCATTTAGTGTGGGACACAGTGTCACGCTAAAAAGCTACTATATCTCTTTTAAATGGTTTTCTAGACCAACTGAGCAATACTACGTTCATTAGAGAGAAGAGCAATTTTTTGTATAAAAGTTTACTGCACAGGGTAGCATTTAAAAATTGGCTGTTTTATAAAGTAGTTATTTTAACAAATAACGCAGATATTTTAGAACTGCTTTTGGTTCCCTTACGATGTTTCAAATGATTTTTAAATAAAACAGTTTTTCTCTCTTCCATCCAGGACTTTATTGGTGTGAGCGTACCGTGGCCTCAGGTGTATGATAAATCACTGGAGTAAGCGGTGCTGGTGTTTGGGCTACCTTCACACATGTTTCCAGTTACTGAATTTCAGCCCCCAGCTTTACTGACAAGTTTCCCATTAATGATTGAAAGTTTGCATCAAAGACTGGGCAGTTATTTCTATCGATAAAAAGAATGCATTCTTTGAGCGGCTATTTTAGAGTGTTTCTATTCAGTTGCAATTTCAGTATTAAAGCAGTTGCAGGATATTTTCCCCTGCTTCGAGGCAGTGATAACCATTTGTATAGAAACTCCCCAAGCGGTACCTGCTATTTTGCATTTCCAGGTTGGCTTTATGTTGCTGAATGCTTAACGAACTACACGCTCCCTTGCTGGATCACTCTTTGTTCTGGGGCACATGCGTTTTCAGCCTGAATTAATAATGCTGTAGAGTGAGGACAGAAAAGCCAGTGATTAATTCATATGGTTCATTTTATAAACTGAAGTCATTTGGATTTCTTACAGCAGAGAGAGCTGAGCGGGTGTACAAGTCTTGTGGTATTGGGACATATGTGAATAGCTGTTTAATATCAGTTGTCACTATCCTGTGTGATTTTTTTTTAATGTGGTTGATTTCAGCGGTTTATATAAAAATGTAAAAAGCTGCTTCTTCCAATTAGAAGGAAAAATTCTAATTATATGGTACAGAATATCCTCACAAGCGAATTTGATGTCAGACGCATGGGAAACCCACCACCCAGGTTGCCGGCAGCATAACCGTGGCTGGCCGCTTCACAGCGATGGGGCGGCGAGGGGCAAAGGAAAATCTTGCTGTATGCTGTGTTATGTTATCATTAAACCGCTGAATCCTTCCAACTGGCAGCTTCTCAGCAGAACTGAGGGAATGGTAATATTTGTGGGAAAACACGCTTCTTTTCTTCTCCCCTCTTCTCTCTACCAGGAAGGCTTCATGGCATTTGCAGCTGGGCTGGGGGTCATCTGCAATTGCCGTAGGTAGATGTTTGCTGGGCTGCCCAACCCCGTGTCTTTCTGCAGAAAGCCGTGGTGCAGGATCTGTCAGAGGGGCAAGAGGGTTAATATCCTGGGGTGAAATCCTGAATCAAGACTGTGACCAGAGGTTCTGTGAGCATCAGGGCATCTTGGCTGATAAAACTGGCTGTGCAAACCCTGTGCTCAGCACTGCCAGGTTTTCACACCTCAGTGGTGGGCTCTGCAAACCCGGCCAGCCCGCAAGCGGTAGCCTGGTCATAGTCACTTGGGCATCTCTTCATGACAAAGTTTCGGTGAGCAGCCTTTGTTCTGCAACATCCTTAGGAATCTATACTGAATGTGGCTACAAACAGAGCAAAATTCCTGCTTTAAACATCTCCAAGAATTAATTTGCAATTGGTTTCAGTTTTGTAGCAGAAGCGGTAAGTAGTAAAAGTTTGTTAAGAGCTCTAGGAAGTAGGGAAAGGGCTAACGATTTTAGAAATGCATTCCTGGAAAAAAAAGCCTTGCCAGCTTAACCGTTGGACAATTTAAAATGAAAGGTTGCATCCTGTGAGCGTGGTGGTGGGGTTTCTTGTTTGTTTGTTTTTGTTGTTATTGTGTTTTGGTTTTTTTTTTTTTATGATCTTCTGGCTAGAGGAGAGGGAAGATGGGACTGGAATTAGGGTTGCCTTTTTATTGCTGTGTTTTGTTACTGACTGTGGGATGTGGACATGAATAAAAATAGAATTTTGAGGCTTAAAATATTAGCTGTTGCTTCATAATGTTGCTGTGTCAGGAGTTTCAGGATTCCTCCATCGCTCCCCCTGCCCCTATAGATGCAGCAACAGTTGTTCAGACCCTGCAGCTGGAGGGGGAGCAGTACCCTGCGACAGAAATAATTAGTGTACTTAATTCCCTGTCAAGGGAGATTGGTTTGATGGATGGGGCAGAAAACAAGAAACGAAGAGCTTCACAGTTCCAAACCTGCCAGCACTGCCAGTGCCACCAGTGGTGGCTGGGGAGAAGGTTTGCATCGTTTTGGTGCTTGGGATGGTGGTACCTGAATTACAGTGCAAAAGCACCTAGCCCAAAGGATGCAGGGAGAGCTGGTAAACTGAGGCAGCAGCATAGCCTGAAGCAGATCGTGGAAGACTGGAGACTTCCTGCAGAGTGTGCGGCACGTGTTTAGTCTTGCATAGTCATTTCTGCGGAGTGCAATTATGTAGTTACTTTGCCTTGGGTAAATATAGATTTCAGCTAGCACGGGTTTGAAGTGGATGTTGTAATTTTGGGAACTTAGATCTGTTTTAATTTCCTTCCCAAGATTTTCTTGATTGCTCCCCTGATACTTCTCCCATCAAATTATTCTCTTGACAGTTGAGCGTGACAGCTCAGGTCTCTCAAGAACATTTGCTCCTGTCCCAAGTGAATTTGGGCTTGGAAACTGCATCGGAGGGGGCAGGTGAGGACAGGTCGGCAGAGCAGCTGTTTCTGTGGCAACGCCTGTGAAGTGCAAGCAAAAGGCAAAAATGAAGTGTTTGCCCAGGACTGTCTTTAGGCACCAAACTCGCAGGTTTTAGGGCTTGGGTGAGCTGCTGCCCTCCTCTGCCCATGGTGCACAGCCCGTGCTGCTGTGCTCCAGCTCTTGGAAGGGCGAGCGATGCTCGGCCTCTCACCCCAGGACCTGGGCTCAGGAGGGAGCTGACCCAGACTGCCTGATAACTCTGTTGAGGGAAGGATTTGCCCCAGGATTAGTCAGTGCCACTGTCAGAGCACCTCTGTGCTGGGTCTGTGTGCCAAGGGCTGAGCCCAGCAGGATGGGGTGGATTGAGCCATCTGTGTTGAGTGTGTCCCTGGGCTGCTGGGTGGTATGGCTGATGACAGGCTGAGTTACCAGGCAAAACCTCCTTGTTTCGGTGAATTACCAAAAGCTGATGAACAGCAGCTCTTAAACCTTCGCAGCTGATGGCTACTCTGAGACCTTTGGCTTGCCTTTCACAGGATCACAGAATGGTTGGGGTTGGAAGGGACCTCTGGAGACTATCCAGTCCGACCCCTGCTGAAGCAGGTTCTCTTAGAGCAGGTTGCACAAGA
>JAVJGI010000050.1:26260837-26361404 GCA_035590275.1 Ibycter americanus | reverse complement strand
AGAGGCCCAGCTCTCTCAGCCTTTCCTCATGAGGGAGATGCTCCAGTCACCCCATCATCTTTGTAGCCTCTGCTGGAGCCTCTCCAGTGGTTCCCTGTCTCTCTTGAACTGGGAAGCCCAGAACTGGATGCAGCACTCCAGGCACAGCCTCACTGGGGCAGAGGAGAGGGAGACTATCACCTGCATATCTCAGTAAAGAAACACTCCTATTTACCCAGGCAGGCAGTTGTTACTTTTTTAATCATTGTACTCTGCTCTGCTATCACTGTTTAGAAATTGTTTCTTACCTGAATAATTCTGGTTAGCTGGATTTAACAAAACGGTGTGAAAAAAGGAAACACAAGGCGTACAGTATTGTGCATGCAGCGATTCAGGAGGAGTTAAGGAGCAATGCTGCAATACTGTTTGATCTGCTGTGGTCATTATAAATCCTAATAGATGCCGATCATGTGTTGCTCATGTTTGTATGTGAGCAACGAATCTGTGTTCAGACTTAGGGTCCCACCTTTGCCAAAGGTCTAAATAATAGTTCTGGGTTGTTGGTTTCTTTTTAAAGTATAAAAATAAGATCTAAGTTGCCATTTTTTCCAGGTTTTATATTGAATGTTGCCCCCTTGAAAGCCGAGTGTGGCTCTTCAGGGAGTTTCAGGAAAATGTTTTTGGAGGAATATTTGTATTTTTATGTTTTGTTAGTGTGTAAAGATATTGACTGTTCAATAGTAGGCAACAGCTCTGCAAAACAGCCAGAAAAGAAAGAAAAATACACATTCTTTTCCAAGTGTTGGGGAAGATTAGGCAAAGTGAAAGTAATTTATCCCAGCTGGCATTCTGAACCATAAAACGAATGCTTAGTGTTTTCCAAAAAATAGGGTGGCTCATAACTTCCAGGAATTGAGAACCTTGTTTTTCTTCAGGCAATATTAACAGTGTTCAATCTCAGGGAAGATATGCAGTAAATGTCAGTTAACTGTGACTGTGTCATTAACTACATACTTGATCTAGCAGTTCTTAATTTTATTTAATGAAGTCCTGGGGTATCTGCAGAACTTTGGTGAATATGAGAGTTATAAGATGCAGGTTCTCCTAATGAGAAAGTGCGTGTGAAAACACATATAAAGGGGTCTGTTTTCCTCTAGTTTTAATATTCAAGGAAAAAAAAAGATTACTGAGGAATTCATGCTCATGCAGAAACAAACTCAACATTAGAAGTGTCCTTGTTGTTTCTGTAGTAATAAAATCATGGTTTTGTTTTGGAAGCTTTCCTTCTCTCTTTCCCTCACCCTTTTTCTTTGGGACTGTGTTGTGTTGGAGCCGTCCTGCCGCACGTGGTCCCCCATCCCGGTGTCCCTTCTGCAGAAGCTGATGGTGGGGGGCTGCCGGGGGCACAGCCTCCCTGCATCCCGCAGGCTTCTGCTCTCCTCGCTGGGCTTTTGGCAGGACCTTTTCAGGGTGCATCAAGGTATGACCCGTTTTCAGGCACAGGAAATAAGACCTAGAAATGGTAATTTATCATGCCCTTCAGGTGAATGGGAGTTAAATATTTGGAATATATTAATGCTAATTAGCCTGCGTTGCTAGGTCTAATTTCCACTGCAGGGAAGCATGTTCATATTTATTTTAAACCAATAACGCAAAGCTGGGCCATTGCTGTGGATGCTTCGCTCGGCCGGGCGGGTGACACCTGCAGGGATTTAAGCCGTGGGAGCCAGCCGGGAGCGGGATGCCCCATTGCCACAGGTACCAGCACCAACACCTACTGTGGCAAAACTGGGGGAACTTTGGGGTTGGGCAGCGGGTCTTGGGGTCACATCCACCTGCCTGTGCCCAGGGAGGTAGCAAGGACCCTGTGCCTGCTGGGGTCTGTGTACCAGGGGATGCGCAGCTCTCAGGAGCATCCATAACCTTTCCGGGCAGCCTGGGAGGGTACCGGAGCCCTTTGCTGGTGTCCCCTGCTTTCCCTATGACTGTCCCCAACCCCAAAATTGGCTGTCTCTCCTCTCTGGACTCACACCCCGACTGCTGTTACTGAGACTTTCTTATTTTTACCAAGTAGATTTCAGAGTTGCTTTTAAAACCATCATAAACAGTTAAAACAACTAAACCACAGCTGTGAAAATAAATAACCCAGCTTTGTGTTGCTTTATCTGTTTGTTTTCTTACCACTCTGAAACTTGCTTATTCCTAAAAATGAAATCCACAGCAATTCTCACAGCTGCTGGCTCAGATTAATAAGGGTGTCTGTCTCCAGCTCCCTTGCCAGTGCCTGAGATTTTAGAGTTTAATAAGTAATACTGTCTCCAGCTCCTTTGCCAGTGCCTGAGATTTTAGAGTTTAATAAGTAATATGTATAAATGTAGTGAGGAAACATAGTGAATGTCATGTGAATAAGAGCAACACTTGATGAATGCCACATCTGGCTGTTTCTCTGCATAAACCTGATTTTATATTTACCTGTTTTTATCAGTTAAAGTATACATTTTTATTTTAGATGCATATTATAATTGGGCATTTACTCCTGTTATTTTGTAGGTTGTAAGCCGAGCTTCTGTATACTCATGTTTGACAGGGGTGGAAGCTGCTCTGGATGACTGCGGTGCATCTGTGTTTCACGGAGGGAGTAAAATATTAGGACAGGCTGAGAAAAGACCTTAAAGAAATGACCTGAGATCTTAAGACTCTTGCAATTATTTCTCCCTCCTTTCAGTGAAGACTGATGAGTAATTCGATCATGGTGGGGAATTTCTGTGGTAGAAGAAAAAGGCAAAATTAGGGTAATGTTTGAGGCTGCCTTATGGCAAAAAAAAAAAAAAGATAAAATTTTATGGTTTTGACATGCTGCTTAATAATTGTAACTGTTTCTGGGGAATGGGGTGAGAAGGTCATCATCTGAAATCTTCACATCAGGCCTGCAGCATTTTAATTAGCTTTTCTCTGTTGAAGCTGGAAATGGCAGGTTTTGGTTTGAGATGGCTGAGTGCGGCTCTGCGTCCTGTGCTGGCTGCGGGCCGTGCCGGCTGCATCCGCCTTCCCTCTCTGTCTCTGAAACCCATTAATGGATTGGCTTTAAAGGTGTCCAAAGGACACTTTTGGCTTTTTTTCAAAATGAGTAATGATGGGAAGAACACCAGCTTCTGCAATGGGTGGGTTTTGTTTCTGCTGCTTTGGTAAATTGTCCTTGGTATGTGGCAGCAGATTGGCCAGGGTACGTCGCTCGCGTTGAAGGTTTAATGTTTTCTGCAGACTGATCGGTCATCCAAATGGTTGCTTACAGATCCATTTGCTGTTGCTGAAAATAACTATGTAGAAGTATTTACTTTATTATTTATTTATTATTAATTTCTTTTATTGTTTATAGTTTTCAATGCATTATACGTTAGTTTAGTTGTTCAGGCAGTGAATTAAATGATTGCTGATCTGGTTAATCTCTTTGTTTCTATCAAGAGGGAGATTTCAGAACTGGGAAGACTTGGCACGTAGTTCCGGTCTCTGACCATCAGCATTTCTGCCTGTTTGTGTGTTTGCTCATCTCTGTGTGCTGTGCAGGGAGAGAATGACTTCCTAACACGGTTAACTTTTTGGCGTTCATCCTGTAATTTCCAAAAAACTCCTGCTTCCTCCTACGTATCCATCAGATCTTTTTAAAATCAGATGGGTTTTGAAAACAGCTTTTTGATTTCCTGAGATCTGCATTTGGTCTTCCTTCCTCCTGCTCCCTCTTTCTTCCTTTGTTCTTGGAGGTTAAAGCTGTGGGTGTTGAGGTCCCATTAGTCATTTTGGTCACTTCTGAGCTCATCATGTTGAAAAATGCCTGGATTAAACCATTCCTGAATTACAGCAGCTTTGCATCACCAAAGGTTCATTAGAGTTAGTTGAGTTACTTGAGTGATGTAGCTGAATGGAGGGTCTTGTTTACTTCTGCTGGGACAGAGGGGATGTCCTAAAAGGCATGATAATATAAATTTTCTTATTTAAGCATAATCTCAAAAAATAGCCTTCCCTCCAGGCAGAGCAAATGCCCTTTTAGAATCAAAAAATTCGTATTGTAGGTACTGTGGTGGTTTTCTCATGCTGTCTAACATAAATAGTATCCTGCTTTTTTTTTTGTTTGGTTGGGGTTTTTTTTGTTCTGTTTGTTTTTTGGTGTTTTTTTTTTTTAAAAGGTTTTGAGTGTAAAAGATGGTGCAGGAACGTAACTGAAAGTTCCATGTGTGGGTTAAAGTAGTTTCTGGAGTTCACCACTCTCAAAGGAAATGGGTGCTGCGGTCCCCTCACTCCTGACAACTGTTGGCTCGAGCCCTGAGGTGGTTTTCTTTGATGAGCGTGTCAGCAGAATCTGGGCTGTGCAAATGCCGGCTGTGCCCAGGCTCCCACTCCATACCTGGTTTGCAGGGCTAATGATGTGTCCTGGGTGCTTGGTGTGCACATTCTGTAGGCATCTGACGATGGGTTTTGTGTAACTGTGTGCGAACAAGCGTTTGTCATGCTCAGTGGTGGGACCATGACCATGGCCCGTGTCTCTGGTCCATGTGCTGGTAAGAACAGCCCATCGGACACCAATGTAGCATGTCTGATTGCTAATATGCAAAGCTGTGTTCTCCTTCTCTGGGACTCCTATATACTGCCAGGATGTCTATTTCCTCTCCTGCACTAGGACAGCCTTTCACGTTCAACCTAAAAGTTGGCCGTAACCTCCTCATGGTCCTCTCACATACCACCTTTGAGATTACACCTTTGTTATCGCTCCCATGATCCGGTGGCTGTTGGGGTGTTGGATGGGTATATCTGCCTTGAGGTTAATGAACTATGGAGCCTTTTTTTCCCCTACTCAGTATACAAGCTGCGCTTTAAAAAAAAATAAGTTCAGGAATAAATTAGGGAGTTAGAGAGAATTTTAAATGAGAAGTCCGCTTCAAACTGATGGGGAAGCCTGATGAAGGAGCCATCCCTCAGTGAGTATTTATCTTCTGCAAATGTTGATGCTAAAACATGTGCTTGCATGAGGCTAAAATGTGATCTCTCTGGGGTAATGGGAATCTCACATCATAAGCAGGAAAAATTTGTCTAACATGCTTTTTATTTCAAGACTTGTTTTCTGTCTGCTAGCAAAATAGCTTGCCAGGTGCCTTCATGGTATTGGTTTTAATTTGTTCTTGCTTGAAGTGTACAAGTGGGGAATGATAGTTTTGAAATGGTGAAGAAAGCGGGCTGGTTGCGCTGTTAGGCTCAACGTTGCCATGCTAACCATGTTAACAGCTGCTAATGGTTTCTTAAGCTGCCAGAGCAGCCTGAAGATAGATTTAACACCCAACAGACACCTGTTTTCAGCAATTTAGCTCCACAGGCACATGGCACAGTGCTGCAGGGGTCCTGTCCATAAAGAACAGATAAAATGTGTTCAACAGGCTGCTCGAGAAGGTGGAAATTGCTAGCTTTCTACTTCATAGCGGGGCTTTCTTGGTGGAGAGTAAGGAGGAAAATCACGGTAAGAAGGAATGTAACCTGGAAGAGATGAGCGTCAAAGGGATTTTTGGTATTTCAAAATACCTTTGACTTCCAAAGCCCTTGGTGTCTTCCCCTCAGTCAGAGGACCCTCATGACCTTCATTGCAGTGTCCTCCCAAGGTTCAGAGTGCTTTGCAGGTGGGAATAAGGTGGCACTTCTCCCAAATGCTTGGAGGCTCCTATACCATCTCTGAAAGAGTCCGCCTGTAGCAAGGCCAAGTTGCAAAGTGACCTTCCCAAGAGTTTTAGCCCCAAAGTGGTGTCAGAGTCCCCAGTGGCTGATCCTGGCACAATCTTAAGTTTCCTGAGTGAATGTTGGTGCCTGTTTTCAGTGGTTTTCCTCCCTGCCTCTTCTCTTGGCACAGTTCATATCCTGTGACCATGTGGACTGCGGTGGCCACCAAAGCTGAGCAGAGGGTCGTCCCCAGAGAGGAGGGGAGGGCCAGCTGGGAGAGGCAAGCTGGGCTAGGGAGGGTGCGTTGTATGCAAGAGTGATGTCCTTCTGGTCTATCTTGATCAGTTTGGGGTAGACTTGAACTTCTGAGTCAGTCCTGTATCAGGTCTTGATCAGTGCTGGAAGGAAAACTTACATTTCCCCATGAAAGAGGATGGGAGCTGAGGTTCATCTCTTGAAGGCTGTCAGAGCCACTACTGCAGCCTCCTGACACTTTGCTTCACCATTCATTGCAATAAGGGGGCTTTGAGTGGTTTAGTTGTGGAATCACTGTTAGCTTCCCGGAGGAGAGGTGCTGCGAATGCTGGTGTGGGATGTCCGTGTAGACCTCGCTGCCCAGAACAGCACTGTGCTTGCAGAGCTCTGTACAGACCAGCTCCAAGCAGAGCAAATGGGATGTTGTTACAGCAGGTGGATTTCAGGCTTTTCCAGTCACGTAGCAGGAAGGTGTATAGCAACTATCAATTCCTGAACAAACCCTGACGGTTCTGGTTTGGTAGGTGAGGGTTCAGTCTTTACCTTTCTTGTCCCTTGGGTGTGTTCTGATTTTGCTTATTTTCTTATAAGCCAAAGCCTCCTGACTCTGTGCACTTGGCCGTGCCATCGTGTATTGTTTTCATCTGATCAGGGTGGGTTTCGAGAGAGAAAACTCACCAGAAAACTGTAACTGGCTTTTAGTTATAGCATGGACTTCAAAGTGATCAGCACAGAAAGGATAATTGCAGAGAAAATGTCTTCCAGGTTATAATTATTTGTCCCAGGAACTGGAGTTCCTTAGTGATGATACATATTTTCCCTTTTGTTTTCCTAGTGCCATGGGAACCTGGCAGTAGATGGTCTTTGCTGGTATGTGCAGTGTATACCTGACCCTCTCTCTGCACAGGGGAATGGAGGGATCACAATATTGGATTCACACCAGTGATCCATCAAGACTTGCTTCCAGCAGTACCAGAGCCAGCAGCTTCAAAGCAAAACAGAGAGCACCGCGGTAGGCAGGTTATCAGTTTCTCAGGGACGGCTTCCCTCCAATGACTCGTATCAGCCAGGGATTGTTCTCTGCCTTCGGGCTTTTTTTGTTTCAAGCCTCGAAAGCTGCTTTTCTTCTGCTGAGAATGGATTGAGTGGGAGCATGCTGCCATGCCCTAATGCAACGTGTAGCACCAATGTTAAATGGATTGTATCGCCTGGTTGCGGTGGCATCACGTGTCCTTGGCCTCTCCTTTTGTTCTGCATCTGTTCCCGGCTCTGTTCAACATCTCATTTCACAGTCAGTCCCTTCCATCACTTCCCATTTAATTTACAAAGTTCTCTGTGTGGCACATGGTTTGTGGACTATTGCAGGATGCTCAGCTTTTTTTTTATTTCCCCTGTCTTTGTGGCCAGCCTAAATCCTGCTGATCTTTGTCTAAAGTTACTGGTGGACATCATTGACCCTACTTCTAATAACCTGTTAAGGGGAAATGGGGTGAATCCCCACTGCAGGAGGTGAGTCTGGAGGAGCTGTTAAACCTGCTGTTGGGTTTCCCTGGGGCCCAGCACCAGCCCAAGATGTGCCTGCAGGAGGATGGTGAGGAGCCCTGGGAAGCCACTGCCATCTCTTGGCTGTGAACCCCTCCTGATGCTTGTTCCCCTCAGCTCACCAAGATTTGTGGCACAGGTCTTGTGGCTGTTGGCCATATGAACGATTTTAGGGGTGACTTGAGATGTGGAGAAGTCCTGTGAGTAAGCAGTAGCTGCTGTGGTTACACATCTCCAGAGGCAGCACCCCCCTACACTGACGAGCAGCAATGCTGGCATGTTCTCCTTGCCTTGATGGCCATGCTTGGGAGATGCTGGTGCCCGTGAGTCCATACGAACACAGATGAAATTATTTTCGTTACTTTAAGACAAAGTAATTAAATACAGTATATACGGATCCCTCAAAATGACAGCCGCCCACAGAGCTAAAAACAGGAAATCCATTAACTTCATTATTTAAAAAATAAAATAAAAATCCTCCCAACTGATTCCTCTGTCACTTAAAGTTCTGCATGGAAGGAGGGCTAATTTAACGCTGCATTAACTCACTGTTATCACCCTCCTGTTACCTAAGTAGTTTCTAATGACTACCCTGGAGAGCACTTGGAAGCTTTTAAAAGTTTTTATGCTAAATTTTTTTTTTCTGTGTGGTTTATACTTTAAGAACAAAAGTTATTGATAACATTTTTCCAAATCTTCCAACAACATCGAGAACTATTCTGTTGGCTGCGGGAATGTGAAGTATCACCAGTCTGTTATCTGTTTGGCAAATGAGAAATTTGAAACATTTAATGTAGGTGGTGTTGTGGGCAAAATGGATATGGCAGAGTTTGACTGAGGGAAGCTAGTTCACATCTTAGGCTTGTTGGTGTTCGGGGCAGCAGTGTGTCCTGGGGGCAGGAGTGGAGGAGTGGGGTTATCTGCTCTTGCCCAGGACAAGGTGCCGGAGGGGACCGTCCTTCAGCCCTCTGAGCTTTGGCTTTCACAGCTCTGAAAAGGCTTGAGACCCCGTGGGGCAGGCAGCCTGCGAGAGGTATCTCTTTGTTCTGGCATCTGTAAGTGAAAGGCACCACCGAACTGAGAAGCAATAAATCATTGTCTTTCCTCAGAGCTGTGGTGGATGGATTTCTTCCTTTTTTTGAGCATCTCTCCTTTCTCTTTCCTAGTTCAGATGTACTTCTGAGGTCAACATCTGTTGCACTAGGAACTTTTGCAGGTTTTTTGGGCATCACTTCAAAATGAAGCATTCTTGTTGCTCTGCAGTATTTTTAAGTCTTAACGTTGAAACTTTCTGCTTTATGTCAGTTGAAAGGAGAGCTTTGCTGCGCCTCTAAGGTGTGTGCAATGCCGGTGCCTGGGCTTCACTTGCCCCCTGTTCGGAACATCTAAGTTATTTCAAATCCGAGCCTTGCATGCACGCTTTCTGCCTGTTGATGGAGGAGACTCAGAACTACTCTGTGACATTATTAACAGGGTTTTTGTGTTTACAGACTGACTGTGTGACTGCGGAGAAACCTGGTCTTTCCATTAGGAATTTCCTAAATCCTGTCCATCGGGAGCCCTGGGAAACTTAAAACTTGAGACAAACTTGAACGTTTCATGTATGTGCTCTTTGTGCTTCTGCTTTTCACTGATATTTGGAAAGCTAGAGAGTGAGGGGAGTGAGCCTGTTCCCCTGATAGGTTTGCTGTCCTTGTGGAAAAGGAAAAATGACTGGAAAAAGGACAAAAATGGGCAACGTTGCAGTGGAAGGATGGCTGCTGGTGATGCCTCATGGTGCGCCCAATGCTTCTGGGGTGCTGAGCACAACTGGCTACAGTGCAAACTGTAGCACAGCGAGTTGCAGCAATTCGCTGAACATCCTCTGCTTTCCAAAGGTTTCCTCATTCTGTAGTTGAAGCTGTTTGCATCTCGTTGTTGCTCTCCTTAAGCCTGGAACAGTGCAGCAGTGGATGGATCCTGCTCACTGGGGTTTTTAGTGTCATCTTCAGCATTGCGATGCTCGTCCCCTGCCGCGGGGCTGGCTGGTGAGCCCACTCCCTGGCGCTTGTCCTCAGCGGAGAGGAGAAACCAGCACGTTTCAACAGGTGGTAGCTGAGACATCTGAAACTCCTGAGTGAAGCCAAACCCAGTTGAAACTGGTGATAATTTTGCCATGGGTTTTAGTGTGGCCAGTATTTCACGCTGGAGATAAAAACTGGTATTTGTAGTTAGCTGGCAGGTGCAGTATTTTAACTTACTACAGGACATGTTAGCAAGACACTTCAAAATGATGCAGTTATTTTTAGGATATTTAGGAGCTTTGTTTTCCTTTGGGGAAGTTGCTGCTATGAATGATGAAAATTGTAATTATTTATAGAGTATTTTGTTTTTAGAAAGAATAAAAAAGTAAGGAAAAAGCAGACATATTTATTCTCCATGGGTGGGTTTTTGCGTGTTTTGGGGGTATTTTTTGTTTTGTTTGGTTGTTGTTTTGAGATTTAACTTTCATAGCTGGAAAAGAGGGCTAGGTTTACTGACTGTTCTCCTTCAAGGCAGTGTGTACTTAGTAATAGAAGTATTGCTATGTCAGTACAGTTCTGAGCATTTTCTAATTTGATGTGTGTTTCTGCAAGTGGGAGATGAGTACAGATGGCCGGGTGAAGGAGGAGACCCTGACGGGGAGGGTGATAGGGATGAGCGGTGGGTGCAGAAGCAAAGAGCAGCCCGGTACCCATGGGGAGCACACCGCAGGTAAACACCTAATTACTCAGCGTGTTGCTTGCTGTCAGCCACAGGTCCGTTTGCATCGGTTGAACCGCACATGGCGGTTGCAATAAGAGTTTGCAGGCTAAAGTCCTTGGTCAGAGTATCCTGTAGTCATCAGTGTAACCCATACTATTTTCAACAGGTGTTTTAACGCTATAGCTGAAATTATATCATACTAAATTTCAGGGAGGTAGGGAGGAGAGGCTCAGGAGCAGTTAATCTAATTCCAGTGTAAGTCAGTCCGTATTGGGTATCTCCCTTGCTTTGGCTGCTGGGGCGTCTGACACACAATATTCATAGGGAGACAGCTGCACTGTCCGCTCCCCGCTCCTCTGCGCGTTGGCTGCGGAGAGAGCTGTAACATGCGTGTACATTGTAGAAGCATTTGTCTGTGCCATGCAAACGTGCTCTCTATAAATTTTATGTATAGATATGTATATACAAAGAGAGACGGTTTGCTGTTTCACCTTATCCCATATTTTATGAAGAGGGGAATTAATAAAAATGAATTACCTGAGCTATTTCTACCATAGCTAGGTATGGGGTTTGATTTTGATCGGGTGGGTTTTTTTCCGGAGAAAATCAGGTTAATTGAAAATAAGAAACTTCACTCTCTTTGGACCTGACTATTTTGTATTTAGTTCTGAAGGCTTTCTGCCCTTCTCTGCCTCATTGGTTTCTCTCTGACTGTCCGTGTAAACGGAAAACTGGTTTGGGATGCAGGAAGGCTGAAGGTGCAACGTGCAGGGCTGGGTGGGAAGGGCTTGCACTGCCTTTCCTATGTAGCTATAGACAAGCTGCTGTAACTTGGCTGTTTTTTTCATCAGATACTTGATGGTAAATAATAAAGATGAAAATTGGAAACCTTAATAATATAATGCTATATAATCTATATTCCATTAGAAATAATACTCTCTATAGGGAGCCATAATGGGGCTGCTTTGAACTTTTCTGGAGACCGTTCATGCCAAATTGACTTTTTTTTTTTTTTCACATGTTAAGCACCAGTAATGTTTTCTACAGCACATCAGATGTTCCTGCCAATGTGTATGGTCTCTCTGCCGAAGGACTCAGTGAGACTGTGCGGTGCCGGCTTGCGCAGCTCTTCGTTTGAGCTGCAAATGGGTTTTGACTCAAGAGATCGCTTGATGCTGAAATAAATTTCCTAGGTGAAAATTGAAGCTATTGGAGGGTTTATATAATTTTAAGGAAAAAAAACCCCAAAACCGTTTGAAAACCCTAAAAGGAATATGAGAAAGCTTTTTTTGATTTTGTTTTTCTTGCTCCCCTTCCCTGTCTGTCTTGTCCCCTGACACGTCCTCTCCTTCTCCTCCCCTGCCTCTGCAGAGACCTCTAGAAAATGCCAAACGATGGATTTTGCCACATCAAGTTTGGAGCATGTAACAAACATTTGAAACGCGTGTGGGGCAAGTGCAGCCGCCATTGGCAGTTTATTTTATTTCAAAATTTTTTTTTCCCCAAAAAAAGAAAAAAAACAACCCATGGCTCCCTCTCCGGCTGCGCGGGAGATAACAATGGGGCGCTTTGTGCCGCTCTGCAGCTGCTGAAATTTGACTAGATCCAACTGAAGAAAACAGGAGCAGGTGGGTCAACAACGTGACCCTTTCGTTCCCAGCAGTATCAGTGTGCGCTGGGGCCGAAGGGACCGGGGTGGAGGTGAGCCCCAAGATTTAGCCCAGGCAGTAAGGATGTGTTGGTTGGCACTTTTGAGGATTGGAGCTGCCTTTCTGAGATAGCCTCGATGCCTCTAAATATCCTGGGGTTTGCTGCCATTTATAAAATGAGTTTCATGCCTGAATAGGATTGGGAAATGTCACTGTACGTGATGAACTGGCATCACTACAGGCAGGAGATCTTTGCTCTGCTACCAGTGCTTTAATTCCTGTATTGCTCCTGGTTTTGCAGTTTGTGCGATGCTCCGTGGCTGCCAGGCAGATGCTCCTAAAGCTCCTTATGCCCGGCACCTGGCCTCCCGTCCCATGGCCCCAATGTGGGAGACCATTTGATTCTCCCTCTAGGTCCACCCAGACCACGGAGATGACTTTCTTCATGTTCATATTTTTGTTGTGCTAGAACTGCCCTAAAAAATGTTGAGGGTGGGAATTTTCTGCAGCTTGTAGGAGGGTTTGGTATGTGGTTCCCAGTACGTTTGGTGGAGATGGAGAATGTGGTTGTGATGGGCTCCTTTGCTGGGCACCACCGCATCAGCAAATACATCTGATCAACGCTGCCCACTTGACAGCAGCAAGAGGAGGATAAGGATAGGGAGAAAAATACTGTTATTACTTAGCTGCATGGGTCAGCTAAGTACCAGTTGTTCCTAAGGTCTTCCATGCCATGGTGTGATGACTTGGTTGATTCCTGGTGGGTCTCACAGTGTCTTTGGGCTTTGTGAGCCTCAGAAGTGGTGTTAGTTTGGCAGTGCTCAAACTTCAGCAGTGTTCAGCAGGCACATGGTTACAGCCTCAAACCTGTCTAAGCTTGCAAGGGATTTTGAGTCTGAGGCTTGTAAGGGGTAGACGTGAACAACTGTTTGTAAGTCAGCGGTTAGAAATGCAAGGTTTCTGTTGATGGATCTTGTAATCTTACTTTGTAATATCAATTTACAATAAAGTGAATGTGAGGTGGAGCAGAGCTCCCCCCTTTTACGCTCTAGTGTGGATACAGTTGTGGTGTTGAACAACATGTTTGCATCCTTGAAAGTCTTCATGATTTATCTGGAATTTTTAGTAGAAAACATAACACACGTAGCATCTTGGATAATCCTGCCATCACAAGTGCTTGCATTGCTTATGGAGTAGCAGCAAGCAGTACTTTGCATATGGTGAAGCCTGTAAGAGGAATAACATGATACAGTCAGGATGAGTCTGTGCTAAATGGGGAAGGAGGGAGCAGTGGCAGCTCTGGCAGTGGGTCGGGAGCAGGAGGGCTGCTGCAGAGAAGGGTCTAGGATGAGAGGCTGCTCGGGGTGAAAGATGGGTGGAGGCTGGAGAGGAGCTGCCACTGCTGAGGGTAGCCTATGTGACTGTTTGGGTGATGTGTGCTAGTACAGAAAATTGATCTGCATGACCACATTACCAGCTGTGGAGACTCAGTCCATCAGGAAGAGGGTTGTTAATAAATCAGAGGCTCTCCGTGCATATCTGCATCTTAAACTTGGTTTTTAGCAGGAACTTGCTGTGATCTGCTGTGAAGGTCAGTAGCAGAGTGAAGTACAGCACAGTGCTAGCAAATTTGCCCATTGCCCTCGACGGTGCAGAGCAGCCGGAGTGGGACAGGATTTAGCCACAAGCTGAGAAGGTTTAGATGGAGACTTCTAAAACAGTCCTGTGACCGTAGTTTGTCCTTGGCTGCACTTCCAGTTAAACCCTGTTTGGTGCCGGCTTAGCTGCACCCGCTGCCAGTCCCTGTTGTCAGCAGCGGGTAATTTAAGAGGTTTCTCCCAACAGCTGGCAGCACTGTTTACTCCTGTGCTCCCCTCCCGCCGCGGCACTGAGCTGTCCCCCTTGCTGGCACGGTTCGCATCGGATTATGCTGTTGGACTCACAGCCGGGTGATGGTGGTGCCAGGATTCAAACTTGTCGCTTTGGAACAAGAAACACAGGTGCAGGCTGAACTCATGGTCCTTGGAGGCCAGCACATACCGGGAAGGCTTCGGCTTTGCTTCGGACACGCGCGCTCATGCACGCGTCCCTGCGAGCTGGGTGCATTCTCGTATAACCCATTTCACACACAAGAAACGTGTCACACGGGATTGCACGATCCTTTCGTGCCGCTTCCCTCTACGCATGCAGACGCCTCCCTAGGTGTTTGGTTTAAAAACAAAATTAAAAAAAATATTCCACTGCGTCCTGCTTGGTGGGAGGCGATGCTGCTCTCGAAGGGAAATGCATACGTAGGGATCTTAAGGCCGTTTGGGGATGTAGAAGGGTATGCCTTCCTGCTCAGCCATCCAGCGTGCATCCTATACGTCTGCAGGGGAACGCAGTGATTAACATATGAAAACGCTGATAACAGTGGGATTCTTGTGCAGGCAGAAGTGAAGGAGATATACTACCATTTTGGTGCCAGTTAGACCCATAACTGCCATTTGTGGCTGGGTTTAGTAACAATTAACCTTTCACATTTTGTATTAGCCATTGCTTTCCTGGTGCAGCTGCTTTTATAACAATATACTTCGCTTGTCCACTCAGAAGCGCTAATTTTGGCAGTTGGGGTATCTGTTCTAGAAACCACAGGCTGTATGGAGGGAGAATGGGTATTTTTTAATAGTTGTTTGATGTAAAGTAATCTTTCTTGAGAAAAAAAAAAATGTTTTGATTCAAGGGACTTTGTACATATTAAGGTTAAAATAAGGAGATTGCACGACTGCTGCTTGAAATATTTTAAAGCAGGTTCAACATAGTCTTGCTGGTGTGACAATCAAATTGCAGCTTGGAAAAATCTCAACCTGGTGCACAATCAGGTGTCTCAAACTGGAGCTGGAAGAAATTAATTCCTTTGGTAGGTGTTTGCCTGCCTGTTTGGGCTGGGTGAAGGGAGGTGTTACAGACCAAACTTTGTTGCTGCCATTTGGAAGCTGGTAAAGTGCCTGGGGGACTCTTGGGAAAAAGAACATGGCTACAAGGCTCCCATGGGCACTATCTGCCTTAATTTATGTAGCCATGTAGATGGGAATACCAGCGTCTTAAATAGCTCCAACGAGGTTGCTGAGTTTTCAGGAATTGTCCCCACTAGTGTGCCGTTTAGTGTCTTTTTTTTTCTTTTTTTTTTTATAAAATGGCTTCAGAGTGCAATTGTATTGTACAGAAATATTTGAAAATTAGAGTGTGTAATTGGAGGTAGGACAAAGTAGGAGTAATTTGGTTTTGGCATCAGTCTATTGTTACTTAAAAACATAGTGGAGGTTGGACTTCACCTGTCAAAACAGAACTGCTGTGTTCTGGCTCTTCCCGAATAATAATTTCAATATTTATACTCTATGCTGTGCTGGAAAAAAGAGAATGTAAAATGCAGATTTACATGAAGTATATTATAGTCTGCCTTCTCCAAAGTGTCCGGTGTTGCAGGTAACAGGTTCGCTGTGTGGTTACAAGGCTGTGCTTTCATCTCACTCTACTGGTATTCAATCTAGAGTAATTTTGCTAAATCCCGCAGTGTGTAAAATGGGCTTGATGGATGATTTGGACTTTTTGCATTATGATTTTTCTTTGCAATTAAAAATTCAAAGCTTCTCGTTGTACGTTAATGTTGATGATGAATAAGACTTAATGTGATTTTAATAATTTCCTTTTGAAGATAAAGACTGCCCCATTTGGGCACAAATCCAGTAGTCAGTGGGACTGTTGGCAGTGGCTCGGTCAGTCCATGATTGCAGGAATCAGTAGCGGCACTGATCGGTTGTGTGCCTGGGTCACCTTGCCAATTCCCAGGGCAGTTAACTTTGCTTCATAGAAGTTCTTATTTTTTCTTTTGCTTCAGGCTGCATAAAATAACCATGTAAACAACGGAAGTGTCAGTGTGTGTGGTTGGAGAACACCACAACCCAATGCATCAAATGTAGTTGCACATCATTCATAGTGTAGCTGAAAGTGTGATCTCCCAGTGTATGGGTGTATGAGGGCAGAGTTGGTACCTGAGTTTCCCCAAGTTAAACTTAAAAAGCATTACAAGTTGTTTGGTTTGTTTTTTTTCTCTTCTTCTTGGGTGTTTAAAATTTGTGAAAGGATAACTTACATGACTTGTACAATAACTATTTTCTTTTTCATTTCTGACATGTTGGCACTACAGGATGGGAATCGCAGCTCCTGGAAACAGGGTTCCTGGGGATATTCCTCTGCCCGCTCTGGACCCTCTCCTGCCTGCCCCAGCACACTCCTCCTTCCAGCATCGTCATCTGGGGCTTTCGGTGGCTGATTTTCAGGATCATGCTTGGAGCGGTAAGTGGGACTTCACATTTTTGTTTTTTTGAGGTGACAGGAAATGGAGTGTCTCATCCTAACAGAAAACCTGCCCCTGGTCCAACACTTTGGTGTCCTCTGGTTTAGGAATTTTTCTGGTTGCAAGGAAGAAGCATGTGGCAGGAAATGCTTCATACTCTGGTTCACAGAATCTTTCAACTAACTATTAGTGTTTATTTTAAGGAGGACAAACATAGGAGTAAGAATACTGTGCTGATACGTTGGTGCTGCTGGTGTGATTGGCTCTTGAAAAGGAATAAAAGTGAAGTTTGAGACTTGGGCATTGTGGCTCTTTGATAAGATGGTTGGGAGTCCAGTGGGTAATTCCCAGGAGCTTTACCCTGAGTTATTTTTTCTTTGTGTGTGCTTTACTGTAATGTTGTTCTGTGCTCCGTGTTTTCAGAGGGAACAATTGCGGCATTACTGTCCCAGTGCCAGTGGAAATTCCCAAGTAGCTTGTAAAAGAATCCATTAGGAGCTGACACATCCTTGTTAAAATAAAGGTGTGGCAGGGGCGTTATTCTGTCGTCTCAATATGCATTTTGGACGTTTCAGAGTATCCCAAAACTTTAAGCTAAGGGCCGTCACTGTAGAAAGAGACTGCAGGCGGGTGGAACATTCCTGTGTCCATTTCTCTAAAATCCTTCTCTCACTCCAGCTCTTAAAGT
Source organism: Ibycter americanus (assembly GCA_035590275.1). Classification (NCBI taxonomy): domain Eukaryota; kingdom Metazoa; phylum Chordata; class Aves; order Falconiformes; family Falconidae; genus Ibycter; species Ibycter americanus. The sequence goes on along the minus strand of JAVJGI010000050.1, from coordinate 26,344,534 downwards.
GCTTGAATCTGTAGTCAAGCTCAATAAGCTTTTAATTATCCTTCTGCTCTTAAAAAGTAAATGAAAGACAAACTTTTTTGTGTTAACCTTAGTGTTAGCTGTTTTCAAGACAACTTTGTTAGTGGCAAATGTGTTACTGCAGTAGATATTATTGAAAAATGTGTGCTGTACGCTTGTTGCATCCAAGAGAAAATTTTGCTTTTTTGCATGTGTTGTGCAAGTGTATTTCAAAACCCACTCTTTGATGTTGCGTTAATTTCTTTGCCATAGCTATTGTGTAGCATTGCCAAATTTTGCTCAGCTTCCTAAAGCTGCAGTTCTTGCTCATTATTAATTAAATAGATCTGAGCCTGCTGCAGGGCAATACTGATGGATAAAATTACTCCTGAAGGTCCGCTCCAGCCCAGCTTTCTATGACCCCATACAATATCTGCATGTGTAGATAATCCCACAGATTTTAATGCAACTGCTGGTTGAAAATATTCTGTAAGGGTTTATGGTAGATGTGGTGCTTAGGGGCATGGTTTAGTGGGGACTTGGCAGTCCTGGGTTAACGGTTGGACTTGATGATCTTAAAGGTCTTTTCCAACCTAAATGATTCTGATTCTGTGAGACAAAGTCACCTTTGTAATTCTTTTAAAATGCTGTAAGGCTTTTGGTTGGGGTTCAGGTGAGCGGTACTTTTCTAGCATTCTGCTATACTGCTCCTGCCATACCCTGGGATGGAGGTGACTGAATGCATCTGTAATTGCAGCTTTAAATTATAGAAATCCAGTCTTCTTGGATGCCTGACTCTTGTAGAGAGAAGGTCTTGTTTGACACTCCCAGCAGGAGATGGAGCTAATGGGAAGATCCGTGGTGGGCTGAACACACAATGTCAGGACCCTCATGGCAAATAAGCTGTTGTGGTTAGGTAGGTAAATGCAAAATTACCTAGGATCTTGTGATCTGTTTCATGGAGTCTTTTCCTGGGACAGCTGGGAAGTTGCAATTAGGAGAAAACCTGGAATGGTTCTCTCCTGGTTTCGACTGTTAAACCACAAGTTCTTAGCAAAATGGCTGGGAGGAAAAGAATTGAAATGGGAGTGTCTGTGGAGCTTGGTGCTGTTTGTGGGAAAACGATGCTGGAAGGAAAGTGTGGTAGCCAAGTGAAGTACCGTGTATGGTTTCGGGAGAAAATAAAGCAAGATAATCCTTAAAAATGTCCTGCCTTAAACCAACGGACAGTTTGTAAATCTGTGCATGGGCTCTGCTGCAGTATCAGGAGTCCATAGCCTGGAGAAGCAGTTGGGGTGCTGCAGGGCTGGCACCACTCTTGCTGCACAGGGGCACTGCCTTCGTAGCATCAGGGCTGGGTCTGTGACAGTGCATACTGCTCACTGTCACTTCTGCACGAGATGGCCTGTTGGCTTGCTGCTGGCTTTGTGCAGAGCTCCTTGGGGGCAATAATTTGCAGTCCATGGGAACATCACAGATGATAAGATGTGGGTCTCCATGCAGTTGATCCAACAGGTATGAAGGATATGTCGTTGGTCAAGTGAGAACGGTTCTGTTTAAGCTTTTTTGGATGAGAAACTAAGATTGGTTTTGGTATTAAATTTTTGTGAGAAAGTGTCTGTTGTTCTTGATGCTTTCTGGTTTCTCATTTGGACATCACGCTGACATGATTAAAAGTGAGATTTTTCAGAGTTGGCTGAAGAAGGTCCCAGTCACATCGCAAGCTGGCTGGAGCTGCATGTCCTCAAGCCATGGGATGGCTGTGGGGAGGTCACAGTCTTGAGGGCAGCTGCTCTCCACCTGAGGAAGAATTTCTAGCAAGTTTAAAGCAACGCTTAAAACTTAACACACTAGCCACTTTGAAGCATGGTTTTTACAATAGTTCTCAAGTGTCTTAAGGAACTGTTTAGGGAACACAGTTGAAGGTCGCTAACCTGCCACAAATATCCATCCATGTTTTATTACAAATTAAATTTCCTGTCCTCTCCTTTAAGCGCAGAACGATAAGCACTTTAGTAGCTGGCCTGTGTGGTTTCTTCATTATATTTTTGAGGGCAGCAAAGGTCTTAAGTTGTTAAAGATTTGTGAGTGCAGTAGCACAGCACTGGCTGGCCTTTAACGACAATCATGGGGACTCGTGGGGGTGACCCGAGGGGTCCCAGTCTCTGCAGGACCCCTGTGCAGTGATTCAAGAGGAGCTGAGAGTGTTTCCTGCCTTGCTGGATTAGATCCCATAAGGTGACCTGTTAATCCTCTGACCTAGTGAAGTCCAAGATGCAGGTTAACTTAAACAGTAGATAAACTTTGCTCTGAGTGCAGGGCTTGGGGGGAGCATGGCTCGGGGCGTGTGTGGGGGTTTTTTTCGGTGGGTTGGTTTGTTTTCAGGAGCCTCATTGTGAACGTGTTATTTGGGCCATTTATCACCGATGTCGTTTTCACCAAATGTCAGTGTAGCCCCTTCATGCCTGATGGATGGAGGCTGACTCCTGTGGTCTTGATGCTTCTCAGCTTCTGAAATGTTTCATCTCAGTCGTGATGCTGATTGTAGAAAGAATCGACAGTCCATGACACCAGGTGCAGGGAAACACAGCTAAATTTCTTCACAAGTTATGTGATCACCAAGTTTGCATCCTGCTTTCCTTTTAAAACGGGAGTTTGGCTGAGCTTTGCTTTGTTCCTCCTAACTTGTAATATATATTCTGAATTATGCAACAGGTTGGATATAAAGGAAAATCGTGCTCACCAGACATCTTTGTTACTGTTATCTCTGTGCTGCTTCTTGGTTTTATCAGGAGAGTAATAATTCTCCCATTATTTCAGGGAGAGCCCTCTGCAGAAGAGATGCTGCCCCTCGCGTCCCTTGTCTGTCTGGGTCACTGATATATAAGTAACAGCCATAGGAGAGGAAAACATGGAAAGGTCATTAAACGGGGATCTATACAAGCAAGTGGAAATCAGTGATTGATGGTATCTTTAATGTTTTGGGGCCCAAACACATGTACATTTCCTTCTTGGCTGGGGTAATGACGCTTGCAGGCACAGGGAAGTGAGTTTAATGCGTGAAACCAAAGTATCCTCCTGGAGCGCAGGTGCACCTGCTCACAGCCCATCTTTGATTTCTTCCCTAATCTGCTGAAGCATGTGCGCAAATGTGGACTGGAGGAAGTTTTTCCCAGGGGTGGGATTGGCAATTATTATATCTTACACAGAAAGGAAGTTTGACATTCCCACATGGTTCGCCAAGGACTCTTCTAGCTGGTTGGGGTAGGGCTTTCCTTGGAAAATGCCATCCTCCAAGCAAACAGCATTCCGCCGGGTCAGCTTGGTTTTTCTCACCTTGTACTGGATGTTAGGTGAGCAGTGTCTTGTGGGATTTGAAATGCACCTTTGATGGGCAAGCTTCTCTCTCTTTTGCAATGTGATGGTTCCCAGTGAAGACTTCAGGTTCTTATCCCAGAGCTCTCTGGTTCTCTGCAGTCAGTTGCTGTATCATGAACAGTACATGGGGGTCGATTTCACTTGTCAGCCCTTGTTTTTTTCCATTCAGTGTATCATATTTGGGAACTGTTTCAATGCAGAGCTCTAGCAGCCAGAGACTTTGCATTGAAGTCCTAGGAATTCCTACCAAAATGAATGCTGATGTGCCCATGCCCATTGCCCATTGCAGCCCAGCCTGTGAAGGAACAGAAGATCAAGCCCAGTAAGATGCTGGATACAAAATAAACCTGACTGTAAAGAAGGGAGGCTGGACCTAAAAGATGTTATTTTCTAACTCGAATTAGCATGATTGTTGCTATCCATCTCTCCAGAGCACATGAAAAATCATCTCAAAATCCTCCCGTATCCTGTCACCCCACAGGCTTGTTTACAACCTCCTAATTGAGAAGCACTGGAGCAGCAATATGTCCTTATACTTTCTACCACGTAGATTGTGAAAGTCCACAGAGCTGGTGGAAGATGTCTAAGCAGCACATGAGGCTCACGGATGCACTGTGCTTGCTCCCCTGCTTTGCTGCTGCCTTTTCTTTTGTGTCTTGCTGTTAATCTCTCTCCTGCTTAGGAGGTGAATATTGTTCTTGACACTCAGCAGCATCCCCAGCATGGTCCTGTTTCCTCCTCTCTTAGTCTTAACCAGGTGTTTTCTCCTGAAGCATGTGAGCATTGCTGTCCAGCTCCGGACTGGTGTAAGGGAGCGTTGCTGTTTCCTGGCTAATTCTACCCCCTCGAAATCATGTCCAGATCTTGCTTTAAAGTACATGCCTTCCCTGGGGGCTGGCTGGGTTTGTTTAGGGGAGATTCAGCGTATGAGAAATAAAATAATCCTGGAGTGAGGAGCACAGGCAGGCTCTGCTTCTGGTGTTTGATTGGCAGCAAGTGCTGGGCTGATCTCAAATATTGCTGACTCTTTAAAAGGTGTAATTATGTGATTCAATCTATATGTTTGATGTTCCTAGTAATCCATTAGTGCAGGATGTAAAGACGGATGCTTCTTAGGTACATGCAGAGGCAACAGAATAGCAGTCCCTTTGTGTGAGTGAGCAGCTTGTTAGGAAATAAGTGATGCAAACAGACATTTACAGGGCTGATTTGCCTCAGAAGTGCTCAGTGACTTGATGTCTTTGTCGTCTTGCTTGCGACTCTGTCACTCTGATTTCTTGAAGCTTGGAAGGTGCGAAGTGTTGTTTTGTGTTTCCACAAGAATCAAGAGGTGGGTAAGCAAAGGTGCGTGCTCAGCCCGTCAAGCATCAGCTGAGGACATTAACCAAACCGTGGTGACTTGCCGAAAGGAGCAGCCCGCGCTGTCAGTAAGGTGCTTTGCTCGGCAATGTTGCCTGGTGGTAATTAGGTGTTTTGACATCTGCAACTACTTGGGGAGTCATCTAAGGCACGATGCTGCGCTCTCAAAGCCGCGACCCTTTCTCAAGTATATATATATTTTTCAGCAGCAGAGTTTGTTTTCCAGCTGCTCTGTTCCCTGTAGAGCCGTTGTTGGACTCGGTGCATTTGATGGGTTTGAGGACGGTGGAGCTGTCTGCGTGCTGCTGGCCCAGCTCCCTGGTCTGGGTTGGCCTCTTCTCTGAGCCCGTCACTGCAGGCTGGGGGTCCGGAGGGTCTCCTGGCAGGCATTTACTCAAACTGCAGATTTTTATAATCGCCTGATCCCCAGTAATGGGACTCATTGGAGGAGTAGCTGTGCTTCCCTGGTTCAGTGGAGCAGCATCTCCCCTGCATCTTGTGGCTCTTCAAAGCCAAGTCACATTCGTGCTGTCTGGGCTTTGCGCTCTGGCTGGGCTGTTGCGGGGAGCTTCTGGTTTCGTTCCCAGGGCTGTGATCATATGCTGTGCTAGGTGAGGCTGTGGGCTTTACCCCTGAGATGGGCAAGTTTCCTGTGGTGCTTTGGGGTTTTTTTTTTTTGTGATAGGCAGCAACATTGCTGATGAGCTCTCCTTTATCAGAAAATATAATCTGTGGCTGATACCCCATTCCACAAACGCTAGTCCCGTTCTCTCTCTCTCTCTTTTTTTGTTTTTTTTTTTGCAAAAGACTTGAAAGTAGATGACAATTTTGGCAGGTTCATGTATTCTCTGTAGTTACCTGCTGCAGGGGAGAACCATGTGCTTGGAGAATCCAAATACCTGCCCTGCTTGTGCTCGGGGTGAGCTGGGGAGTAGCTGTGAGCTGATGAATTGCTAACACTGTGCTGCTGAAACTTCGTAGTAGCTCTTTGGATCCTGAAAGTCATTAGTGATTGCATATGTAAACCATAAAATATAGTTTCTGTTTCTTCATTAGTTGAGTGTCCAAGAAACATTGCGTGCATACTTGCTCAGAAATGTGAGAATTTGATTTTCGTCAGCACCTGTGTGCGTAACTATAGTAACACTGATAAAACTTAGTAACTGAAAAAACATGTGTAAAGGGATAGGAGTACAGGAATGTGATTTAACTAGATTTTGGGAAGAACCTGCAGCAACGTTCATCCTTGAGTCCGTGGCAGCCAGCCTTGGTGGGTAAGGGCTTGCAGTGCTGGGTGGTGGGGGCATCTCCTGATTTCTCTATCCTGGGGTCTTCCTGCGTTGCGTGAGCTTTAACACCCCCTGCCCAGCTTGCGGTGTGATGCCACGCTGTCTCAGGCTGCATCTTGGTGTGCATTGAGCTGAGCTGTGACTTGCAAAAGCTGATGCTTTTGACCGTTGACATGACTTTTATGATTTCATCTCCAGTTACGGGTTGCCTCTGCTCGTTACACGCAGCTCCTCCGGTATCACACTCGAGGATTTTTTTGTCAAGAGGCAGTTAAATGTGGGGCTGTTCCCTCATATCAGCACATCTTTCTGTTGATAAAGCAGATATAAACAGGGTGTGTAATGAGTTCAGATCTAACTCTTAGCATAGTATCGCCTCTTCCACCTGGAGCTGGTGAAGTATGGTGGGACAGGTCAAGGACTTACCAGGTCAAAAAGCAAAGCAACCAGCAAGCCCCCTATAAAACCTGCCCCACTGCTGGGGACAGAAAATATGACTTAGGGACTGGGATGGGGAAACAGGTCCCAAACTGAGCCAGGGGCTGAGGGAGAACTAGGATGAGCTGTGGGAGCCCTGTCCGGCAAAGGATGCCACGTCCATCTCAGCAAGATGCTGGGGCTCCTTCCTGCTTGAGCGGCTTCATTGAGCCTGGTGCTGCTAATATTGTGCACAGCTGAGTTCAGGTCTGCCCAGCTCCATGCCAAGATCTGTCTTCGCATCATTACATCTTTGGCTTAACTGAAGAGAGTGTTAAACTGTGGGCAGCTTTGCGTGGAGGAGACAGGAGTGGTTTTTATGGGGGTGCATGATGGTGTTTGCACGTGTGCCGTCCCTCCTGCTCCATGTTATTTCAGGTTTGGAGATATTTGAAGTATGCATGTAGGTTTTTAACGAGTGTGTATCAGCCGTGCACAGCCTGGATTGCTGCCGCAGATGAAGTTGTGGGGAAGGCTGTGTGAGGGAACCCTGCCTGGAAGCATGAGCTGCTGCTGTTTTACTGCAGCTCTGTGTGGCTGCAACTGTGCAGCTGGCACTTGGAGGGCTGGTGCTAAAAGCAGCATGGAAATGTCATTATCTGCTTATGGCTGGTGTCCCTCCTGTAAAACATGAGGCACATGAAATGCCTTTCGGTCAGGTTGGACTTCAGGCCAACGAGAAGCAAGAGTTGAGATTGAGTTTTCTTGCACCAGAGCGAATGCGAGTGTTGGCTGCTAGCACGTGGCAGACAGCCACGATGCTGTTGGTGTGAGTGGTCCCTCTGGAAGTGCCCAGCAGTAATGGTGTGCTGCAATTTATGTGGCTTTTCATCATCTCCATTTAAAGCTGTCCCCTGTGCCTCTTCCCTCCCTGCCTTTCTCTTTGTGGGGCACAAACGTGGAGCCTGGCAGTTCTCTATATTATGCAGAGCCAAAGGCTGTGGTTGCTGTGCTGATAATACAGACCCTATCCCAATGCATGCTCTGAGCAAGGGAGCTGTCAGTGGGAATATTGGTGTCAAGAAAGTTAAATGCCTTGAGATTCCCACTCTTTTGTTCTTGCACACCTGATGCATTCTTGTTTCATGGCAGCAGAGCTATGGTCTGGGAGCAGCTAGGTGCTGGGATTTGCCTGGTGCAGTCTAAGGCTCTTGGGTGCTCTTGCTCAGGGAGTGGAGCTGGTGTCGCTGGCACAGGATGTTTCCAGACCTGGTCAACAAGGGAGGGAAAATGCTTTTAGTGTGTCCTGTGGGAAATGGAGAACTGACATGCACTTCCCTGTTGTTCCCTGGTTTTTGGGTCGGGGACCCTCTGTGAGGGACAGGACCCATCAGTGCCCCTCTGCTCGTGGGCAGTACCGTGCACCTTGGAAGTCACCTCCAGAGCTTCTCTCCACCTGCCTCTCCCACATCTCTTCTTTGGGTCCTTTTCCCATTGCCATAACCGGGTGGAGATGCTGGTGCTGTGCGAGCAGTGATGCTGTACAGTCACATATATACAGGTAAGCCAGCACACATGCAGCATGGTTTGTTTGGCTTGCTAATGGAGAGGTGGTTGTTTTCTCAGGGGTTTCCAATAAGCATTTTACTTTGCATCAGGATGGGTTGGCAATGTCCCGTTAGCAGAGAGCAGGAGCACTGCTGAGATGTGTACGTTAGTCAAAGGACCAGCTCTGTACAAATAATTATCACTACTGGAGATGCAACAAGGAGGTGGGGGGGATTCAAGTGCTGGGGGTGTTACAGCATGCTGGGAAACTGGAAGTAAATAGGGAATTAAGGTGGAACTTTGTCTTGCAAAGGATCACAGACATATGGAATAAGTTACCCGGGAAGGTGGCTGGAGCAGAGAGTATAAGTGAGTCTGAGACATCTTGATTAGTTTCTGGAGGAAAGGATTGAAGAGTATAGTGAAAAAGCAGGGAAACAGGATTTAAAGCACATTACCACTTTAATTTAAAAGTGCCCAAAGCAAGGAAATTCAGATTTAAAGCTGCCAATCTATCACTGGCTGATGCAGGTGTCGGGCTTGGGAGCATTCGGCGGGGTCTGTGTGCAGATGGGTCCGTGCCTTGCAGGCTCCGCTCCCGGCCAGGGCCACGAGGCTTGGGCTTAAGCCGCCCAAGCTCAGCTTTGCCCCAAGAAATTAGATCCTTTAATATGTGTGTTATGAACTAATATAACAATAATATTAATAATATACATATATTTTTATAAAGTAATACGACCTTGACATCTTCCATGTGCGATGCCCTTAAAACTGTTGCAGGGGCTGCTCCCTGCTTGCCGGGCTGATGGCATGCCGGGAGCCGGGGATGGGCTCGCATGGGGAAGGGGTTTCCTTCTCCCCCTTATCCTCCAGTATTGGAGAGCCCTTCCCAGGAGTCGCTCCTGGGCTCGTCCTCAGGCAGGGTATGTTGTGTGGAAGGTCCTGAGGGGCACAGGGGGAATTTAGGGAACCCAAAGTGCATCTTTTCAGGTTGTGATTTGTGACTTGGTGGTGCCTCCCCTTGGTGTTCTTTCTGTAAACAAAATTTCTCTCCCCCCGCCACTTTCTGGATTTCTCTTTCTGAATGTAGCTACAGACTGAACTCCCCGAGCCTGAGCTCTGCCTCTCTGAGCTGTTCAAGTACATCCTTGGAAGAAGCCACTGCAGAACAGAGGAGTCCCGGCGCATTTTTTGGCAGCCAGAGACTTAGAAAATAATTTAAATCCTCTGGCATTTCAAGTCTGCACAAAAGATATGTTTCCCCTTTCACAGGAGAAAAAAAGGTCGTTTAAAGTGGTAATCTTGGGAGAGAAATAGTGCAAAAAGATTTATAATAATTAGCAATAAATCCTTCCACTAAATTCACATCATTGCTTCTTAGTACGTGTTGTCCATCTTTCACACAGAGAGGTGTTTTCACAGAGAAAGGATCAATTATTTCCAGATTATTTGTATATCATTAGGTATTTAAGCTCTTTTAAAATTATATTTTATTTTCTTTACTATTAGAAAAAATGTTTCTTTTAACCAACTGCAGTGAATTATTTTAGAAACTAGTGTTTCATGTTAAACTTCATTTTTCTTGTTTTGTTTTTGCTTGGATTCTGTTAAAAGTGTCATAACGTGGGTGGCATTTTAAAGGTTACTGGAAAGGGTGGGGATGTGATTAGCTAATAAGGGAGATGAACTTTCTGGCAAAAATAATGAAGAGTTTAAAGCAAACAGAATCTGGATGCTTGTAGTAAAATTGCATTAGATGTAACGAAATAAAAGTTGGAATTTAGACGATCTCTATATATATAAAAAAAGAAGAAGAATCAAACGGATGTAGTTGTCATTTCAGTGACAAGCATGCCCTGATCCTGGGCATTATGGCTCTGAAATTGAGAATAATTATTCTAATTTGTTTTATTACATTAGCGTGGGTAGGAGGGAAGAAAGGGAGCTTTCTTTTATGGCTTTCTCATTATTCATAGGCGAGCACGGCGGGGCCAGGCTCCCGACTCCCGCGCCGGGGCTTCATGGGAATTTTTGGAAAATGATGTCTGCAATGTTCTGACCTTTGCCGTCCCAGCTGCAGCCCTCCTCCTCTCTGCAGGGATCCCACACTTGACTCCTTAGCAACCTCCTTTGTGCCTCTGATCTCTCTCCATTTGTCTAGTAATAGCCCTTGGCAGGAAGACTTGTTGTTCCTTCGGTGGCTGTAAAAGGCAGGGAGCCGCTAATGCCAAGTACTTTTCAAAATCCCTTTCACCCACTCCTTGCAGCGCTGTCTTCAAAGTCAATCAGATGCTGGTGCAGTCATGGTGGCTTCTCAAAGGGTCTTTCTGGTGGCTGGGGGAAAAACCAGCAACAAATAAAACAAAACAAAAATCAACACCGGTGACTTCTTTTTCAGAAAAGTGTTTTCCAGCCCGTCAAGCAGAGGTGCTTTGCAATTGCGTTTCATGGTGACTCCAGTTTAGCTTTGGTGCTGGACCAGCCTGTGCCCATTGCAGCAGAATCTAGATGTTCAGCTCTTCTGTGGGTGGAACCTGTCCTGTAGGCTTACGGTCCTGGGGCCATCCCAGAGCCCATCCCTGCCTCTGCGGGAAGGTAACGGGCAGGTAGGGTTGGTTCACCTGAAGGTGGGTTTTTCCAGAGAGTCTGGAGCCCGGTCCTGTAATCTGCTCATGCTGGACCAGAACTGATGTTCTCCAGATGATGAGGAAGTGGCAGCGTCTTGGCGCTGGCTTGGACCTGAGTAGGGCTGACTCTGGGCTTGGAACTGATGGGCAAGGTACAGAATAAAGCGATTTACACAGCAGTGTCATCTGAGGACCATAAGCTTATCATTCTCTGGCTAAGGAGGAGGTATTCTAGCCTGTGATGTGTGTGTGTCTTCAGAGACGAAGCAGGAGAGTTTTGAATTAGCAGCTGTTCATTTAATGAGAGGTTTGTATGAACATCAGCTACAGCTCTTTTTTGAAGTCTTTAGTCTGCTGCTGTCAGAGTTATAGGAAAAAGTTCCCCAAAAGCCTAATGCCTGTGTCCCCTCTTAAAACACCCCTGTGCAGCACGTGTGATCTGAATCATCCTTCCTGCGCCACAGAGCCTGAACCACCCGGCAGAGCCTGCAGGTGGGAGGCTGGGGGGGACGCAGAGGGTCTGGGTAAGCCTGGCCCAAATCCATCCTTTGCCACCAGTGCGGTTCATGGCAAGCCCTGCGCTAGAGCACTCCGCAGTTGACGATTTGGGCTCATAAATTATGCAAATATTTAAAAGTATGCAAACAATTTCAATAGCCATAACACAAACCTTGGGGCATAAAAGGACCATAGAAAATGTATTGAATTTTCAAAAAGCTAGAGCCCTTGCTGGTCTTGGGAATTAAATATTGTGTCCGTTATGAGGTATATAAGAAAAAAAAAAAAAAGTCATAAAACAATGTCGTGGAGTTCAGAGGCAGTTTTACACATCCAGCAGAAGGACTATGCCACTGCTGAGTATTGCTGCTGTAGTGTCACACCCATTGAGCATCTTTCCCCTGGTGAATACAGCATTTAGCCATGATATTTATTACTGAGGCTGAAATAAAATCCAGAAATTTTTCAAGATTTATCCTTTCAATTCAAATGCAGAAGCAAGATGGAGCAGGCAGGCAGTGAGCAGGCTGGGCAACCCGGTGCATAACAGCGGGAGAACTCAAAGTGCTTTAGTATTTCTGTTTGTGGTCTCAAGGAGTTGTCGGAGCCCTCGGATCTGAGCGCTTCAGGTGCCAGGGTCAGGCGTGATTGAGGAGTGGCATAGGTGGCTGTCCCCTTACAGCCCTGTCCTATAGCCCTTAAACAACTTTTTAATTAATTTTAACTTTGTAAAGCTCCTTCCTCTTCTGTGAACTTGGGGTCTAAATTACAGCCGGTTTGTCTTCAGAATACACGAATATATGTTCGGCTTTCAAAAGGTATCGAAACCACTTTTCCTGTGGGCAGCAGAGGCTGGCAAGTGGCTGAGTGCGTGAAGTGCAAGGCACCGATCGGGGTTTTCTCTGGGTGTGTTTCGTATTTCTATTATGAGAAAAATTTAGGATTGCCCTTCATTGAGATTTTTTTTTTCTTTTTTGCCCATCTTTTGTATTGTGAAGGCACAGAAGGGTCTTTAAATTGACTCTAAATTTATAATGTTGGTGCCCCGTACCCCACCCTCCTCACCATAGCCGGTATCAATAGGGATTTTGCAGACATAGCTTGAGTCACCAGGCTTTTTCTCGGCTTCCCGTGCTATTGGTCTGTCTGTACCATTTTTTTCAGAATTAATTTTGGGCTGAAAAAGTCTCAAAGAGTGCTTTGTTCCTCCTTGACACTCACTCCAGGGAAAAAAAAAAAAAAAGAAAAAGAAAAAAACCGTGGAAAATCTGACATCTGCATTGTAGAGAAAAATCAATAGATAGGGAGGAATATAATTATCCCCCACTCCTGAAAGAATTTTTAAGATATTTTTTGTAACAGTGACTCATATCGGCTTAGAGCTTGAATGACATTTTAATTATTTAGGCTTTTTTTCATTTTGAATCACCAAAGTACAGCAGCCTGAAAGGGGTACAGTTGGGCAGAGCAATCCGCGAAAGATGAAAAGGAAGGATTTGTCATGTTGGAGTTCAGCCGCTTCCCTCCCTTCGAGCAGCGTCGGAGCGGGAGCTGCGTGGCTCAGGGTGTGCAGGGCAAGATGCTGCATCGCTCCACAGCAATGGGTGGCGGGTCACCCCTGGGTCCCTGAGTCATGTTTGCTGGCATCAAGTAAATGAGGGAAGAGTTTATCTTCTTTGGAGATGTTCTGCTTCTTATCTGAAGTGTAAAATCCTTACGGAGTTGTCTATGATGGTGCATCTTGAACTGATGCTTGTGCTTGGGTTTGGTCTTTTGGGGAAGGGAGTCAGGGGCAAAAGTGGGTCTGGCGGAGTCGATGGGGGAGAAGGAGCAAGAGCAATGCTGTGGATTTTGTTTGGACGTAGGCAGGTTTAATTAGAAGGGAGTCAGCTAACCGGGCAATTGGAAGAAGAGTGAACACAGGGAGGAGATGGAATGGTCTGAAGTAAAGCTGGAGAGCAAAGACTGTGGGCAGTGCCTGTCTGCGTGGGGCAGAGATGGGACAAGAGCTTAGTGGGAGGTCTGGGGGAGCTGGGGACCCGTGTGGACCTTGTCCGCAGCATCCTCTGTCGGGTTGGCAGAGCTGCATCCAGGTGGGTTTCTGTGCTTATTGGTGTCCGTGGTGGCTGTGACATGGACACGGTGGAAGGGCTCATCTCTGCCTCTCCTGGGACGGACCGGCACGGTTCCCATGCTCCCAGCCTTCTGCAGATCCAGGTCTGGGGCAGGTCCTGGGGGTCCAGGGGGGGTTCCCCTTACAGAGCCTCTGCCAGTGGTAGCAGAGAGCAGGCAGTCTTCACAACTCACTGTTCAGCTTAATTCTAATGGCAGGAGATAGGGATGATACAATAAAAAGGAGCAGTGTCCAGATGTGCTCCTCTCAGTGAAAAAACACAGTTGAAAAGCGAGGACCCATTCTTGTCACAAGTTCATCCTCTGTGTGCTTTAAGAAGGCGATCCTCAGCATGCCACAGTGCAAATTCAGATGTCAGTACCCTAAAACCAAGCAGCGAGGTGTCTTTGGAGGTCGCAGCCAGCAGCTGAACGGCTCGCATCCCTCTTCAGTTCTGCCTCCCAGTTCTGTTACATTCCTTGTGCCACTGTGTGCCATGGCCTTAGGTTTGGGATTTCTGCCACGATTTAATCAAACTCAAGAAATGTAGAAATCAAAAGCTGTTCATAAACTTCCTCTCTATGGCTTAATTTCCCCTGAAATCCCTTTTGTTGGATACTCTTTCAGTGACGGGGAAAGAGAGGGGGCATGTGAGGTTACTCAGTCAAGCAAGACAGGAATTGATTCAGTGGGAGTGAAGGGGTGATTTTGATTTCCACCCCCAAAGTCTCCTGGCCGCCAGTTGGCAAACCTTGCAAATGTGTTCAACAAAATACTGCATTTGAAAGAGAATTTATTAGTCATAAATAGCGAGTTTTCAGCAGGCTTACTGAGTTTTATAAACGGGACTGGTTCGGTGCCTTGCTGGCTGGGTGAAGTTGTGCAGTTAGGGTTTTGCTAAGAATTTGCTGGGAAATACATTTTTTTCCCCTTTGATTGCTTGTGGATCTGCTCAAGTGACTGCATCGTCATCTTTCCTTTAACGCTGTAGTAAGCTATCACTGCTAGTGATGATGCTGAAGGCAAAACGGGGTCTTACTCTGCGTAGCCGATATCTTATTTATAGCTGACAAATAAAAGTACGGTGACAAAAGTCACTCATGACACCTACGGTGTATCCGAGGGCACACATCGGCTGAGCTTGGGAAATGCTATTTATATATGACCATGAACGCATGGGCGCAAAGTGGGGCTGGCGGATGGAAAGTGCACGGGGGCTGAGCGAGGACGGCAGAGAGGCTCTGGTGATTAAAACCAGGCATTTTATTGAACACCATTAAAATAAATAAAAAAAAAATTTAAAAGTCCTAAATGTAATTTTCCTTCCCCTGTGAAAAATGCTGGTGAATTTAATGCACCTTAATTGTGAGAGCCTGGGAGCCCCGGAGGTTGGTGTTTTCAAAATACAAGCAGGTGCTGCATCTCCATCCTCCCCTGCGCTCCTCAGCCATGCCCTAAAGGGAGCAAACTTAGTAGGGGAGAAGGTATTGAGCACATATTTCATTCTGGATGCTAATTCAATCCAGGGTGAACATTTTATAGTTCTCATGCGGACAGCAGCGCGAGGAGATTTCTGAGTGTGCAGAATGGCCTGGAGCTGCAGTCAGCTGTAAATTAATATGACAAAGATCTCAACTTTCCCCTTCCCCCGGCCAGGCTTTCTTATTACTGGAAGGGGCTTGTGTGCACATTCTGGCTGCCATGAGCTCGGCCAGAATGATCAAACCCTGGTGTCTTTGTAGCCACCATCCCATCAGTATGAATTTAATAATTCTGGTTAGAGCTGGATTCAAAGCAAGGCCATGGAGGTGAAAGGGCAATTGCTAGTTCACTTAGCCACCTGTTTCCTTCCCTTTAGCTTATATTTAATTTGTATTGCTGAATACCTTTCCCTTCTGATATGCAGGGCTTTGAAAGTCTCTTCAGCCACCCCCAATATGCAAACAGAGCCGGCGTTTCCGGGGGTGCTTGGTTTTTTCCTGGGGTTGTAAGCATGTGAACATGCACTTGCCTTTATCATTGGGAAAAGAAAATAAACTTTAAAGGCTGTTTTCCTGCCCCGTCCCCAGCACACACACTTTTTAGTTTTATCTAACGATTGGAGTGGATCATAAAAAAGGGAAATTCAAAAATGTTTTCAAAAATCCCTGTCTCCTGTTCATTAGTCTCCAATCCTTATGTCAAATTAAATGCAGAATTTGAGTTTTTAGCTGATGCTCTGCTAGCTCAGAACTAGGAAGAAACTTCTTAAATTTGTCAACTTAAAAAAAAAAGGGGGGGGAAAAAATACTTTCCCAGTAATTTTGGAATTTAGAACATGAGAAACAAGTTAGTGCACTGAGCTTCCTATAGCATATCTTTTCTGTGTTTCCCAAATCATTACATGGCCACGTTGACAATATTGGGAGCATTATACCAAGCCGCAATAACACAAAAACAATGTATAAATGAGAACTATGAGAAACAGCAGTGACTTAATAGACAGAGGAAGCCACCTTGCCGTGACCGGGTGCGCCTAGCTGATGAGAGGTGTTTAAAAGACAGGTAGATGTGGCGCTCAGGGACATGGTTTAGGGGTGGGCTTGGTGGTGTTAGGTTTAGGGCTGGACTGGATGATCTTAAAGGTCTTTTTCAATGTAAATGATTCTACAATCCCGTGATTCTACAGGATACCCAGGGGGCTCAGGGCTTCGTCCTGCATTTGTGTAGCATCCCACCTGATGGGGTGCCAATTGGTGACACTGACTCCTTGGTTCTATCGCTGTGCAAATAGTGAATATCCATATGCGGTGTGGTGTCACGTGCTGTTTCAGATTGCCTGAGATCTGGAGGTTTTCTTCTCTATTTCAGACTTGTGAAATGTGGTTGGTGTGTTATAAGATAACCAGGAGTAATGACATTACCAGCTGGCACGTAGCCCCTGCTGTGCAGGCAGCTGAACTTCACAAGTTTAATAAAAAGTCAGGGAGATGGTTGTGTTGGACAAGGAGCTGAAAGCAGGATGAGAAAGACTTTCCTGTTTTTTGTGATGATGTCGTCTTGTACTTACATCTTCAGGATGCTTCAAAAAGGGCCATAAAAGCAAGGGTGGTTTAGTATGTTGTGGTGTGGTCAAGTCTTCAAAGTGAGTTACAGTGGGTGAACACTTTGCTGTCAGTTTTTATCACCCAACAACTGGAGCTCAGTGAAGAGCTCAGCTCCTCAGTAAATGGGCTGGCAAGACCCTGCCCCCTGTACAACAGCGGTTTCTCAAGAGTTAACAGTAGCTGCCCTTGGAAATATTTTTCTGCTTACTGCCTACCTGTAAGCATAGCCAACTTCTGACAGCATTAATTAGTGCTGAGCTAACAGGTCAATTTTGATGTTGTCTCAAAACCCAGGTGGTACCTAGAGATGCTTGAATACCAGGCAGAAATTGAAGTTGGGAGTGATGGTAAGGAACCAGGCTTGGCATGGAGAACACCAAAGACTGAGAAATACGAAGAGGGTTCTGCAGGTGTTGCTTGTTTTCAGTTGCTTCCTGAGCCTTGAACTTACTCTTCACAAAACCTAGAGACTTGTACATGTGAGAGAGAGCGCAATTAAGCTGGAGGCTGGTACAGCAGGTTTGTGGTAGCAGCTGCCTGGAAGCTGCTGAATGTTCTGAATGCCTTTATGTGTTCTTGGATGTTGAAGGTATCAGGCAGATCCTGCTCTCAAAAAATGTCCCCCAAAAGTCCTTTGTTAAAACATTTCCATCCTGGTCTTTCTCACAGCCAGGCATTGCCTCCAGCAGAGCTGTAACGCAGCAAAACACCAGGATTGTTCGTGAATCTGTCTCACCTAAGGCTGATCTGTGGAGCTCGGTTTCAGTCAGATACTTAAAAGTGAGCGCCTTGCTGCGTTAGAGCCTACAGGCAGGCTGTTCCTTTTTTCTCCTTCCCTTTTGCTGAAGCAACACTACAAGGAGTAGCTGGAGGTGGGAGATCCGACAGCAGTGCCCTGCAGGCAAGGAACAGAAATGCAGTTTTGGGGATGTGAGCCCTGCGCTCCAACGTGCTGCTAAATGATTTTTTTTCTTTCCTTGTTCTCCATTTAATTTGTCCGTATTCTTCACCCCTTGAACTCTGCTTAATATTTGCCCCCAAAATACTCCTTGCAAGATGTTTGTAGCGTGTATCCAAATGAGAGGAGAGTCTTCCAGGTCTGCTGGAGTCTCATGGGGTCATCCCATGCACATGCCCCCTGGCTCCTTTTCCTTCTGGTCCCTCGCACATCCTCTCCTCATCCAAAGAGAGGACAGTTGGGGTACATCAGAGATGCGCTAGCTGCTGCTTGTCTGCAAGCAGGGGATGAGGATTTTTCCCTGTGCTTTGATCTGTGGTATGGCAGCGTAATCTGCTGCAGCTGTGGAGTCCAGGCCAGTTCAATATACACACAGAAATCTTGAAAGTGGATTGGGAATTGTTAGCAGACTGAGAGAAATCCAGTGAATGTGAAACTCCAGCAGATGTGGGGATCCCCGCTTCCTCCCTTCCTCCTTCTGTCCTCCTGTGCTCACTTGGATTTCTCAAACTAAGTTTGCATCTTCAAGAGAACAGGATCTGACTTCCAAAAATGTCAGCAGAAGCCAAATAATTTGGGGAGAGTGTGTAAAAACAGAGTTCATCCCAGCACGGAGCAGTATGGTATGTCAGGAGCTCACTGGTGTGTCCATGCCCAGGGATCCACAACTCCTCACAGCAGGGTTATTTAGCAAGCCACCATGGTTCGCTCTCCTTTCGTGGTCCTCCTCAGCAGAGATGAAGCTGCAGAGCATGTAGATTTTCATGCACTGCATGCTCTTGTTTCTTGGTACAAATTCGTTTGAAAACTGAAAATCTCACATGCCAGTGTGGGAGTGGAAGTGGACTCGAAGACAGCAGCAATGTAAAGAAGACTTGAAACGCCCCCTAATTATGAGTGTGGGAGTTTTCTGTGCTGGAAAACAGATTTGATATTAAGAGCTTTAAGTGACTTTCCTGTTTGAAAGCTTTATAGTAAACAAAATGTGATTAACTGCCTTAGTGACTCATTGCAGGAAAGATTTTGATTTTCAGTATGCTGCTTTTCTGTCATATACTTGTTTTAATTATCCCTGCTGAATAATAGAGCTTGATAACAGCTTGGGCAAGGTAGGAGGGAAGGTCATCAAGATAGCTGTCCTTTTTTAATACTCCAACATTCTTGCACAGAGCCTTTCTTAGCATCTGCCCTGCCACTGACAGGCACATCCTGTGAGATGCTATCAACGTATCCTGTAATTTTAGAAAAGGTTCGAGGGGCAGAGTGAGCTGCAGATGATTCAGAAAGGGGGAGATGAAGCCGTGCTGTTGACAGCAAGTCTGTCTTGTCCCTGCCTCCCCTGCTCCAGTCCTTGCAGAGTGAAGGAAGAGAGAGTGACGGAATCTGCTGAATAACTCACTAGAGAGTAAAACTGCAGAGCAGCCACTGGTACCCACCGCTCTGCTTTCCCATCCTGCAAGTTGTGATTGATACACTGTGCATCCATCGTGATGTTACCTGTGCCTTTCAGACCAGCTCTGCTTGGGATTTTTTTTGGGGTGGGGGGTGTCCCTTTCATGGTGATGCTGAGATGGAAACCTCCTGGGCCAGGGTATTTCTAGGTCTAAGCTCCTGGTGTAGAACCATCTCAGCCATGCATGGAGCCACCCCCAGCCGTTCCCACTGCAGCCTGCATAAGACAACAGCATGTGTGAGGTTTGAGGGTGCCTCTTTTCTCCAGAGGCTGCTGCTAGGTTCAGTGCTCAGGCTTCAGTGTAGCTCTTGGAGAGTTTGCCAGGTCTGAAGGCCAGCAGGGATGTGCCGGGTACCAGCATCCCCCAGGCTGCCTGCCTTCCAGGGATGGGGTGTGCACCACACTGTGGTGGTACCCTTCCTTCTTCCTGTGTTGTGCAGAGCTGTGTCAGACACTGAAGAAACCTTTGCCTTATTGCTGTCTTCCTTATCAAACACTTCTGTAAAGTAGCGGTTACCCTTTACTATATCTCCTTGTTCTTCCTTGCTGGTTATGGTGGCGTCGATTTGCTCTCTTGCATCTCTAGCATTTGCCTCTGTGAGGTGATGCTTTTCCTGCAGCTGATGGTTGATGCTCATGGTGCCTGGGCTGTCTATCTGGTGTTTTCTTCGTTGACCACAGGATGTTGTTGTGTACAAATGGCTCTGCCTGGGGGGACTTTCATCCTGCTCCGTGAGATGTGCCATGAGGAGTTTGGGCTTTTACTGCCTTAACCAGGTTCTCCAGGTTTGTTCTTGGCTAAAAATTACAGGATGTAAATTGTCTGGATTCACGGATTTTGAAAATGTGTAATAGTTTCTGTTTACTGTCCTCTTTCAGTTAGCATTGGCGTGAAAAAGATGTCAATTTTTTATGACTAGGGAAAAAAAAAAAAGGAAAAATAATTTTGAACAGCAGATGGGTGAAATCTGCTTGAACTCAGCAACGTGCCTGATAACAGGTATGATTTAAGGCTGTAAATAGCCCTATTGAAGGCTGCTGGGGTCGCCGCTATTCACAAAGACGTGCATATCTAAACATCATCTGGTGTAAGGCTCAGACCAAGAAGGGTGCCCATTTCCTATTAATTTACCTGCCAAATAAGCTTGTAACTATTTTTGTGGATCTTTGTTTGCTTAAGAAAGTCTATCTTGGGTTAAGCCCAAAGTCCAACTAACTTCTTACATTGTCTCTAATGCAGCCATTAACAGATGCTGGGAGAGGAATATAAAACATAAAGTGATCTTCTGGGGCAGCTCGGCAGCTCCTGGCAGTCCAGTGGTTTAGGGGCTCCCCAGGGAGGAGGTTGTGTTCAAAAGTTACCCCAAGCCAGTCCTCGGGGAACGTGCCTAATTCCTTTTGAACACATTTGTACTTTGGCTCCCATAAAGTGAATGAGTTGCTGTCTGGAAAAGTACGTCTTTTGTTTGTTTCTAAACCAGCTACTGGATCCTTCCATCAGATTGCCTTTATGCCTTGTATCAGGAGAAGCGGTCAGTAATGGTTCCCAGTTGGCCCTTTCTGTGTCAGTCGGGAGCTACCAGACTCCGCTCCGTGCTCCCTCTTCCACACCCAGCACCCTGGGCTCTAAGGCATCGTACGGCCCATACATACAGCCTCGGGAGCAGGGAATTTCTGGATATTTACTCATGAGGTCTGGACAGGTTTGGGGGGGTCTTTAACTAGAATTTTGAATTTTTCTTGAGCTCCATACCTGCTAAACTTTGTTACATGTTGCAAGATCCTTATGGTTCCCTTCCAACTTGAGATCTACGTTTCTAAGTGAAGATTCTTTTTAGCAATTTGGATACAACCAATAGGCCAGGATGTGCCTTAGTGCTGGAATCTTCTCTTCCTCTGAGTTCTCAGATTTTAGCACTGAAAGGTCACTGGTCACTTCTGGAAAACCCTCCCTACTGCAGGTGTAAAGGAGCTTCAGGATGCTCCTGGTGTAGCCGGCAATGGGTCCTTACAGAAACTCCCTGTATTTTTTCTACTAAGGAAAGCAGGAACATTCTAATTAGGGGCAATGTCAGAGGTAGGCAAATACCCCCTAATTGTATGCAGATGATAGAGCTGGTTCAAGCTTTTGACTAGTGAAGCTTTCCTCAATTTGGGATATTGTGATCCTAATCAGGGACCTTTCTGTGTCAGGCTGAACCCGCATACCTTCAGGCTGGCACGGCTTGATTGCAAGGCTTCCTGCTAGCAGGCTCATCCCTGGCCAGGTGTCTTTCCTGCTGTGGACGACTGATTCCTTTCTACTCTTCATCACTGAGGCAAAGAAATTTAATCCCAATATTACTGCCAGCCCTGGAATGGACCCACTGATTTGGAAATTTCACCCTTTTGTTGCCCTGAAATATCAATGCACAGCAACCTCTGATACCTGCTTATTTCATTGCCAACCTCTAACCTAAGGTGGAGCAGACCTGTCATTAGCGCATTCATCTGTGTTTAGATCTGTCAGCTTCCTTCCCCTTCTCCTCTTTTGTTTCTCTAATTACTTTGATTGCATCTCTGTATCCAGCTCAGGGCTGGTGAGGCTGCAGGGTCCCCATCCCAGTCTGTGTCACTGTTTCCTCTTCTGCAGGCAGCAGGGGTGGCTTTGCCAGAAGGAGACAGTTGGGTCTGGATTTTAAAATTGTGAACACAGCTGTGTTTAGGTCTGCAGGTAACTTTTCAGTCTGTTACACAGAGATGTCCCAGTGGCAGAGACTGCTTTTTCCTATGGCTCCTCCGTGCTCTGTGCCTCCCTGCCTCGTGCCCAGCAACGCTGGAAGCCGATCCTGGGAGCCTGGTGCCACTCATAGCTGCTCCGCAGAGGCTTGGTTGTGGGTAAAGCACCTTCCAGTGCCCTTTAAGTGACATGACATATTCCACAAGGATTTTCTGTCAAATTTTCAGTAAGCAGGCAGTGGAAGGAGTCATGCTGGAGCTCTCGTGGCTTTACGTTCCCTCTGGGACAGCAACTGGGCCTGGGGTGCAGATGTGCTGTGGGTCTCCAGGGGGTTGTTCCAGCCTCTGCGCTTCCCTGCTGTTACAGACTCTCCCTGTAGCGTAACTAGAGTATTTGGCATATTGAGATAATACCTTGACATACAAGATAAAGTAAAATAAAATATTTGTGACAGTATTTTTTGTCTTTTTTCCCCCTCCAGGGGCTGATTAAAATTCGAGGAGATCGCTGCTGGAGAGAGTTAACTTGCATGGATTATCACTATGAGGTGAGCGATCTGCACATTGAAACTAATTTCTCTTGTCTGCTTTACTTTGGTAGAAAAATTTTCTCTAACCTTTTCTGCCAGGCAGCTTTCCATGTTTTCTTTGTTTATCATAGACTTCTGTCTCTGGCAACGCAGTCAATGTCCATGTGCCAGCTTGGTGATGCTATTTTTCCCAACCACAGTCCTAAAAGACCAATTTCTCTCCTTCCCTCCCCTCACCACCATGGACTGATTCAGGAACAAGCCTGAGCCTCACTGAGAACTTCCTCTGTACAAATGCTACAGGAGAGGAACAGAAAGGAGTTTCTGTAGCATTGTGCTGAATACTTTCTGCTTATGCTTCCAAAATGCAGACATATGTAGACAGAAATAGAGCATCTCGGTGCTCTCCAAGATGCAGAGCACTAATCGTTGGCAATTCAGAATTATACGGTTTTATCTTTTGACATCTGTTCCAGTGATTACATTGCATTCTGATTATAAACTGTGGTTTGTATTCTGGCTCTGAGTGTTGTCTCCTCTTTGATTACAGAGAGAGGAGCTCAGCTTCCTCTCTCTTTTTACCTATTTTTTTTGCATTTGCGTTTTGTATAAACACTGTTTAAAAAGAAAGAAATTGCTGCATACGGCAACGCTCCACTGGGTGAGTAGCCCTGATTTAATGAAGTAAGCAGTACCGAAGCAATATTTCCTTCGCTAGATTAACCTTGCAGCCACCGAAAAAGGCACACTACGTTGTAACACCTCTGCTCTATGATCTGTGTGTGTCTAACGGGTGGGTGAGCATGCCGCGTCTGTGAGTGCGAGGCTGCGCAGTCCCAGCCTGGTGCAGTTTCTGGTGCTGCGCTTGTCCCGTGTGGGTGAGACCTGGGGACGTCTTCGTTCCTCACCACACAGTTATTTTCAGCTAGCAGGCCTGAGCTGTCAGCCCCTGGAGATGTACCTTTGGGGTGACATTCTTAGCGGACCTTCATCACGTCTGGAAACCATTTCCCCCTTCCAATTAAACCTGGCAGAGCCTGACTTTTCTGACCTGCAGAACATGTTCCAAGGTGTTGCCTATGAATTACTTTTTACGGGGTAGGCACGCTGAGCAGTGGAAACAGGGACGCTTGTACAGGACCTTTGTCTTTCCACCCTTGTGTGAAGAGAATTGCATGTGAGTGCCAGGGACCACATTACCAGTCCTGTTACAGGATTGGGATTCCTCTTGCCAAGATAGGAAAAAAATCTATCAGTTTCCCAGGCACCGACACCTTTATTTTTCACTCCTGTGACTGAGTTAACTGGTTGCATGTTTCGAAATGGAATTTTGCAGGTCCAGAAAGCTGTATCTGCCTTTTCAGCTTTAATGCTCTTGGTTTTGTTGTTATCATTTACTTTTAATGGGGTTTCATGCACTGAATGCAAGGGTGATCTGTTACGAAGGCTGCCACTTGGTCAGCTCTTGTTGGACCATCGGTGTCCTGCTTCATTCTGAGTAAAACTTTGGATGCAAAGACCCTTCAGTGCTGTCATTCTTAATCCCCAACACAAAGGCAGCTGCAGTAAATCGTCCTTCATTTTTGTCTAGCAGCGTGAGGGCTCTGCTCCGCGTGCTGCCAGGCACCTGGCAGCAGTCTGAGAAAAGCCAGCTCAAAGCGAGCCCCCCAGCATCCCCCGGCCAGCTCCGCTGGTGACCCCAGCCCACAACAGTCAGCCTGCATAATCCCAAATATTTCAAATCAAAACCAGAATCAGTTCTGTAGCCCAGAAGGCTAATTAAGACCATTCCTGTCATATCCATAATGCAGGATCCCCAGCCTGCGCAAGTAATTGGGAACAGGGGTAGGGGGCAGATCACATTATCAATATCAATTATTTTAATCTGCACAAAAGAAGCTGCAATAAAAGGAAAATGAAAGAGGCCAAACTTTGTCTACCAGCGGTAACAGACAAAGGACTGCAATTCACCTGCTGATTTCAACCATCCAGAGAGAGGAAGGAAAAGGTGAAGCTGAAGATACCTCTGCGAGGGAGGGAGGGAGCTGGGAATCTGCTGGTAATTAGGATGATAAAACTGGGTATTGGACCAGCTCGTAAGTGGACCTGGGCCAAATGTAGTCTGCTGTGATGTATGTTGGCCACCCCAGCTCTCCTGTTCCAGTCCTGAACTGCAGTCCAAAATCTACATGGGCTTCTCTGCCAAGAGAATTAATGAAAACACATGGCCTCCATCTCTCGCGTGGTGAGCGCGCCCCGGACTATTTATTTGTAGTAGAACCAGCAGCTATGCTCGTGGAAAATAACATTTCCACTTTTGTCAGGAATCGTGTATAAAATAGTAAAATGTTGTTATGGCTTGGGTAATTAAACGGAGCATATTTTTCCTCCCTCTTTCCTTTCTAATGTGAAGGGCCTTAATCCCAGCCTTTATGGAGATCTGTTCCTTAACTGAAGACCCTCTGTTTAGAGGGCTTACGATCTGTGACGCTGTGTAATTTGGAGAGGGAAATGGTAGAATGCATGGTTTACATAGGAAAGGTATTTTCCTACTAGCCTCACTCTCCTCTGATCCCTGAGGAGTAGATGGGCTCCAGTAAGTGTGGAAGAGAAAGGCAGACGCTGATGGAGATGAGAAGACTTTGCTGCACCACCGTGCACAGCCTGGCACATGGAAACTACCTGGAGGCTGAGATGAGGGGTAGGGGTAGAAGCACTTGGCAGATTAATCGTGGCTCTGGGTGCCAGGAGTCCCAAACTCTAATCTCAGCTTGGCAAGACACATGGAATTTAACCTCCTCCTGCATTAGTTTCCTAGCTAATGTGGCCAGAGGCTCCAAGGTAGGTTGTATGCTTGCACCCTGCTTTGCGTGCAGGTCAGGGCTCCGGGTGCCTGTGGTACCCTGGAGCTTCACATGCAGCTGTGTCCACATTAGCATGTGAAATGGACACGTCTGGGTGGTAACAGGCAGGTGAAGTCCTGGGGTCTGATGTGCCATGGGCTTTATTTATCATTTGTTGGGTTTGCCATCGTTTCAGTGCCCGCTGTGGTTAGATGAGCTTTTTCCAGAAGTCCCGGTAAAAGGGAGGCTTTTGCTCAATGGAACCTATTCCTGATGCAGTTAATGCGGAGGGAAGCTGCTTCTGGGTTTTAGGTCTGTTTGTCATCATGATTATTAAGCATTTATCTACTGTGTATACAATGGTTTACAAATATGTGTGCAGCGGTTTGCAGACTGGAGCTAGATTTCTGCTTCCACTGAAGCGTATGGCACAGATCCCATGGCGTTCGGCAGCATCCCGCGCATTGGGGGAAGACGGAGGCAGCCTCGGTTCTCTCCTTGTGCGAGCTGGGGGATGCGGCTGAGCCTGTCCCCCTGCCCCACCTGTCCCTGTCTGCTCCAGAGGACATCCTTCACCACCTACAGAGAGCTACAGCTCCCTGCCATAGCCAGGCTCCCATGTGTACCGGGGAAAAAGTCTGTTGTGGAAGGTTCTGTGCCACTCGAGGGTGTTCCTGGAGCTTGCACAGCTTGCAGGACATTGCCCAGGCATGTTAGTAGGTACCAGGTCTGTGAGCCAGGAAGGACCAGGGAGCACCAACTTGCTCCCCAGGGGCCTCTTACCACTCCCTCCTGTGCCAAGCTTTATCTGGCCCAAGCTTTGCTAATTCTGGGTGTGCTGCTTAGCTGGCACAAGCACAATGTCTTAACATGCTCCAAATGGAGAAAATCCTCTTGTGTAAGACCCATGTTTTAAAATCTCCCCACCAAACCTGCAGCTCCCTGGCCCTCGTGCTTACGCTGCGGAGCACCTTGCGACCATATGTCTTGGCACAGGGCGGGTTTGAGTGGCACACGCAGGAGATGAGCATTTCTGACCTGCAGCCGGTCCAAATGGAGCCAGTTTTTTTGGATACTGGTGGTGGTCTTGGCAGAGCAGTTAAGCAGATAATCTTAGGGGTTTAGAAAGGGGGAAGTCCTACACGGTCACATCTAGCGTGTCTCCCCTTACTCCGCTGCAGAAGTGCTCCCTGTGGGATGTAATCCAGTGATGCATTTTTATAATGGCTGCCAAAGTATTGTTGCTTTTTA
Source organism: Ibycter americanus (assembly GCA_035590275.1). Taxonomy (NCBI): domain Eukaryota; kingdom Metazoa; phylum Chordata; class Aves; order Falconiformes; family Falconidae; genus Ibycter; species Ibycter americanus. The sequence goes on along the minus strand of JAVJGI010000050.1, from coordinate 26,318,469 downwards.
ATTACAGACAGATATCTTGTAAAATTCAGCCACCAACTGGTAGGAACAGCTGCCGAAGCAGCTGCTGGGGCAGGCGAGCGTGTGGAGGAGAGCCCCGCTGGGCGCCCTCCTCCTCTGCCAGCTTTGCACTGAAAACTGCGCGGGAGCTGTTAAACACATCCCGGGGGTCCCTCGTGTCCCAGCAGCCTGTCCAGGCTGGGTGGTGCTGGGTGACACTTAGCAGAGGTGCGAGCTGTGGCATGCACCAGGCAAGGGACCTGTGGCCCTTTCACCCGCTATTGGAACAGCTTGTATTTTATATTTTTAATTTTAAGATAACTTATTTTAAGTGATGCTTTGAAGGGAACACCCTTTATCCAAGAGTTTCTCATTGATTTGCATCCTTTGCTGCAGAAAGCCAGGCTTGGAAGTCAGACTTACTACGGAGGCAGAGGGGTAAAGGCAAAGGGAAACAAAACCCGCTCCCAAAGCAAATAAATTTTTGTCAGCGTTGGAAGTAAGACCCTGGGTTTGCTTCCCTGCTTGTGGAGTTGTCTGTAGGTGCTCAGGATGGGGCAGTTGCCACAAAGCAGGAAAGTTTGAAGGCCTCTGCTGAACCAACCTCAACTTTTATAACATTTTAGTCCTGAATTTGTCAGTGCTGCTGAGAAAAGCTTTGTTCTTTACGTAAGACACTGTGCAGACACAAAGGTCACTTCTTCTGATTTGTACAAATTGTCGCTAATTATTCTGTAACTGTTTTTCTTAAATAGAGGCTGTCAATCAGTGCTCTGGCTTCTGGAAAACGGCAGGTCTCCAGTTCCTGGAGAAGCTCTCCAGAGCACAATGTCTTTGTACCTAATTACGGGCTTGCTGACTGATAGCTGTGCTGATAAGGATGAGAAGGAAGCTCTAACTGCTCTTTAACTGCCTCTTGATTGCTTTTCTCCCTTCTATACACTGTATTAGACCTTGTTAGACTTTTCATCTAACTTTTTTCCAACCTATTATGAAACAAAAAGTAAATAATATCTAGCAGTTCCTTTTGATAAATCAGAAAATGATCTGCTTTCATGATCCCTGATGCCTCTGGATGGGCTTTATTCCAACAGTTTGCATTGCTGGAAGCAAATATGTTCCTAACAGGGGAGCAGGTACTCAGATCTCATGCTCAAAATGTGTGTTTTAAGGTTACAAATTAATAGGAGGGAAACAACGTTGAATTAAACAGAAAGCAAGAATATTTAAAAGAGGTATCCATGCAAAGCATTTTGGCAATCTTCTTTTTAAGAACGTTATGAAATATGTAGCATCCTAAGTTTACAATCATTGGCCCTTTACAGAATTTTCTCCAGTCTGAAGATGGCAAAGGTGGATCCTGGCAGGACTGGTGGTCACAATAATGAATTATTAAGGCCAACAAAATGTATTCCTGAGCTGTGACTTCACTGAGGAACTCCCAGGTCTGGGTTAGCTATGGGAGCTCAGGTTTGACAGGTGGGCTTTCCAGAACTGATGTCTTCTGGGGGAAGCACAGATCTTCCCCTTTCGACAGCCACCAAAGGGAAACCGAAGAACCCACCTCGCTGTCTCTGGCACAGCGCAGCTGAGCCACTTGGTTGGCACCTTTCCCCCTTGCTGGTGTGGAAGGGTCTGGTTTTATTTTCACTGAATGCAGAATAATTTGCATCTCTACACCTTCCTCCGTGCAGAGTGTTTACTTGCATAGTTTTGCTGCTGGATTTTGCTGGTTCCCCTTGGGACAGGAGACGCTGGGTCGCAGCAGGTGAGTTACTGAGGTCAGATGTGTGTTACCAGCTGATGTCTACTGCAGAATTGGTTGAGGCTTGGAGGAGCAACAAGGTGCAGCCTTGACATGGGGAAATTTGAAAAGGATGTGGGAGTCCAGCGGTCCATGCTTGCAGGGCCTGGGATGGGCTCAATGCTGCTGGACACGTGGCTGTGAGCCAGGGGCAACTGCCTGCCCTCAGCAGCTGGGAAGGTTTTAAGAAGTGACCATGGGGTTTGGTGGATGTGCCATGGGTTTCTGGAGTTGCTCACAGCCTGCTGTTACTTGAAACAGTAAAATTTGTACTTTGGAAGATGTGTTTCTGTGAAAATACGAGTGAAGTGAGTTGTGGTCCATCTCTGTCCTCACTGGACAACTTGCCACGTAGAACCTAAGCCACTGTTGCTGAGTCCTCTGTAAGGAGAGCGAGGGTGAAATGATGTTCTGCCCATTGTGGATTATAAATGCGGTTTGTTTTCATCTCCTGTAAGCAAACTGCTCTTTGAGTTGGGGCGACTGATAGCAAAAGGAAGAGCACATTTGTGTTCAGCTTTTTCTTTCCCCACCCCCCACCCCCCCACCCCGCCCCGTTTGGTCATAAGTTTCGAAAAATGACCTTTTTGGAGTATAATTGGAAAACCAGTTGTCCTCATTCACACATATCAACGGGCTGCTTAGTGGGGATTTGAAGCTGAGGATTAGGTGTTTTCTTCTGGGTTTTGGTGATTTGCATGATGTCAGTGCTAGCACTAGAAGAAGGGCTAATTCCTGACCTTGCCTGTGATCAATTAAGTAAAAAGATCCATCATAAGGTAAGTGCATGAAGCAATAATATTGGCAGATAAATGTCAACACGACATCAAAAGCTTATTACCCTGTATCTGGATTTTGTATCAGGCTGCTGCAAGAAGGTCTCTATCAGACAGGTTTTTAGATGAATCCCAGGTGCTCTGTATTGAATGCAAGATGTCTTTGAATGCAAATTGCTAGAAATGTTTGTCATTCCCAGATTTGGGCTGGGCTCTGTTTATTTAATAATAGTTAAAAGTGCACATCACTTAAGAAGAGAGGGAGCAAATGCTTTTAAAGGTGGAATTTGTGCTCAGCTGGGGAAGATAGGTGTTGCTAGGTTTGCACAGGTCGGGTTTACTGGCAGAAGCACAAGCAGAGATTCAGTGACTATATAACTTCCAGCTGAGCAGTTCTCGGAAGGAGGCCTGGTTTTGCAGAGTTTGGGCACTGGCAGTAGGTTCTGCTGCAGATGATCAGTGCTTCTGAAAATGAGGTCTGAGCTCTTGAAAGCTGTGAAGCAGTAAATTTTCAGAAGTGTAACCATCCTTGTGGAGTTGCAGTTTCAGAAGACATAATGATAAATACTGACTTCTATGACCAGTCATGCTGTTTTTTAAAAGTAAAAGGAATACAGGTCTTCTGTAGTCAAAGGATGCTCCAGAAGAGCTAGGGTGATTAATAATGTTAGACCTTAAGCAGAACAAAAGCAGATTTCTCCTACTTGCAGGGACGTGGTAGGTGATATTTTATTCCAAGCAGAGCAGGCAGGGAAGCTGCTTCCCAGAGTCAGGCACTCGTGAGACCGTAGGTTTACTGGCAGCCAGTGTTTGGTCCAGGAGGCTGGCTTGTATTACTCTGAACAGCAAACATGACAGACAAATGGTAAGTGGATTCCCAACCACCTCAAAGTCAGCACCAGTTCAGCTATCGTCTTCGTCGAGACCGGGATGCTGGCAGTGAATTCAGGAGAAGGAGGAGGAGTGTCTGTTCAGAGAACTATCAAAATAAAAGGTAGAGCTGCAAATCAGCATCACAAAGCAGACCCAGCATCTTTGGCCCAGGCTCAGGAAACCACGTACTATTGAAGTAAATTGGACATAAGCAGGTGCTGAGAGAGAAACTTTCAAAATAGTTTTAAAAGGGAACTAATGGCAGGAACTGGAGGGATGTGATAAGGACGCAGTAAGTGATCCCTCCCAGACGTCGGCTACTATGGATGGCAAAGCACCCGTTTTGCTGCTGGATTTTATTTATCTCTTCGGTGCAGTTGAAGAACTGCTTTTCTCTGTGTGTTTCTTCACCAGAAGTTATCGTATTAAACCAATCAAAAGCAAAGTGATTCTCACTTTGGTATAAGCCAAGCAGGTTAGCGGCACCTGCACCAGTTGCCCTAGCTTTCCCCTGATTTCCAGCAATATTAAAACAAAATAGGATAAACTAGCAAAAGTTTAGTGGAAATGCCCCCCAGGGAACTTTCTGTTGTGAGCCTTTTGAGGTTTTTGAAGCGTAGGAAGACATTATCCCTCCCCACTGCCGGGATCAGCAGCAGAACTGTCAGTCACACGCTATAAATGCATTGGGAATATGCCAATACCGTTTTCAGCAGTAATACAATTCCTCTTCCTGGATTCTTTTCTGTTTTTCTTAAGGATTTGTTTTAAGCCTGGTGAAAGCTTCCTGTACAACTATTGGATTTCATCTCTTCATTACACTCTCCCACTGTTTAAACTCGTTTACAGACCACCCAGGACCCTCATCACTTGCCTTAAATATTCTCCTCTTTTCTCTTCCTCTCCCCTCCATCCATTTGGTCTTTTTCAATCCTAATCAGATTAATCCATACAACCCACTTTGCAGCCACTTAATCAGCTCTCCATACTCTGACCCTGTACGTGGCTTTTATTCTGCTGGCCACCTTCTCCAGCGGACGGGAATGATGGAGCCCATCGCTCCCCTCTGCCTCCCGGAGGCTGTGGGGAATAATCTGCTGCTCATGAAACGTTCAGGACCCAGGAGGTTTGTCAGCTCTGAAGATAACAGAGGCAATGCTCCGATAATTATTTAAATTGTGGATTTATGAGCTAGTTAATGGTGTGTTTTAAGAAATCTGCGAAGAGAAGATAGATGACAAATTTTGGTGCTATCTGGAAGACAGAAACAAGAGGGGAAAATGGTAGAAGAAAATTTAAGAGCTTTCTAGTCTTTCCAAGTAACGTGTCTGTTATCTCTCTTGCTTTATGGAAGAGAACTGCTCAGCTGGCCTCCCTGATACAGTGTCAGTAACTCCTCTGTTTCTACTATGGCATCTTGATCCACCAGGCTCCAAAACCACGTCCACCAGGTGGGACTGGCTGCCTGGACTGGCACCCTCTGCCATCATGGGGCAGCCTTGGCATCCAGCGCAGGACCGGCTCAGACCTTGCCCAGAGCCCTTACAGAGGTGTACCCGCCCCTGCAAACTCCAGATGGTCAGAACTAGTCTCCCTGGCAATAAATATACTAAGTTTTTGTCATCCTTCGTGGCATGCATGGCCATTATAAGCTGTCTTTTCTGATCTGCCAGCAGTCTAGGGCGAGTTGGTCTTCTCATCCATTCCCACTTTTCACAGTGTTTGTAGGGCATTAACCATCATTCCAGTTCCCTTGCTTTGGAGACCTTTGGGATGATGCAAGCTGTTGGTGTCTGCCAAAATTTCGTGCTCTTCTTTTTCTGTAATGTTTGCTCTCAACGGTCCAGAAGTCTTAAGCGAAACTGAAACTCGAACACTGCAGTTTCACATAGTATCAGCTGCGAAATGGTGTATGCAGAGCTCCAACGTACAATTAAATTATCCAAAAAACATACTCACCATCTGCTTTTCTAGGGAAAGCAAAATAACTACATGCTTTTAATTGCAGATAGAGTTTAAACAAATAGGGTGTTGGTTTACAAGCTGGTGCTTTCTTCTTTGGAGATCAGATTACATTTTCACCAGATTATGAAAATGCGCTACTGTTTCATCTCTTTCTTTGGCTATTAAATGTGTAAGTTGTTTAATTAATTTTTGCATAATAGAGAGGTCTGTCCTAATTTAATAAGTAAAAGATTGAATTTGTTGCCTACAAAAGAGCAGACACACAAAAAAGTTCTACTGAAGAATCTGCATTCCCAGTGGTGGGTGTGTTTGCACGTCTCTCCTCCTCAGGTCTCTTACTAGGATTTTCTTACTGGAATAACCATAAGAAGCTATTCCCGTTCTCAGGTTAACACTATATTAGTTATTGTATGTACCAGAAGTTTTAAGTTCAGCTCGAAGTTTTATTTCCACAGAAATGTTGGTCAGTCCAGGAGAAAGACCAGCCATTGGCAGAATTGTAGAAATAACAGAGCCCTGCTCTTTGCTGGTAAAAATTTGAATTATTTGCGTGTCTTCTATTTACATTTAATTTATGCTGTTTCCATGCAATTCTCTGTGTTTCCAAACTTCTTGTGTTGAGCATCTACTTGATTTGAATTGCAGCACACAGGTAATGTCACTTCAGTAGTCAGGAGGCTGGTGGCCCGATACAATTCCCATACACATTTTCCTCCCTACTGTAGATCAGGAAGAATTCCACATATTTTTGCCAATGCCTTTTTTTTTTTCCTTTTTTTTTTTTTCTGTCTTGCAGCTATTGCAGTGCTCACAGCAAGCCCTTGTAACTCTGTAAAAAGAACACCATGGTGTTAGGATGGTGTACGAATGAGTTAATAGTAAGTCTCTGCTGTGGTGTTTTGCTCCAAAGTCGTGTGCGCCAAACTGACCTTTAATCTTGGAATATAAATCACTTTCCAGTCCTATTATTTGTAAAATCCTACAGGCTTGCAAATGCACAAAAGGAGCCTTTGTCTCTTATTAATTTAATTTATAGGTTAAAGTTTCAAATCAGTGGCAAGCAAGAGCTGATTTACTATTCACTTCAGGAATTGCTGTTCTGGAAAGCATGGCATTTGCTAGACTGCCTAGAAATTGTGATATGTAATTAGGAGCTTCTGTAATTATATATAATGTAATATAATTTGCTTATCTTTTTTGGTATGTATTATAGATAAAAGCTGGGAGAGTAACTCAGGGTGGATTAGCTCTTTCAACTCTAAAAACTCGACAGATCAGTAAACCCGCTGGTTTTTGTCTTATTCTGTTAAACATTTTGGCAGGATCAATGTTTTCAAGCATTTCAAGTTGCTGCCCTTTTCTTTTACGTATAGAAGCATCCCATCATCTCTTGTACAGTGCCATTTGTGCTGCAACAAAATATGCCCACTTGTGTGATAAAATTTAGATAAAAGCAGTATGGAGCTTTTCCCCACCAGTTTAAAACAAGACAACGATTCCTATTTTTTTAATTTGATTTAAGCTATGGAATTCCTGTGTGGAGTCAGATGTGAGACACTGGTTTCTCTTCCCAGAGTTAGCAGCATTCCCATCTGCAGTTCAGACCCATTTCTTCTACTTCATGGCATTTCTGGTTAAGCAATTTTGTAACCGAGTTTTCTAGTCTATCTCAAAATAACTCGAGACAAAGAAAACTTTTCCATAAGCGCGCTGTCGTACCGTGTTCAGGGTGAAAGCTTGGGCTGCCCAAGGTGCTCGCTGGGAGCTTTTACCTCTTGACCAATTTACAGGGAAAAGAAGGGGTTGTGTATTGTTGCTCTTGCAAGTATTATGGAAATATTTGTATTAAAAATGGCAGTTATTTTCCTCATATTCATGAATTCACTTATCTATATTTTCCAAGGATCATATTCTTCCGTCTTCCCTTTCAGCCTGGGCGTCTCAATGGCTAAAAGGGGTTTTATTGCTTTAACATTAATCAAGACATTTGACAGAATTGAACTGGATCCCGTCCAATTAGACTGAGACAATATTGAATTTCGAACTGTCACGTTGGATCCATTTGAATGTAACACAAGCTTGTCGGTCTCTGCAATCAATACATTGGTTTAATAATCCCAGCCCGAGGTGAATGAATGCCCACCTTTCCCCGCAGCCACGGCCGGTGCCGGCAGCCAGCGGAGCTGTGCCTGGGCTGCGCGCTGGGGTTCCCCGGCAGTGGCCGAGGGCACTGAACAAAAGCTTTGCAGGACAAGCAGGGAGAAGGGGTTTTTTTTCTCTTCTTAGAGCCACGTTCAATAAACTCACCTTCCTCAAGGAACCTGCTAACATCTGGAGTCCTGCTGCTGGTTCCGCTCTTCCCCCAGGCTCGGCACTCCAAGCCTTTGGCTGCCTTGGGGAGTTGTGACCAGCACTCCTCTTCCACCCACACTTTCTCTTAGGAGTATCGCTGCTTTTTTAACTTCTGGGTGTCAGGCCAGCCCCGCTCACCTGGAGGAGAGCGTGGGGAGACATTAACCAGCAACTGCTGGAGCTGAGCAAATTCTGTTCCGCAAATAATACTATTTTAAAGAGCATTTATTGAAATATAAAATGTGAGTTGGCTTTAATACCCGCTTGTCTAACTGCATTGCTTGCCACAAAGAACATGTAGGTTTGTTGGTAGCTTAAGGGCCTTGCAACAGTCTTCATCTTGTTTGATAAAATTTCCTGTCATCTGTCTAAGGAGTAGAAATAGTATCCCACGCAGGAGGTGGCCCACGCTCTGTACGAGATGAGTTAGGATTCGTAAGTCCTTAAGGCAATAGTTGCAATTAACAGTTTGCAAGCAGCCCACAATGGAAATCTGCTTGAATGCGTTATCCTTGGCCCTGAAGGCAATTAAGTGAAATATTTTAATTCAAGGAGTTAATTGCAATTTCAGCAGCCTTTCAATACCAAGTTTGGCAGATGATGTGAAACGCTGTCCTGCTCTGATCTCAGCCAAGTGACTCGGAGCACCGGTGCAGATGTTGAAACCAAACATGAGCAAGAACAGTCTGGGAATGTTTCTTGACTCATTATGTGATTCATTAATGATATTTTGGTATTGGTGCCACACTTTAAGTTGCTGCAAATCATTATAAAGGGCATTTCCAGCAACTACAGAAAGAGAGCCCCGCAAGTAGATAGCATGGTCGGATCCTGAGATCTCTAACCAGTAGCTGCCAGCTCCAGGTGCCGTCTCCCTTTGCCCTTGCTCACCGGTTCTGTTGGTAAACAGAGCTGATGGATGTTTCACAGCCTGTTCCCCCTTTTGAACATTGAACCTGAACTATCTGAGTGCACAAGGGATTGACAGGAGGGAGCGGGAGCCAAAGAAAACTGCAGGAACCTCTTTTCTCTGCCAAAAGAAGTGAAAGGATAATGTAGCATGTAGTTATCAAAGGGTAGTTTTCTCAAAGCTGGTCAAACCTGACTTTCCTAATTGAACTTTGGGTTTATTATACAGAGAGCAACTCGCTTTTGTAATTTGCTAGGATTAAAGTTCACATGAGGGTGCCTCTCCGAATTCCTGCGCCCCTGGTCTTGTGTGCCGACCCTGGGTTTGGGTGCTGTTGTTAGGAAGACTTCTTCTTCCAGCAGTTCTTGTCCCAACCGTGATTCTACCAGAGGGTGCTTGGGAAGGTCCTGCAGTATTGTCAAAGAGAGACTGAGGGTGCCAGGGGAGGATCAACACCTGAAACCCTCCAAGGGCAGGCATCTCACCCCTCTCCGTGTCAGGGTGCTCTGGTTCCCTCCTGGAGCTCCTAAAGGGATGCTCTTCTGCTAAATGTGTTTTTCTCCTGCCAGCGGTCCTCACGCGATGGCCTTGCAGGGCAGGAGACAGTTGTGAGGGGCTGGGAGGCTCACCATTTCTTGGCCAAATCCTGCTGGAATGCTGCTTGTAAGAGGTGGTGAGGATTTCCAGCAGGTTGGTCGCTTTCTTTCCCAGAAACCTGCACACCCAAAGTTTTAAAAGGGCAATCCTTCAATTCTTTAAGCCACTACTCTGAATTTCACCACGGTCTGTGAATTTGTCGTCACTGAGAATTTCCTGTAGAAGTTTTGTAAGAAATGTAACCAGGAATATGTCTTTAAAGAGCAGCTTTTCTCTGTGAATGCATTTCGCTTCTGCAGTATGTTTGATCATTAGTATTCCTCTGTGTATGTTTGTGTGCAATTTTCATCAAGTTGCTCCTGCCATACATTTTCCTAACCGCGAGCAGGATCTAACAGTGCTTTTTATAACTCCCTTTTGCAGTTATCTGTGCCAAATATGCAGCAGCAGCGCACGTGACCCAACTGTGCTACTAGCAGACAGCATTAGCTGATTACCTTGGGGGGATGTAAAGGCCAGGAGTAGTTAACAAACATGGCTGGTTAGCTGCTTAAATATTGGAGATTTGCTTTCTATTGTTTTATTACTCCTGTAAGTCTCGGCAGTATGATTAACATCAAGCCCGTCACTTTCCTCGTTACTGTAATGAGTTTATCAAGCTGATGGGTGAGGGTGGAGGGGGGTTCCGTGGGTGATGGAGTGCGGTGCTGTGCGGATGTGAAAGCCATGTGTGTTGCGTTACGTAATTAAATGCAAAACTTTCTCAACTAGAAAGTGCTTGTGCGATTTGTAGTTGATCTCTTTTCTTGTTTGTGGGGCAGCTGTTGGTAAGAGGAAAAGGTGCTGTCAGAAGGACTGTAAAAGGTCACCACGGGGAGGTTTTCTGTTGCTTTTTTTTTTACTTCTGAAATAAAAGATCTGAAGGTGGCAATTTAGCAGCTTGGGTGCTTTTGAGGATTTTATCCCTGGCTTTGTCCTGTTTAGTGTCCTCGCGTGTGTAGTCTGTATGAATTATTGGCTCTTACTCTTCTTCCTCGCCAGAATAACTGAAGGGTAGCCCAGCATGGAGAGTCAGAGGCAGGAGTGGGACCCTGCAGGGCTCGAAGGGCACAGGGGAGAAGCTGAAGTGCAGGAGCGAGTGTTTACTCCTTGCTTGGCACCATCTCCTATTTTGTCTGACAAGGATGAGTCCAGGTTTCATATTATGTGATTTGCCTCCAGCAAATCTCAAAGGAGCTCATGCCAGGCTGCAGCATATCCCCCTCTGAGAGTACTTGCTTTGGGCAATAATACAGGCTTTTAGTAGGGTTGCCTCTATGTGAAGCATGGTATGGGTTTAATTTGCTAGTTAAGATGTTACTGACTTCTCCTAGATTTCTAATGTTTCCTCTTCTACGAAATCTTATATGTCACCTATACGGGAGCCGTTTTGGCTGGGGGTTTTTAGGAGAGCGCTCAGGAATTTCTTACTGTTTCTTTGGCACTTTAGTTCAATTTACACTGAACACTAAAGAAATAGTTCCCTTTAGGTTAGGATAGGTTACACGCTCTCCTCCGTGGAAGAACAAAGGGCTGTCTGTTACAGCAAGCATGATTGTCAGCTGGGAGGTGATGCTGGAGACGGTGAGGATGCGAAAAGGGATTTTGGGGATGTATTTCACATTTAAGGGGTTGACGAGCAATGAGATGCAAGAAAATAGGACACATTAAATAAACACTTAAATACTGGAAATGTAGAAGTAAATTAGATGATTAAACCCCAGGGTGTTGGCTGCATTGTTGTTTTCTGTAGGGACCCTGTAGCAGCCCTTTGTGGTTTGGGGAGCCTGGATCCTGTGGTCCTCACTTGCTGAGAGGGGGCAGTGGGGGCAGCCGGGTCGTTGCTGCCTTTAGGCTGTATCGGTGCCTGCGAACAGCTCTGCCCTCCTCCGGAGGCTGCCCAGACTCCTCTGGCTCCATGGAGTCTCTCGATGCTGAGCTTAACTTGCATCTTTGTACCAGACTTGGGTTTTTTTAGTGCTGCTGAGGTGCTGGTCTAATACCGTGGCCAAAGGTGGTGGATAAAACTGAGTGAAATGGCTTGAATTTTTGTTAGCATCAGTCATTTCACCAGATCTTTGTGGGGAACATGAGGTTTTGCCTTCCCCTAAGCTGTCCTAGGTGGCCCCCAGCATACTTGCACCTTTTGCTGCCTTTTTGGTCACATCCTCTCCAACAGCTGCCGCCTGGCAGAGCCCGTCCTTGCATCTCAGGAGCAGGGTAGCCTGGTGTAGGGTGTGCTTTGACGTTCCCAGAAGTGCGTGACATAAAAGCACTATATAGCCATAACCGTGATGTCTTTTCATGCAGACTTTTAGCCCACCTCCTTTTTAGAGCCCGCTGGCGATGCGCTCCGTGGCCTGGCGTTTGTGCGGCTCTGGTGCGTGCAGACCTCTGCACAGTAGCAGGCCCTGACCTCTCTTGCAGGACTTTTCACACCGGGAAAAATGAACCCCCATAGACCCTTAATAGGCGTTTTCATGTTTGGTTTAAGGAGGCTCCACAACATGCTGGTTTTATGGGTATTGCATTTGTGTGTACCAGAGCTGGATTTAGGGTCCCTCTGGGATGAATGGCCCAGTTACTCCCCCGGTCTTTTCTTCCAGAAATTGTATTTAGAGGTAAAGCAGCTGTAAATTTGTATAATCTCTCCTCTGCCATCAGACATTGCTGCTGGAGTATAGGACTGAAGGACGCAAAAAAGCTAGGCAGTGATTTTTACTCTGGAACAGTGGTGAAAATGATGACTTGAAGTTTGTTTCTCTTGCTGTTAACATAACCGCTGCCTTTGATCCCAAAAAGTAGCTAGAGTAGACCTGGATGTGCACTGCTGAAGGTGTGGACATTTCAGCACCTGGGTCCGTGCAGTGAGAGGTGACTTCTTGAATCTCCTCCTGCTCCTCTTAGGCAATCCCAGGCCTGTGCCCTGACTCTGTACCTGGTTTTGCCCAGTGCAAACATGGATCTTCACAGGTTTTGAGGGGGCTCTGCCTGGGCTCAGAGACCCAGATCCAGGGAACCATTCTGGAAGGTCATCTGCATGATGACCGAAGACCAGAAACCGTCCAGGGTGTGTTAGCCTGTGTAGCCAGCTGGGGAGGCAGAGAGAGGAAGACTGTCCAAAGCCAGATGGGTACATAGAGGTCAAAAATAATTGTCAGCGCTGGGTTTCAGTAGAGCATCGGGCTTTACATGCTTGTTCTTAGGGGGCACTTCCACCGGCCTTCCTTTGCCCATGTCTCGGAGAGGAGTGGTCCATATATCTAGTTGCCAGTTTCTAAGACCCTCCTTCTTGAAGATGATCCCCGCTTTGTGAGCCAGCAGGTTCCAATCCAGCCTGTCCGAGGGATGCCAGACCTTGTGCTTCTCTTGTGCAATTTATAAAATGGCTTGGGAAAGAGTAAGCACCACAAAAACAGGAGATGGGTTTCACTGTGGAACCAAGGGATCGTATGTGTCTGATGTGTGCTATGGGAGTACGTGCCAGAAAGGTGACAGCCAGGTGCCATGGGAATATTTGATTTTTAGGCAAAACACGCTCTCGTAAAAGTATTTTGGTAAGAATTCCTTGCAACGTGCGTATGTTCATCTTGGTCCTGAGCATGCAAGCATGCTGGTCATCAGTGTGCCCAGGGGGACACAGTCAGACAGCAGTGGGTAGTAATTAACTCACCATTTAGCACTGTACACTTTTAATGGTTTTATAGCTTCTGAGAGAGCCCAACTTTTGAATTACTGCTTTTTTCATTGTAGTCCATTAAGAAAGCTTGCTTCAGGACTTGGTTCTACCTGTTGAAAGAATTTATTATAAAAGATATTGAGAACTTTGTCTTGTTTCATTTACAGATTTCACAGGATAAATTGTATCCATGTTACGGGACCATGAATATATGGCTATGACACCAGCTGGTTTTGATAAACTATAAAATGGCCTGTCTCAAGTAAATTAAACACAAATTTTACGAAACAATTATGCATCGGCCTTTTCATTCCCTTCCCTCGAAGTTTGTGTTTAATTTTAGTGCTTGAGATTTAGCAGAAATTTAATACTTTATCTTCTTCTGAAGAGTGAACCATCTCTCCGAGGCCCAGCATTCCTTTGGCTGTACAGCATGGATTTTGGGTTCCAAGCACAGCTTATGTTTTGCCAAAGTTAAGTTACTCGGTGCCCAAGCTGCCCAAGTTTAGTGGATGGTTAAAACTTTTGAAGTTTGCTCAAGAATGTGCTTTACATTTAGTTGCATGGCAGGAAAGATTTCTCCTTTTTAATTTTTCATTTAAGGCAGCCTTTGGTCAGAAAGCCAGACTCAACCAAGACGTCATGAGTCATTAATCTTTCAAAATGCTGGGTTAGGCCTGCAGAGGTATCTCTTTATTCAAGAAGGATCCAAGACTTATCTTTATTGAAAGAAAGCAATTTAGAGCCACCAATGCAGTGCTTAGTCTTGTGGTTATTAGATGAGCATCTATCTGGTCTGCAGTGGGGATGCGGTCCTCCAGCTGTACTAATGATAGGAATTTCATTAGTGTCTGAGGGGCTCTGGTGTAATAAATACTTCCATGTGTGAGAGTTTTGACAGTTTAAGACAGGAGTTTCATGGACGTTTGTGCATAAAGGCATCCACCAGCTCAGGATCATTTAATGTAGGTTTGAAACAAGATGTGATCGGTGTTGCTGGAGAAGGAAAACCTGGCGCACAGGTGGAAGGGGAAGAGGGTTTACAGCTCTCCTGGCACTGTTTGTTGTGTGCAGGAGATCTACATCCCAGGAGAGAAAACTGGGAAGGAAGGTAATACTGTGTTGAAGCATTCAGCAGATGCACCCAGGAGCTACCTCCTGGGTCAGACCATGGCCTGAGTCCAGGGTTCGGGCTGCTTCATACGTTGTAGAGCCACTGGCTCAGGCTGTCTCTAGGAGTGCTGTCTAGTGCTTCCCCACGGTACTGGAGCACCCAAACCCTCCGTTGTGGAGCAAGTAAGGCCTCCATCAGCTTGTTCTGTTGTGCTAAACCCAGGGCTTGTGGGAAGCTAGGTACTTTTGTTCTAAGTTTCTTGGGGGGCTTCGCGTTTGTCTTCTGCTTGTCACGGGTTTCTGGACTGAGTGTGAGATGTGAGGTGGAAATCTTCTCAAACAGATTTACGTGCATACTGCAAAATAATTTGTATTGCTGTCCTCCGTGTTTGCGAGGGGGAGTATCTCTGCAGAGGCCCTAGCACAGCTGGGTGAAGGCAAACAGTCCCCTCTTCCCTTGACGTTCGGATCACAGCACGGAGCCGGGGACAGGCAACAGGTTCACCTTCCCGGTGGTGACCAGTGTAGCTCCCAAACCACAAAAGTTAATTTGTTAGAGACAGGCTCTGGTCTGGCGACTGTCAAACCATGAGCGTGCTCTGTATTAGCAAATATGGTTGATCATTGTCTTCATGATAAGCCACACCATGGAGTTACCCCCTTGATATTAAAGCTGTGGGGTGAAACTCTTGGCTTTAAATGCTTATTTCCAGTCTGTTCGCTCAAAGCATGTCCTTTGTTCCTTTAAATTAAAATTGTGCAGTTTCTGTGGAAGGATAGTGCCCTGGGCTCTGTCGTAAGAGGGCTGAGGTGGGTGGAAGAATGATCACATTATTCCCCGTAGACATGTGGTTAACTGCGCACGCGGAGGGGCTGCTTCTGTGGGCGCGGGTGTCTGTGAGAGCGGCAGGGTTTCTTCTGGTTTGCAGGGGGAACAAGGGGCAGCAGTTTGGGTTTGCCCCAAAGGGTTTCACCCCAAAGGTTATCAAGATTTTGTAGCATTTGCCTTCGGTGAGTTTGGCTCTGGCGTGAAGGTCCCCAACTCCCCATCGACACATTTACAGGCAACTCTGAATTGCGTCGCTTTTTGTGAGTTCGTGCCAGAGCTGTATTATTTTAATGTGGCTGTTAGCGTGTAAATCTGTCCATATTGCGGTGTGTAAACAACAGCGTTTTCCCTTTGCAGTTTTAAAAAAAACACAGCATTGTTTATTCCTCTGGTTTTTGTCCAGTAACGCTGGGCACCTCCTGCCCGAACGCAGAGACTGAGAAAGCAAGTCCCATTTTAAAACGAAATAGGAGATCGTCTGCCTTTTGATATTTGATATAATTCCATTTCTAGTGCTTTTCTAGAGGGGATGTTTTTGGGTAGCGAGCCGGTACGGTGATGAGTCGATTAGGGGCGAGCAGTGGATACGGGGACTCTCGAAGGCAGGGACAAGGCTTTCGGCACTGGATGCTCTCCGGCAGGTCCCCAAGGCATGCAGTGCTGGCAGGAAAGCCATTGTAAAGCCATTAAAGGTGTCACGCTTCTTATCTGCTTTTTGTTTATTAAAAAAAAAAAAAAAGGCTACAAATAAAGCAGTGTCACAAGATCCTACTTGTAATTGAGGGTCCTAAATTAATTAGCTATGGTGAATGTTCTGCATGGCTTTCTCTCTCCTCTGAAGAAGGACCCCTTTGTGCATCATGGCCGAAGGCTGCCTGAGCAGGATCCACACATGAAATACCTGAGGGCATCACGGGGCCTTTTCTCCCCCTCTTGTTTTCACACTTCTCTTCCCCTTTCCCTGCCTGCCCTTTCAAATTCTTTGGATGGGAGGATTTCCTAACATCTTTTTTCAGTGTCGCTTCCTCTTTGGCTCCCTCACGTTTCTGTTAACGCCTTTAAAATCCGCAGTAGTAGCAGTCTTACCCCCGTTGTTTGATTTTTAACATCGGAGCTGATGCCATGGATTTCCAGCCCTCCGTGGGCTGGTAGATGCAGCTGATCCTTTTCCAGGGTCCAACGCCGCTCCTCTCGCACCTCTCCATGGGTTTAACCACTGTGACTGTCACGTTTTGAGAGATGTGCTGCTTGTGCTCCACTGCTGTGCCTCTTAATTTTGGGGCTTGCTCACTTCTCCTTAGATTTGCTTTTTGTAGCCAGTTCCATTCTTTTCTTTTGTGATGATCATCACTTTTCCTCTTTGGCTGTTGACTGAGCTATGGCTTTTGAGAGTACTGGCAGGAGCAAGTCTGGATTTCTCTAGCGTTGGGATTTTCTGCCTTTTTTCTATTTAGTTTCTTCAGTTTTTTTCCAGTGACTCCTGCATAGCAAACTCGAGTCTACAGACAAGAGCAGTTAACCTTGAAAATAGAATTTTATTTTATCTAATGGTATTTTATATAATTTATATTACAATCTGTTTTTGAATTCTAATTTTAAATAATTAATCATCAAGAGATTCAAGGTCCTTCTAGATTTTACATTTAATTTGTGCTTCCTGATCGTACAGGACTGGGTTCTGCCCTTGCAGTGTGTGCACAAGCTTTTCCCCACCTGACAGCCCCTTTGGCGTGGAGATCCACAACTGAGGAGCCGAGCTGCTGGTGCATGAGGAATGTGTCCATCAGCCCCGAAATAAATCAGGATGGGAAGTGTGTCAGGGAAACTAATCCACCAGCTGTTCCACCAAGCTGTCACTGATTGCTTAAAGACAAGAATTAGACCAATATAATAAATATGGGGACGTTTTGCAGGCACAGCCACTCTGGCCCAGGTTGTCTCCGTTCCCAGTAAGGGGAGGCGTTGAGCCAAGGTCCGTGCAGAGCATTCCCAATAGCCGAGCATCCTTTAGGAGCGGGCACCCTCTTTGCAGCGGGTATGTGCTGTCAGAAACAGGCTCTGCCGCACCAGGAGCTCCCCCAGCCACTGCTGGTTAATGTGGGTAACCTTAAAGAGGGGTAAATCCAGTGAAAACCCATTCCTCTGCAGCCAGCCTACCAGTGCAATCTGGGAACCTGACTGTAATCTGTTCCAGTTGTAAACTTAGAATCAGTCCTCACCCTACTACCCTTTTAATACTTTTGGGGCTGTTTAAGCTAAATCTGCTCAGCATGAGTATAATCTTATTTTACTGTTCAATGCAATGTTGTTGCAAGCAGGCCAGGCTAATTAAACTCCACGGCCACTTGTGTACTGACACTTTTGATAGAGTAACTGGAGTAATTCATGCTTAAATCCAACAGCCAGCCGAGCCAGGGCTGACATTGGAGACATATTTCATACAGCAGTAATGAGCCTAAATTTCAGGTATGCGTCCTCTTCCTCAGCCCTCAACAACATGGCTGCAACACACTGTTTACTCAAGGAAATTAAAGCCAGCAATGTGCATGCTGAGTTTTTTTTTATTTGGGTTTTTTTTTTTTCTTTAAAAAAAAAAAAACAACAAACCAACAAAACCCCCCTCATGACACCCTCCCTGACTGTTAAAGTTTGTGCATGATTGATTTTAGTGGGTGGATTAAAAGAGCAAATCTTTTTTACCACATTCCGAATCATACATCAGAAATCATAGGGGAGACATTTCTGCCCTGGGAGCGGGGCGTATGTTATCCCGCTTTTAATTGTGAGGCCTGGATGTGTGCAAACTGTTTCTTAACGTAATTGGATGAGGGTCACTGGCTGCCCTGAGATATATGGGCACACTAATCACAGAATAATTTCAGCCAAGGTTGAAGTTGCCAGTAAAAGTTGTAAAAGTTAATTTTATAGGAGTTTCTACAAAATATCAGCGAGCAGTTTTGTAGT
This sequence comes from Ibycter americanus, assembly GCA_035590275.1. Classification (NCBI taxonomy): domain Eukaryota; kingdom Metazoa; phylum Chordata; class Aves; order Falconiformes; family Falconidae; genus Ibycter; species Ibycter americanus. The sequence goes on along the minus strand of JAVJGI010000050.1, from coordinate 26,300,571 downwards.
TATAGTTTATTTGCTTTGTCTAGTGACATTTTTATTATGTTTTATTATTATTATTTGTGTTTTAAATGCAATTTTGGTCAGAGGGGAAGAGAGGAGGGAGCGCTGACCTGATTAGCAGCCGGAGCAGCGTGTGCAGATGGATCAGCCACAGTAGGAGGAATTCATAAATGGATATGAACTGCCCTAGTCACAACCACAATTAAATCAAGTTGCAGGGTGATTTATGTATTTTTTACCCTTATATTCTTTCCTTTGACTTCCAGCAAGTGGCAAAGTCCATCCAGAGCATATTAAGTAACTGGGTTTCTATATGCCATAGCCTATTGCTGCGTGCAGATGAAGGGCTTCCATACGGCTGTCCTCGGCTGAGCCCTGCGGTCCCTGCCAGCGGGGAAGGTAGGACACAGCTCACATGATGGGAACGCACAGGCTTTGGGATGTCTGCAGGATAGCAAATGCAGAGAGCAGCCAGTCGGTTTGGAACTTCATCAAACCCATCTCAGAAGATAACTTTTGTGTCACAACTATGTGAGTCCTTCCTTAACCTGCCCCTAATGTTAGATTGTGCAGCTCCCATTAGTGTTAATAGATATGGCTGAAACGCAGTGTCATCAGGTATAGATTGCTTCCATTTATGTTCTTATTTCAGGTGAAATGCTTCGTACTTGGATTTTTGCCATACTTGCCTTTTTTCCTCTGTGAGTTTCAGTGCAGCCTGTTGTTGAGTGGTGCAGATCCATGCCTGTGATCTGAAAGAATTCGTTAAGGACTGAGTTGTATGAACAGGCATGTGGTAGCCCACAGTCAGAAAAATTCATGTCTTACCCCAGTTTGAAAACACAGAGCGGGAGAACTAAAAGCTAAGCAGCAATGGGAGTCAGCCTGGAGCTCAGCAGAGACAAGATCTGCGGGGATGTCGGCAGACCCTTGCTGGAGCCCCCTTGGACCTTATCTTCAGAGCCTTCCTGCCGAACGCGAGCAGGCACCCTGCCAGGAGTAGGCTCTGCTGGGTACCACACCAAAACATACGGTATAAAACGTTATAGCCCTTATAAATGAGTAATTGCTTTGGAAAGAGCCCTGTTAAAAGAGCGAACGATGTCAGTGCCATGAAGTTACCCATTAAACTGGAGCAAACACCTAGAGAGCCCCAGTGCAGTCGCTGGCCAGCGCTGGCAGAGTGCTGCTGGGTTACAGCGAGCTCTTGTCTGCGCGCTCTGTTTGAAAGCCTGGGCTCTGGCCCCAAGTATGGTTCCCTGCTTTTCCAGCAGCATGACTTCAGTGTACTTTCTCAAAATAATTTTCTGTGGTCCTGGAGAATCCCCTGAGCTTTGCAGTTTAAATAAAAACCAGACCTCAAATGAAAGCTTTGTAACATTCAAGCAACCCACGTTGACGGTTTCTTCAGCATGGCACGACCCTTTTTCCAAAAGCAAACAAGATAGTCCTGCTTCTCAATGAAAGATTTTGGGCTACTAAATGGCCTGAAATGCTTTTTGATGCCTGTCTGGTTACCTTTATATTTTCTCTTTCTGACATGAAAAGTTTGGTGTCTTGAGGTACTGTTGGTAATTTTGGGCTCCTGCTTGTGCTATCCCCAGCAGAGATGTTAATGTTTGCTAATGAGGCGTGGCAGTACCGCCTCAGCAAATTTTCCTTGGAGGATGTTGAACAGGGGTTTGGAATAAAGGTTAGGAGAGAATCATTCACACTAGCCTGTCATGGCATCAAAGGAGCATCTTTGATTTGAAACGGTGTTTCAACCACCCCTTGTTTCATCTGATGCTACCCACACACCAGATTGCTCCATGGCTGCAGTGCTCCTGAGGTCGGCTCCAGCAACCCGAGGTCCTCCTGTGGTGGGGAATTGGTGTTCTCCTGGATGTGCAAGAGATGAGATGGATGGCCGGGGACAAGGAGTGGGAGACACACAGCACCAGGGAGCTCCGGGTTGGACTCTCTGAAGGTCCGTTCCTCAGAAATGATCTTGTGTGGTTTATTTACCATCTTTTAAATGAAATCTTTTTAGCTGAAAGTCACTGGTCTAAGTGCAGTGTTTGTCAGTTTGCTCCCTGCACCAGCCTCAGCTCGTTCCAGGTGACCCACCTGTGTCGCAGCACTGACTTGTGACAGCACAGGGGTATGTTGTGGAGAGGGCAGACGGGACAAGCAAGCACAGGTAGCTGGACCTCAGCGAGCTCTGTACACGGTGCTGTGGTGTGACCTTTCCTTCCTAGCAAAGCCCAATGCCAGGCAGAGCAGGCGGACAGGTTCTTGCCAGGCGGCTCTGGGCTTGCAGCCGGGGCAGCAGTTGTGTTTGTTCATGATCACAAGAGTTTTCCACCATCGCTTTACATTAGGCAAAAATACAACTTTTTGAAGAGGGGATTGTGTAATTGGAACTGTTTTTCAGAGCCTGTTGTGAGCACCATTCTTATTCACCTTCCTGTTATTCATCTTAGCATGTCATCTGAGCTGCAAAATCTCTATTGTTTTCTACTGGACTGAGTTGAGTCTGGTGGCAGAAAAATTACTTCTGAGGGACCTCGGGGGACTTCATCACTAATAATAAACTGCTGGAGTAATCAAGTATTTTGCATTGGCATTCGACATGAAATGGGCATTTTGCCATTTAACTTCAGAGAGGACCTGCTTTGCTTTGCTTTGTTTTTTTTCTTTTTTGCCAGGCCCACTGCATGTGCGCTGAGGTTATGCTGCTTGGGCTGCTCAGCTGCACCTATTCAGCCATGTGCCAGGTGATTTTTTTTTTTTTTATTACATAGGACTGATAAAATCAGTGTAAACAGGGCAAACAACTCTCAAATGCTGTGAAACGCTGCAGTGTTCCTGTGCTGATGTTAGAATGGGAGTTCCGATTCATATGTATTGTCAGAAGCAAGGAGACCATCACTGTTAAAAGTTACGAGCCACATGTTTTGAAGGTCTATTCAGTGTCTGCAGGACAGGTGAAATGTTAGGGCTGTAGCAGTTGTGGGTTGTAACGTCCCAGGGACAGATACATTTCCTTACTTCTGCAAACTCTGATGAAGTTCCACTGCATCTGTAGTTTTGGCAGGCAGGGAGGTCACTTATCCCTTTGTAACATCTATAAAATACATGGTCACAGGCCTCATCCCCTTTATAAAGACAATCATAAAAGATATCGTCACAATTTATGAATTGAAGCAAATTGTTTCTTTTTAGTAAACTTATGACTATAGTGGGAAATGTGCTCTTTTGCATTTACATCTTCTCTTTCTATACTCATTCATGGTGACGCTGCTAGCTGTCCCAGTCAACACTGCAAAAAGGGATGGATTTTTACGGTGATCTACCTTTTCACCCTTTCCCTGGCACCATTGAGAGTCAGCTACTGCTTGTATCTGACGCTTTCTGGAAGTTTTGCTGGATGCTTGTGCCTGTAAAGGCTGCGGTTGTGCCTCTGGCTGCAGAGCAGGGGAGAGCGCTGCTTCCCCGGGGCATCTGCAGGGGCTGACGTGGTGGCCGGTGGGTACCAGCGCCTGGGATGCCCTCGGTCAGCGTTTCTGTGTGTGACTGCTCCAAGTCACAAAGGCCGCAGGCAGATGTGAAACGTGGGAGACCAAGCAAAAAGTAAATGCCAGTTGATTCTGTTTATGCCTGATAGTGACATTGTTTAATGCATGGTTCCTGGTTTGCAGAGTGACCCTTTCTAATGCACTTCTGTAGAGGAGGATTCATTAACATGCTGTTTAGGGAATTCTTGAACACTTTCCCAGCAGTTTCCATCATTACTGCGGACGCTAAATTCCAAGAGCCACACTGCAAACAATATTAGCATGGGGATGACAGATGGACGCTTTAATTTTGATGCCTGCATTGCTCCAATTTTGACGCTGAAGTTTCATTAACCAGAGCAAAAAAGAAGTGGTGGGGACAGGAGAGATCTCCTGTACGGGCTGTATGGCTGATGGTGGGGCAAAGCTGAGCTAGGTGGGACCGGGTGGCTTCCCAGGTCCTGGCACTGAGGGCTGGGGAGAGGATGCTGCAGGCGCTGGAATGCATGTTGTCCATACCTTTGCTTTCCCCTATACGTCTTGAACTTGTAGTCTTGTCTTCCCTGGGCCCCCCCCCCCCCTCCATTTTGAACACATGCTAGGGAGGTGTTTCTGGCACGTGGAGGTTGTGGAGTGGGCAGTGGCTGCCTGGTCTCCCTCCCAGGTGGTCACCTCCTGGCTCTGAGACCAAAGGCAAAGCTCCTGAGAGCAGAGCCTGGTCTGGTGGAAGAGCAGCACCCAGGCTGCAGCGGCTCTTGGACTGGGCCCCCATCACACCAGCCCACCACGCAAAGAACAAAATTAAGAGCTCCGAGACGCTGCTTTAATTAAATTCAAAAGCACCCCTAAATGCCACTCATTTTTCATTAACATGTAGAATCAGGAAATCATGCTTTTGGCTCTTGGGCTTCAATAAGGAGCCCAGCGTAGTCTGTCTCCTGTAACTTTTTGATGGCTGAATCTATTAACGGGTGATAAATTACTCAGACTCTTCTGTTTTATCTGACATTGAGCAGTTTCACAGCTCCAGTTCCTGGATTCAGGAAAACGTATTTAATTTTCACAATATATCTGTGTGGTTTGTCATCTCTGACATTCTTCTCTCACTTAAGCAGACAGTACCAGTATGTTTATGCTTGTTGATATTTAAGAGGGTGCCTGTCTCAGTTCTTAATTATTTTGGTTTTACTATGTAGGTCTACTGTAAAGAGCTCCATCCTAGCCCTGGGCAGCCCACATGGAGGGGAGAGCTGAGCTGGAATATGCTTTTATTTTATTTTATAATTATTTTTATTTTACCCAAGAGCTGCCTTTGATTCTTGACATGCAGTAAGTTAAAATACAAGAATTCCAGATCTTAATGAACAAAACTAGGATGCGCAGATGCCATCCCCAATGCTATTTAAAGAGTTTAGGGACACAGAATGGGACGTGGCTCTATGGTGTGTGGTCTTGCGGTGCCCAATTAATTTATTTCATTAAAGTGGGATGCAAAAATATTTCTTTTAAGTCCTTGGTGTGGGTAGGAGTGGATGTGAGGACAGTTCACTTGCTGTCTAAAATGCCTTTATCAGGGATGATATGGTTCTTGGGGTTGAATGTGAGATATTGATTATTCCCAGCACCAGTCTTTGCAGAATTTCTTAAAAAGAAAAAAAAAAAAAAAAAGTGGTTTTAATTATTATCAGTAGGAAAAATATTTGTATTATTAAAAACATCTGCATCCAGCCGAGATTGCTCTTATCAAGTGAAATGTTAATTGCTTTTGACAGAAGCAGCAGTGTGTTTATTCAAATATGCCTTTCATTTTGATGATACTGCTAATTAAGCCCTTTATTTTATTTAGACAATTATGTCTAAACAATTGTGGAGTTACAGTAGCTGTAATTGAGCTCTTATTTTCTTACCTGCTCAAAGATTACATGTGGCTTTAAAAAGAGAGGAGTAGGGCTGGGTTTATGTCCAGGAGGATTTAAAACCTCAGAATCTAACATGAACTGGTCAACTTCCAGTTCCTGTTTCTGTCTGTGAAGTTTTCAGGGAGGGTAGAGGGTTTTGCTTTATTTTTTATGCTTGTTTTAGCGGATTCTTCTTTCCAGAACCCTGTATTGATGTTCTGGGTGTGTGGGCTGCTGCTCCTGTGAAGCCCAGGCTTGCTCCTGGTGTCCTCGCCCAGAAACGCAGGAGCTGAGACCACGTGTAGGTCTGCGGAAGGGACAGCAATACCCATTGCATTGATTCATAGATAAACCGTGAGCTACTTCGACTGCACCCTCATCCCCGCGTGCTTTTATTCCTGCTGAGCACATGCATTTGCTCCCATTTCTCACAGCTATTTTTTTTCTTCCATCAGTATAAAGCAGCAGCAATGCTACTAAATTCACCAGATTTGCGGGAGAATGGCTTTCTGCAGCCCTTCACTTGCAGTTTGGTTTCTGTTTTTAGGGATGTTGGAAGGAAAATAGAATCCTTTCTCCTCTGGTCACCAGGCACCCGTTTCCCCATCTTCTCCTTGTCTCTGTGCCTGGCACCCAGAGCTCAGTTGCTGCTCTCTGATGCTTTAACTCTTGCACCCTCGTCTTGCTGTATTGGCTTGCTCTGCAGCGCAGTTTTCCTTGCATTTTTAAACCATATCCATGTAAAACTAAGAAGAAAACTTCCAACTAGTGAAATGTCTTATTTCCCTATAGTCTTTTTATTAATAAATCCCTGTTTTCAGTAATTCAGTAATTAATAATTCACAGCCCCATGCTTAACTTTTCCCCTCCTCTGTTGGCTTGCTTTGCAGCAGTTCTGAATGTACAGGTGCGTGTTATTTCTCTCTCTTTCCTTGTCCTCTTTTTGTGTTTTGCCATCAGTCCTGTTTCTTTGCTGTGTAGTTTTGCCGGTGCTGCAGCTGCCTCATCCCCATTTTCCCAGTGAGATCTCTGGGGCTGCCCCAAACAGATGGGGGTGAAGGGCTGAGGTGGCCTTGCCGGAGCTGTCTCTTTACCAGCACCTGGGCAGGATGTGTCCCGGCTACTTTAGCACTCCCAGACCACACTCCTGCTGCTCTTTGCTGGTTTGCCTTGAAAAACTGCTGCAGGAGGAGAGCACGGAGCGAGAGAGGCAAGATTTTTCAGACTACTGTATCAGTTTAGTAACGGGGATCAAGAGTTGTTTTAACTACATTTCCTAAACATATTCCAGGTGTGAAATCTGTAACTTGCCTTTCCTCCTTTCTCCTTCTCTTTCCTTCCTCTGCTCGGGCGCTGCGGTGTGGGTTTCTTTCTTGGCCGCAGCTAAAAGCTTCAGCAAACCCTCCGCCATGCCTGGCTCAGTGGCTCGGCAGCAGGAGCAGACCCTAGGTGGTCCCACAGCTTTGTGGACGAGGCTTTCAGATCTGCAGCGGGAGGATATTATTTTTTGAGATTCCTAGTGTGGAGAAGAGCCACAAAGCCCCGGCTTGGGGTCTGGATGTGGTTGTGCCCAGTGCTGTTCAGGTAGGGAGCAAAGCGCTGGCGCAGTAAATGATGAGCAGGTGGACAAGCAGAGACAGACGAACAGGCAAAATTAAGAATATACCCATCAGCCTGGTGGGCAGCAGTCTCCATGTGTCATGGCAATACCACTTGATAATTTTAGCACAAGGCAAAGGACCGCATGTACAAAGGAGGCACCAGGACTTGGTGGCAGACCCTTGATGCCCGTGAGGCAGGGCCAGGACCATGCTCCCCGGGCTCAGTGCTGCTTTTGGGGAGCAGGCAGAGGACCATGTGCCTGCCTGGCCGTGAATACATCTCCCTTACACCTAGGTTATCCTGTGTCTTGGAAGAGGAACTCACTATTTGAATCACTACAGTATTTCCCAGTTTTGTTGTCAAACACACAGCTGAAGGACAAGGGAACATGATTGTTCTCTTGCTTAAAAACTTGGATTTTTTACATCATCAGGAGAGAGCATGAGTGCTTCTGAACAATTCAAGCTGCTTTAACTGATTTTTCTGTGTGAAACAAATTGAGCATGGCCCAAAAGCCCTGGGATATTAATCTCTGCTAGGGCTCCTGACCACTGCCTGTCATTGTTGCACCTGGGCACATCCCTCCCAAATTAGCAGGATCCCTGGAGGGTGCTGAGTGTTTCTCTCCTTCAAGCCAAGAGCTTGTTCTCATTTTTCTTAAGGTGATGTCCTTCTCCAGCCATGTGTGTTTGGGGCCAGGCTCAGCGGCATGTGCATGTCAGTTGTGCAGATGTCTGTCCTGCCAGGAGATTGCTCTCCCTGCGCGGAGCGTGGGTGCTTTCTGCAGTACAGTCTCCATCACCCCACGTGGGGCACATGGGTGAGGTGCTCTCGGGCACCGTGCTCTGCTTGCTGCTCCCTCCAAACCCTCTGCTCTTCTGCTGAGCTCCAGTGCGTGCACACGCAAATAAATATAAATAATATTTTGTCAACAGCATGGGGTGGGGGGGGATGTTTTGAGCCTTGCAGACTTGTTTGTAAGGAAAAGCAGCTGAAGACCTCCCTTGCCTTTTCCACCTTGTTTATACCTGTGAGGCTAGTTATTAAATTAAAAATACATGTGCCCTTTAGGCTTATGTCTGTTTTAAGCACCTAGGTTTATTATATTTTAGAGCTTTTGTGGTCTGCACCCTTAGAAATATGGGGTGTTCCAACCCCTTCCCTTGTTGCCTGCCAGTCTGCCATCCCCCCAGTACCTCCACTGTGGTCACCAAGGGCTTTGGCAGTACTGAGGCACTGGTGGTGCCGGTGGTGGGCACAGAGGAGACCATGGACCCTCCAAACCATGGAAGCTGCACATCCCTGGGACGGTCGTGGTCATCCAAGATGCAGGTCCCCTGGGGCTGCAGACAGCTGACCCCCTTGTCCTCATCCTCTTTGCCTGGAAACGAAGCAAATAAAGTTATTACCAGACTGTGCTAACTAGTAGCACAGGTTAATCCAAATTTAGTTGGCATCCCGCAGTTTGAACAGGAAGGGAATGTTAGTGCTGTACCTCTTCTGTCTGGGATGGGGCAGAGGGGTGTGCTTGGCTGCAATGAGCAAAGGGGGATGGGGAAAATAACTCCTGCTCCTGCTGTTTCTGCCCTGTCTGTGCCGTCCTGTCCTCGAAGACCACCGGGGAATTGGAGAGCACAGAGCATTTATTGGTGGTCCCATCCTGCATCTCCCCCTGCTCGCTGGCGCGCTGAGGCCCTGGGCACTGGCAGGTGTCTGTTCCGGTGGGGTAACTGCCCTGATCAAAGGGTATTTACTGCCCTGGGGACAAGGGAAGGCTGTGTTATGTCAGGTGTGACCAGAGACTAACAGAGGATTTTGTCCTGGCGTCTTGATTCCCATTTTCCGGAGCTGTTTAGAAAGTGTCACGTGCGGAGGGGTTCCCAGTGCTGGGGCAGAGCAGGTAAAGCACAGACTCACCTACCTCCCTCCGAAGCGAGCTGGGTTTGTTATTGCTCCCTCCACAACTCAGCGACAAAGCCGAATTTCCTTGTTTGTGTTTGCCTGGAATGTCAGGGGGATGATGGATTTGGCTGGAAAGGTAAATAATCTGCCGGGCTGAAGTGTAGCCCAAGCAACCCTGAGAATGTGCAGTCACTATCTTGAAGGCCTTTCATTTGTTACGTTTGATTTGACAGTTTTTGGTGATTGCTCAATATTTTCCCTCTGCTTTGGATCCGCACTGTTTATTTCTGTTAGAAATTACTTAAACATCCCAGATTTGTTCTTCTTAAACAGTTGCTTCAGTTGGTAGAGGCTTTAAGGCAGTAGGTGCCTCTGACTTTGCTTGCAGTGCAAATAAATAAATAATCAGTTTCCAGGATTTCCAATTCAGTTCTGTTTATTTTCTTTTAATACACACACACACATGCACACAAAGTAGTTGGAGCTACAGGGCATGGTGATACATTGGGTTAATTCTATCCTTGTTTGTTTCAAAGTGATGCACTGCGATGTCCCAGAGCAGGGAGATGGGGCGCGCTGGATGGATGCTGCGAGCGCTATTTGAAACATGTGGAATTAAATGGCCGTGCTGCCAGAGGAGAGGTGGGCATTGCTGCAGCTTCTGAGGAAATGAGGAGTAGTGGACAGTGTAGACAGCTTTTGGCTAAGACTAGGTTGTAAGGTTGACGGATCGCCACATGAAGCCTGAGTTACAATGAATTGGTGCGATCCTTTCCCTTCTCCCCGGGGTGATGCTCGCCACGCCGATTCTCCAGATCGTTCCTCATCTTCTACCTCCAGTACAAGGTTGCCCACTTGAAAGATGATCGGAAACATCTCGCAGGTCTGCAACCTTGGCTTCTCTGGGCTGCACAGCCCCCCCATAACCCGCACGTGCCTGCTTCTTCCCACCCTGCTTGATTTTGTAGCAAACGTGCAACATCATCTCCCTTCTCCGCAGCCATCCCCTAGCGGCAGAAGCCCCAGGTGGGTGCAGTGGTGCTGGAAGGAGGCACTTGTGCAGCCATGGTGTGTTTGACTTGGAGAATTAATTGCAGTTAGCTCTGCGGTGGGGTCCAGCGTGCCTCTGCTATGCTACCCTGGTGTGGTCCCTGTGGGTGAGATGGCAAGGGATGCCTGCAGCGCCGGTGTCCTTCCCAGGGCTCGTGCCGCTGGCATGTCCCGGGAGCAGCAATACCCAGGTCTCCAGACCTTGACTCTTGGTCTGCAGAAGTGGATGAGACTTTTAGACACTCCACTGCTTGTTGGATGTGTCCCTGTAAGAGAAACAGCAGTCTGGAGCTGGAGCTATAGGGAGCTGCTACCTTAATTAAGGCTAATTAAGAGTGTAAACACTTCGGGGCAGGGCCCTGTCTTTGTTTCAGCCCTGTAGGCAGTACAGTAAAACAAATATGCAAAACAATAAAGCAGTAGCTGTGTAATAACAGCTTTTACTCCAGAAACGAAACCTATTGTTTAATTGTAGTATTGCCAAGCTGAAAAGGAGTGGAGGGAAACCCCCCCGTTAATGCCAGTGCTTTGAAATGCTCACAGCCACTATCACATAAAGCCCGTGAAAGGATTATTTTTGGAAACTTTGTTGGTATGACCGTAAGGTCATTCTTTATTGTCAGCTGAAGTCATGCTATTTTGGGGTAAAATGTGTTGAATTTGCTCAGTGTTCGGTGCTGGCTTCCCGTGTCCCGAGGGCGGTGGAGGAGGGGGACGAGGGGCAGCCCCCAGACCCGTGTGTGGTGCGGGATGCTCTGTGAGCAGCTGCGGGGTGCAGAGGCAGCTCTTGGGGTTCATTGGCGCAGAGGTGGCATTCAGGCAGTGGTAAGGGCATTGCGGAGCATGCAGAAGTTGGTCATCCTGATGTGGGGTCCAGTTTGTCACTTGTAGTAAGTTGGTGGTAACTTACGATTGAGGTTTCCTTCCAGGAGCATCTCGCCAAGGGCTCCTTGCGGTCCGGGGTGCGATTGGAGATGCCCAGTGGCAGGACAGGTAATGTGAGGAGGGAAACCACTTGCAATAACATTTATGAGCATAATAAACCGACGGTGCAATTAAAGCTGTGAAATGTTCCCAGAGCAGAAAGGCTCCTGGTGCCAGATGCCGATTGTGCTTGGTTTGACCTGGAGTGTGGATCCGGGTGTGGGACCGAGCCTGCTGGGTGCGCTCGGTGAAGCGCTGCCTGCACAGGGGCAGGGGCACAGGCAGGGCTGCGGGCAGGGGCACGGGCAGGGCTGCGGGCAGGGCTATGGGCAGGGGATGCAGGCAGGGGATGTGAGCAGGGCTGCGGGCAGGGGCTGCATCAACCTTAGCAAGGCATCGCTACGAGGGCATGGCTCTGATAGTCCTAAGGAGGGCTGGGGAGCAGAGCTCCCCGGTTTTTGTTTTATTTTAGTGCTCCCAACAAAACAAGCTAATATCTACCCAGTGCCTGGAGCCATTTGGAAGCAGATTAAAAGTTTTCATCGGCTCTTCTTAATAGAGCCAGATAAACCAGGCTAATAGTCATGTGTTGAGTTATTGAAGGGAAGTTCAGGTAATATGCAATCACCTTTAACCTTCGGCTTCCTAAGACCTCCTGCTTAGCGATTGTTTGTCTGTGGTGTAAACCATAGTCCAGTTCATAAATTATTATGTAGTTCCACTAACCTTAATGCAGTACAGGTTTCACGGTGTTTCATTTTGTAGTGTAAGCTAATTCTGGCTGTGCACACAATAAAGTTCCAACGTTGCTAGAATTAACCCTTTCCCTGACAGCAAGGGGTTTGCCAGTAAGCAAATTATCGCTGCTTGTGCAGTGGTGTCTGTGTTTTGTTCATGGGTGTGATCCGCGTGTAATTCTCTCTTTTTGCAAGTTCCTACTGAATCTGAAAAAATCCCTGAGTAAAACGTAGCAGGAAGTTTCTATTAAAACTATTAAAAAATAAGATATAATTTTTAGAATTCAAAGGTAACACCTCTGTGATGATTTCAGCCTAAAATTTGTCTTTGTCAATACACCAGGGATACTAGAAAAAAATGTATTTTGGTATAAAGTCAGATACAATACTTTTCTGATCTTTTTTAATTGAATATGAGCCAGTAGATCCCGTGCATTGGGCGCTACCCTGTCCACTGACTGTGGCAAGGAGCTGGTCCCAGAGGATGTTCAGATGGTGGGTGTCTCTGCTTGAGTCTGCCTCCTCATCTGAAGTGTCGGGAGGTGCAGCTGAGCCCCCTTGAAACACAAGTATTTGAAACCACAAACACCAGTGCCGTCCATGCCGAGCTGTATGCTTCCTTAGTTTGCGTAATTGCACTCTAAATGAATTTTATGCCAAGGGATGTGAGTGCAATCTTGAACTTGTTTCTCAGTGTTTGGGTCGGGGGGGAGGTTGTGTGGGGTTTTTTAATCCTGGTGAGGTTTTTGCTGCATTTTCCTGTAGTTTACTTCATTCAGAATTCTGCCAGAGTATGCCAGACCTTGCCCACCTAATGCATTGTTCCGGGCTGCTAAAGCCTGGATCAGCCAGCCTGCCCGGCTGCCCTCCTGGCTGTGCAGGGGCGATGCTGCCCTCTGCGGGAACGCAAGCCCCCCCGGCCCCCCAAACCCCTCTCCTCCTCCCTTGCTCCAGCCTCTCGCCTCGTCCTGCTTTTTTCTTCCTCTGCTTGCGCTCAGAAAGCCTCACCCCACAGACCGCTGCCGCGTGTTGTAATCAGGCCATGGAACAGCCTCACGGTTAGTCCTAACTGCACAATACTGTGCAACATATTTTTCTCACCGTGAAGACCCTAAAATTAAAGCATTAAACCAGCATCAGCCTGCCTGTCGCAGATGTGGTGCCCCAGCACTCTCTTTTCCCCCGCTTTCCCCGGTGCTGCGTGCCGGCTCTCAGGCTGCACGGCAGCGCGGTGCCCCGGCGTGCCGGTACCTGTGGGTGGGTTGCTCGCTCCCATCGTGGTGGGAGAAGGGCCCCCACAGCAGGGGGGAGCAGAAGCTGTTCCACATGGAAGAATGTTTTCACCAATGTACAACACTTTTGCCTTTTTCCTCTGTAATAAACTAGTATTTCCTCTAGAATAGAGGCTAATAGATTCATAATAATTCCTCTGTATTCATGGCTAATAGATTCATATTGCTTTGATAATAATAATGCATTAATATAACAAAAGATTTATATACTTAGAATTTAGTGTTTACTTTCTTCTTAAGAACATAGATGGAAATTTCATTTGTATTGACACACTTTTTTTTTAAAATCACAGTTATTCTGAATTTCTTTCAATAGTTCCTCCGCTCTCCATCAGTTACTGTTTTCCATGTAGGCAGCAGATACCCTGCCCTGTGGGGAGGGGTGGCTGATATGCAGCATAACTGAAGGACAAGAAAAGGTCAAAAACCTTCTGAAATGAAGAGCAGAGCTGCTGCTCATGGGGACTCGGAGTCGCTGTAGCAGGAGGCTGGATGCACGGGCATTTCGGGGGTGTTTGTGCCCAGACTGCTCAGCAGGTTTTTATATTTGGACTTTGACGCTGTAATTTTTTTTTACGGAGGAGCCATGAGAGATGCAATTCAGATATTGCTGTTGGGCAAAGCAAACCCTACAGAGTAGCTGCCGTTTTCTGCAAGCGGTTGCCTTCCACCTGGCTCTCCAGCAGCCCTGTACACCGGCGTTCTCAGCGTTTCTTGTTTTTGGAAAGTTACTGCTTCATTAGCTCTGCAGGATCTGGATCGCGTCCATGAGGTGGGAGATTTGCACCAGAGGAACTGGACTGCCATTGAGGTCTGCCTCGTCTCTGATCTCCATCCAGCTGGCTTTGGGGAACCCTCTGCTCTCTTGGACCTCGGTTCATTCTCCTAAAGCTGGATCTGATCCCCTGTCCCACTCCGCCATGTCGGCTCACCTGTGAATCCCATCCTGACCCCCTGGCCCAATCCCCAGGACCAGGTTACCTCCTGCTCCCCTTGGCTTGGGCCAGAGCACCTCCGGTGCTTCCCATTGCTCTTGGCCCACTCCCACCCCACTCACGGTGCCCCTCTTGTCTTATCCCACTCAGCCATGTAGTACAGACCTTGCTGAGACCAAACAGGAGTCTCTTACAGCTTCTTCGTCCCCCTGCAGCTAGACTTAAAATATAGCAGTGCTTCTTAGGAGAGCCACCCTATCTGCCTGCTCTTCGTACTGGGCCAGAGCTCTTCCTGCTGGGTTCCCTGCCCTTTCAGTTCCTTCTCTTCTAGGGGGGGTGTCAACTGCTGCTTTTCTTCCCCAGTCCAGCCAGAACGGGGGTCCTTGCTCTCTGGAGGTCCTTGGAGGCTGGCTGTGGTTCATGTTATTGTGGTGTCCTCTGCAAGAGGGTTCTCAAACCTGCAGAGCCACAGGTCCTCTTCTGCTGGCACCCAGCACCGTACTAACAAGGGAAACTGTCCTTATCTCTCCTTTCTCAAATGGGTCACCCAGCTGTTGCTGGCAAAACATTCAGGACAGCCTCGCAGGAAGATGTGGCTATACTTTCATATGGGTTTTTGTCACCTCATTGCAAACGCTACGTGGTCCAGCATGTCCCTGGACAGCTTTTCCCCTCTGCCCTTTGAGTGGTGAGTAATAACCAACTTGCTGGTTGAAACTAGAAACAAGTCTGCGCTGGTATTTTTATTCCTGCTGGAGTATCAGCCTTCAGACTGCCACGTGCATGACTTCATCGGGATGGTGAATGCCGCTTCTTCATCCCCAAGGGCTCAACCCCCAGTGTGGATTCCCTCATACAGTGGTTTGCAGGTTCTGCTGGCTCTCCTGGGAGCAATGGAGCCCCTTTCCTCTCTGACACTGAGCAACTTGATTATTGTCATCTTCCACTGACCCTTGGCAATCAAATAAGAGACTCTTTTGGGTTGAGTCTAGTCCACTGCAAAACCAGGGTTGGAAGGCATTTGAGAGATCTCCAGGCAGCCAAGCCCTCAGCCAGGTATTTCTGTTCTTGACTTGTGTATTTCATTATCTCCCCTCCCAAAATTTGCTTTCCTGCTCCAGGCATGGCACATTCGCAAACAAGGCAGCAAATTGCCACGACTGTCCTGAGGCAAATATGAAATTGTTGATTTAGAAAGTGCCAGGAAACACAGGATGTTTCTCAACTCCATCCCACTTCTGGAGTCCTTTCCATTTAGTACTACAAATGCGCTGTTTATTGGGGTAGCAAGTTTATTTTAAAATGCCCAATTCTGAACAAGCTGGTCCCTGGCGGGGTGCTGTGGACAGTCTCAGGAGTAAATAACAATAGGAGCTTCCAGCAGCACACAGGCTGACAGAACATGGTGGCACGTGTCACATCGAATACCTTGTACCAGTGTGGTTGCAGAAGACAGGGGGATGGTCCGTGCAGGTCCCCAGTGAGGGCTGGGTACAAAGCCTCTCCTATCTGCATTGCCTCTCACATCTCCTTATAGCCGCCTGGGTTTTTTTTCTTTTTTTTCCCAAGGAGTCAGTTTTCCTCCCAGCAGCAGCAGCCGCCGATGTTAGTTTTTCCACATCCACCGGGAACCACACTCCTCGTTAAAGCCGTTCCAGGGCAGGAGGAGGGGAGGGATCCAGTTCCTTCCAACAACACGCCGTGCCGCTCGCAGCAGGCACGACGCTGGGGCGAGCAGAAAACATTGACCCATTGAGGAAAGCGGCAGCTGCCGTAGGCACATACCTGTGAAAGGCTCCCGGGCTCCTTGCTGCAAGCTGACACCTATTGGCCTGTCTGCTCAAAGAAGTCCCAAATCCTTTAAGAATCCTCTTTAAACGTAACCAGGATAAGAACAAAAGCATAATTTTCAGATTCCTGTTACCTGCTTTGTGAGTGATCTGGGGAGCCCAGGAAAGGAGTCCTTCAGAAGCTGATTTGCCCCCACTCCTCCCTTTTCCTGGGCTTGTTTAACTGTATTTATTAATTCATCCGAGTCTTAAAATAGTTTGGAAAGTCATTTGCTCTTAGCTTTTTTCCTCAAAGCTTATGAGAGGAGGACAGTGAATTTTTAATGAGAATTCTTTCAAAGGGTTTGCTGGCTGTGGAAACCAAAGCGCCAAAACGAAATCCATACAAATTTGAATTTTATAACCAGGCTGCCCTCGAGTTTGCTTTTGCAGTGACTTGCCTTCCATTCTCCTGAACCTCCGCAAAGCTCCTTGGTAGTTGGTACAGGTTTCCTAGATTGCCAAAGACATGCTTTCTGCAAGTAAGGAGGAAGGATGATAATTGTATCTGCCGTGTGAGTGCTGCGCTCTGTCCTCATGGGGAAGAATAAGAAATTAATTTACATTCAGAGCTCTTGGCCTCCTCCGTCTAAACGTGTTTCATGTTTTCCTTCTCGTCCTGTGAAACGCAAGCTTGTAAAACCGTCATTTCTTGCAGGACTTTTGCTTCCTGCCTCCCAGTTGCATTGTCGTAGGGACCAGCTGGATGTTTAGACGTGTTGCAGGTGAATGGGGTGTTGGAATCACGTTCCTGGAGTTCAGTCCTTTTTACGTCAAGATGTACTGTTGGATAAGAAATTTATGCAGAATTACTTTAGCCCTTAGCGCTTTATAACAAATGCAGGAGTGAGTCGTTGCTCTGCCTGTTCTGTTGTAGCAGCTGGGAGAGATGCCGACTTCCAAAGAGATGTGAGCAAAGGAGAGTGCAACTGCAGGACACCTCTGTGCTTTGGCCCATGGGGTCAAGACCCTATGCAGATGCTTAGTCAGGTTTTAAATACATATTTGTCTATGCAAATAGCAACTTTGCACATGCAGCTGCGGAGCTTGTGGATTGTAACTGCTTGTGTGTGTGCAGAAGAGCTGCTGAAGCAGATCGAAGCTGGTGCTCCCGCAGCTGAGGAGCAAAGGAGTGTGTTCATACCACCTCTGTTGCTTTGTTGGTTGGGAGCATCAGGAATGAGTTTCATGTGCGCTACATATTAAGAACTTCTGTTCTGGGATAAGACTATCGAGTCTTTTTTGTATTATTAACTGGAAAATTCTGGTTTATTTCTTTATTCACGTGGGATTGCCTTCAAATAATTAAGTTCTATAAGATCAACCACAGTAATGTTTATATGGGGAGAATTATTTGGGTAGTTTTGATACATATGCTGGCAGTGAGGCGAGGAAGTGGAAAAAACGGTTCAGCGCGGAGCGGGGGGGATTGTCGGGGGGACAGGGGAGAGGGGCTGAGGCTGGGGTGATGTAAGCTCGGCTGCGTTCACAGCCCAGGCACATATGCTAAAAGATGATGACAGATTATAAAGCGTCGTCGTTATTGAACTGAAGTGGTCCCAGTTTATAAGTCTGATTAAAATTATCCCTGTCCACATTTTTCTATAGCATCTTCTCTGGCTGGAGAGATGCCGCAGACTCTCTGGTCCATCTGACCCAGAGGGACTCTCGGCTGCTCTTCCCGTGTTTGCTGGTTTGTTCCTGATCCTTGGGAATGAGAGGTTATTAACAGCGGGTACCAGCTTAACATGAAGCAATGGTTAGCAGTTCATAACAATTTTTTCCCCTAAATATAGGAGGAAATTGCTGGCTGTGGTGAACTATAGATGTTTTAATGGCAAGTGCTGTTAAAGGGTTTTACTTCCTGGCTTATTTATTTGTAAATTTTATTTTAATTAGTGCATCGATTTGGAAAGATGTTAATCACTCATATGTAGTTTCTAGCAACTCTTTTCTTTTTGGGTTGGTGCATACTTTTGATGCACTGAGCTGCTTGTGTGGGCGAGCAGCTTACTTTTTAAATGTTTTATGGAAGGCACAAAGTCTCAAAGGTGTTTTATGTGGCAAGCTAAAGATGTAATTTAATAACAACAAATGGTTGAGGGGTTATTCGGGGAAAGTTTGCCTCTGAAATGCTGAAAAATGTAATGGAAAATCCAAATTAACTATGCATGGCACGGTGCTTTCTGTTGCCCCCCAAAAGGACGAGCCTGTGGCTTATTTCGTTTGACTGCTCTTTTTATGGTAGAGTGTGATCCTAAAGTCTTTGCTTTTCCCTGCTGAGTTTCTGCAGCACACGGGGTCCCTGGCTGTGGGACATCTTCCACCGCTTCCCCTGGTACGGGGCTTTCAGGAGCGGTTTCCAGAGTCGGTTCAAAGAGTTGGACCCACTGGCCACTTGCACATTCTGGTTGTGACTGTAATAAACCACGTTTCCCCAGATAAGGAATTTTTTGGCTCTTTCTAGAAGCCCATGTGCTAAGAGACTTACTTGAAAATTCAAATTTTGGGGTGGGGGAAGAAGCGTGATGTTTTAGATGTCTATACAGATATTTTCTACTGCCATCAGCTATCCCCTTCTTGGCACTGAGTTAGGAAGAAGGGGCTGGCTACAGACCCTGGCTTTTCCCTCCTGGCAGCTTGCGGAGCTTGGGGCACTGCCCTCCATCCTCCCAGACAACTCCTGTGTGGCGTTTCAGCTCCTGGTGCCGTCCACTAACGAAGTTACACCTCGCAGAGGAGAGGGATTATAAAGGAAATGTAAAATGATTCGTAGCAGAAGTGGCATGAAATGTCATTACAGGAAAGCAGTGTAGGTGGGGGGACCAAAGGACGGGGAGACCCCTCTTCTGTCCTGGCCAATGGTGTTGATTTTATATAGTGTGGATTTAATATAGCGTTTTAGCCACGTCACTTTTTTTGTACTCTTTTCCTCCCTTTAGTTGTATCGTGTCTTTATTAGGCTTTCTGCTCTGATCTCTCATTTCCTCGGTATTTCCATGGCATTCAGCATAACTGGGTCCCAGACATGGACAAACTGCTATCCAAACAGAAATACCGGGTTTTTTGTGCAAACGCATTTGGGATGAGCAAATGGGATAGCTCTGAGCTCACTCTCACCTTCTTGTTTGCTCTTTCTTGGCAGTGAGATGCTCAGGACTGGGCTTCGACAGCTGGAATAATCTGTAAATTATTGGCAAAAGTTGCAGCCCATTGCACAGGTCTGTGCAGTTATGGGCAGCGGCTCTGTGTAACGCAGCTCTATGGCTTTGCTCCGCATTGCAAATCCAAATTATTTAAATACTTAGGTAGGCAGAGACGTGCGCGGGGGTGGCCTCATCCTAACGTTGCTCTTTTGCTCTCTGAATTTCTTGTGGACAGTTGCGTTTGCTTTATTTTGTCCTTGATTTAAGTACAGCTGGAAAGGCAGCTTAGACTGTATTTAATAACTAGTCCTTCAACACAGAGAGGTGCAGAAAGTAATTTGTCCCCTTGCCAAGCACCAGAAAGAATGGGCATTTTGTTCTTTGCTTCACGGTGATTTTACCTGGGTGTATTATGGAAAGAGAGAAAGACTTGTGCTACTGTTACCCTGCACGCTGTGTTGATTTATTGAAATTGGAGCCTGCGAGTGTGAGTCGCGAGGTACATTCTGACATGGAATTTCTAGGAGAAATATACAATTGGCCTGGTTATTATTTTTTCCCTCCTCCGTTCGCTTGGGCGTGTTTCCAGCTTTTGCACTGAGGAACAAGTCTTTAAATTAGTCTTGAATTTTAACACAATGCAGCTTTGCCTTCATATTCCCAGCATTTTATTATAAAACATCTGAGCTCACGTTCTTGTTTCGTCTCCGTCACCTTACTCACCTGCTCTGAAACGGATAGTTTCTTCTCTCCCCCCCCTCCCCCGCTCCCCTAAAGAGGAATGAATTAAAGAGGCTGCAGACAGTTGTCCTGCTGGGTTGAGACTGTGGCTTCGCTGTGACTTAAATGTCATCGTGCCCCTTCCCTGTGACCTCTGTGTGGGCTCCAGCTGCCTGTGCTGGTGGTGTGCACATCCAGGCAACCCATCGTTGTGGCAGGGGAGCTCCTGGCAGAGCCAAACCTCTCCTGGATGCAGGATTTGCCTCTTTCTGCTCGACACGTGTGGCCAAGGAGATGCTGCGCTCTGTCTCGGAGCAGGCGGGAGGAAGAGGAGGAGCCAGGCTGGGCTGAAGATGGGTTTTATCAGGTTATTGAGCAGGAGCAGACTGCTTGCAGCCGAGCAGAGCAGTAGAGGTTGGGTAGAAGCTTGGACATCATCTGGTCCAAGCCCTGCTTGCACGTGGCCTCAGCAAGCTGGGGATGCACTGGAATGTTTTCCCTTGTTTAGGCCATTCTTAGGTTGTTGTAGAAACTTGGGATGCTGATATTGCCGCAAAGGGTCTTCATGGCCATTTCACTTATAAGATTAATGGCAAAATGGAATATATTTTGTTGGGCTATAACAGAACTTTATCTCTTGTTTAAGTAAAAGCACATGTGAAAGGCAGGAGGGTTTGCTGGGTGAGACGGTGTAGCTGTTGGGTTTTTTTTTTGTGTGTAGGGCTTTATTTTGATTTATGTGCTCATATTTATATATAATTCTGTAGCTGCTTCCGAAACCGGTTAAAGACATTGCAAATGCAGTGGGATGAAAATGTAGGGATTAGAAATGGCCCGTTCATTACAGGTAACGAGGTCTGAGGAAGGCACTCGGCGCAGGTTCAGCTACAGCAGCAAAGGAATTACTGCTGTGCATCGGGGCAGCGCTCTCGCCTGCTGGGAGGAGAAACTCCTCCTCGTATGTAAAGTTACTGGAGGAGGTTTCACTCGGGCATTAGAGCCACATATATAACGCATGGGAGAGTTTCAGCTGTATCTGGTGAATTATGTTCTCACTTCTTAGGCTTTCCATTAAGATCATCACTTAAAACGGATCAGCGTGTGGCCGAGGGAGGACACAGGGCAGCTGAGCGCTGGCTCCCGTGTGGCAGCCAGATGTGCGCTGGCACTGGGAGGGCTGGAGGAGTCAAACCCTCTCGTATCTCGATACAGCCTAATAAAGTGCGGGGTGCCTTGGCTATGGAAAAATTGATGCAGATGAGAAAACCACAGGGAAGGAATTGTTTGGAGACATGGTGCTGTGTTATCCATGTCTAAGATCTGTGAAAAGAGTAAATTCCCTGATAGCAACTCTTGTTAATCTATTTCCACTTAAGCTGTATTAAAATAATATGAAGAAATCCTCCTCTTAATTAATATTGTCAGCATTTGTGTATGTTTTTCCTATTTCATTATTTTTAGAGCAAGAAATTCAGGATGAGTATTTTGTACTGATTCTTCCAGACATATTTTATATCTCCTTATTAGACATCTAAGCTGCTTCTCCACCAGTTTCAAATTATTTACTGGGCAGGTTTTAACTCTTAGAGAAAAACTCTGATCTCAGTTAGAGCTCTGCAAACCCAGCAGGGTTACATTGCAAACAAGCCTTGAATCTGTTCCCATTAACAAATTCTCAACAAATGAACTTGGGATTTGAGCGTTGCAATGCTTCAGATTTTCTCTGTACTTCACCATTAGTGGGTTTCTGTTAATTATTGTCCCTCAGTTATTAACAGGATCAGTGATCGTCAAGTTAAAGCGCTTCCACAGGCTGATGTTTCTCCATGGAAAAAATATCTGCCTCTTGACATGTGTAGTAATTCAGCAAAACACTTCAACACGTGCTTGCTTTGAGCCTGGGAGCGGTCGTTTGCCAACAGATCGGGACCGGGACGGCGGTGGCCTGGCGAAAGCAGCAGTCGTTGCGTTGGGATGGTAAGAGGCAATTTTTGTGAGCACACATAAGGCAAAGAGCTGGAGCTGCTGGTGTGTAGAGACCGTGGCAACTCAGCACAGGTCCTCTGTAGTCTTCCCGCTTTCCTCTCTTCCAGTATGATCAATGGTAAAAAGCCGCCTTCCCTCTCCAGTGAAAGACCGGCTCCCAAGTAATGATGTCCAGCTGTACTGACAAAATGTGATTGCTCATCAGTTTGGTTGATGACTTAATCTGGGGCTGATTAGCATCTTGGAGACTGTCCAGACGATCAAAAATGATGCATAATTTTTGCAGTGGGCCACAGTTTATTTAACATTTTAGCATCCTCCCAGCTCTTGCGTAGTGGCAGGGGCTCGCATTGCGATTGAGGCATGTTCGCTCTCCACAAAGCTTGGTTTTGGGGAGGAAGGGTGGGCTCCTGTCGCAGGGAGGAGGAGGGTGTGAGCTGGAATGGCTTGGCCTTGTGTCACCAGGTCGTAGCTGCAGGGCACATGTTGGTGGCTGGGACTTCAGGGAGTGGAGGTGCAGAGCATCCCGCGCTCACCCCAGAGCATCGCTCCCTTGGGGTAATGATAAATCCATAAGAGTGATAAAAATCCTCTCTTTGCTCCCAATAGCTGCCTCCTTAAGCAACTGAATCCATTTGCTGTTTCTTCTTGCAGCTTTCAGAGCATCACCCCAAGACTTTTGGCTGCGGGGGGCAGTTTGGGGAGCAGGAGGGGGAGGACAAGGCGCAGGGCCACCATCTGCGGCTGCCGGGGCACTGAGCTGCCGCTGAGACGGCTCTGCGGAGGCAGCCCAGCTCCTGCCCCGCAAGGGTTAAAGCTGGAGCAGGGACTGCTGGAAGAGTTCAGTTGTTTCACATTAGGCCAGGGCAGCCCTGGCTGCCTTCCGTGCTCTGGGAGCCGGGGGCCGAGTCCCCAGTGTTAAATCTGCGTAACCGATGCCGTACAACTGGCACCAGCCTTGACCACAAGTGGCCGTTAAAATAAACATCCCCGGGCTTAACTGACAGGCAGGCTCAAGGAGAAACAGGCCTGCATGACGGGGAATATTAAATACCCGGCGAGAACCTAACTTCATCAGGCAAACACACAGAGGCACCCCCCCGCCGCCGCCCCAGCATCGCCCTGGCCCTGCGGCATCAATGGGCGCAGTGTTTGGGGCAGGCGCGTGGCTCTCCCGGGGGGTGACGGGCTGGTGCCAGCGGTAGGGGAACATGCTAGAAATCCAGCCCCGAAACCCGCCCCGGGTAAACACGGTGTGAGCCCCACAGCGGCAGGGGGACCGGCTGGCATGGGCACGGCGGCACCGAGCGGGCAGGCAGAGCCGGGATGGGGGCTGCCATCCCGCCCTTGCTCAGGCTCTGAGCTCCCGCTCCGGGACACTTTGGTGTTAGGAAAGGAGGTAAAAGGCTTTATTAAAAATGAGATGTTTGGCTTAGGTCGGCAGTCTTATTTATAACGATGATTTGCAAGCCCTCCAACTCGGGACAAGTGTGAGGGCATTATTACGTCCACAGGGATAGCAGAGCAACACATTTATTGGGTAGAATTTATCTGTCTACAGAATTTATTTATTTTATTTAGAAAAGCATAGAAACAAGCAACGCTTACAAAACAAGCAAGGCGATTACACAAGTGTAATACTTGACGGACCTCGAGGCGAAAGGATTTGCACGCTCAGATGCACGTTGGTTGGCGCTGGAGGCAAAGATGTCTGCAGGCAACAACCTAAAGCCCCTCTTGGTTAACAAGCCACTCCAGCACGTGCGGCTTAAAATCTGTCACGTTTCCGTGCCGGAAGGTAAACCACCAGGGTTATTAAGAGTGTACTGTACAACTTTCCATACCTAAATTGTCCTTAAAGTTATTACTTTTACCCAAGGAAGGCCTTGAGCAGGATGAGGGCATTTATAACAAGCACTCTTTGTATCCAGATGTCCAAAGATGCCCAAGCCTGTTCCCTGGCATTAGCGGAATTTAATATGTCTATGTGTGTCACTATGAGTGTGTATTATTTCCTAGCAAATTGTCATGTCTTTGAAAGAAGTTACTATTTTAGGCCTTTAATTAAAAGGAAAAAAAAAAGTTATTTGAATGGTTTGCACGCGAGAAGCTGCAGTGGCTGTTTAAGTGGCTGTGGAAGTGCAATTCATCGGCGAGAGGGAGCAGAACTGGCTGCTGGATTCACCCAACTGTTCAGTTTCTGCATCGACTCCTCACAGCAAAGAGTTTTCTTGTGAATTGTTTTACTTGTCCTAAATTCTTTCAGTTTGCATCCTTTGTTACTAGGGAGAAAGCTTAAAATAGAAGTAAGCTCTGCTGAGCTTTTGGCTGCATCTTTGGGGCAGCTACCTGTTTTTTCCTGCTTTCTTGCTCACGTGGGGGCGGGTGACTAATGCAGGAGGTGGCACTCGCTGCGTTTCAGACTCTTATCCTTTGGCAGATGTTTTCTTCCTATTTTCCCCAGGAAACAAAAGAATTGTTTTTATTCCACTCTGCTTTATAAGTGCTCTTAGATGAACAGGAGACTCAGGCCTGAATTCTGAATCGGCCACAGCGTGTCCTGCGGAGCTGGTGCCTCTAACAGTGTAAGGCAGCCTTAGCATGAGCATCACTAAATATCCAAAGAGATGAATAATTTATATGCCCATTTAAAAGGCCCTTTTGACCAAGTATCACAGAGAAATCTTTTTGCCTGCTTACAGTGTATCCAGGAGTTGTACTACAGCTATAGAGAAATAGTTAAATTTGTGAAATACTGTGGGCTAGAATGGGCAGAGTTACCCTAGTCTTTATGTCAGTGTAGTTTCTGGAGGAGAATAGGAATAAGTTATATCACATGTTATTTTATCTGTGTATTCAACTTGGATTGAATTGGCAAAACCATTTTGGATTAAAATTGCTTCTTCATTATAACCTTTTATCATTGCGATCTTGCAATCATTGCAAGACTTGTCAATAAACTGGAAAATGCCAGGTGTTATTGCTGAACAACGGGCTGGACGAACACAGGGAACAAGGTGAAAATGTGTGTTAGGAGTCTCTGTTTCAGTGTCTAAAGCGAAGAGGTGAGGTCTACAGCAGCACAGACGTCTTCTGTCTGCTCCAGGAAGTACTTGGGTGTATTCTCAGTACAGAAGGGTAGAGTAGCTCCATACCCTGTACTTTCCCAGATCCGAAGGACCTTTGTTTTCATTTTTCCCTGCATGACCGGGTAATAAAGAAATAAGAATGTGTTAATCTGGTGCCCCAACAACTAGAGCATGGAGGAGCAGACTTCACCGACGTTACCTGCCCCAGAAGCCCAGGGCTTCTCAACGGCTGTCTGCTGGGACCGTTAGGTGAAACGTGTGTTCCTGATGATAGCCATCCATTTTTGCACCTCTCCGAGGGTTTTTGTTATTTTGGAAGGATGTTGCAAGTTACAGTTAACAGCGTTACAGGAATGCGTGGCAGCTCTTTGTACAAGCATCCAGGAGGACGGATGGGACCTGACCATCTTCAACTCATTTCACCCATTCTAGCCTTGCAAAAACACCTGGTCAGTGTTGGGATTACTCTTTTATTTCGTTTTAATATGAAAGTTTTAATTTACATTATTCTCTTTCTTTTCTAACTTGGCTGAAAGTCTTCTCAGCAAAGCCCAGGTGACTCGCAGCGCTGACCAGCACCAGGATGCCTTTCACACCGTACCCTCAGCCCCTTCCACCCCGTGGATGTTTCATTTACAACTGCTCAAACCAGCTGGTTGGTTGAAATACTCGCATTTGAGACAGATGATGTTGAATGTACTCTGTCTCTCGGGCTGCTGCAGAGTTAAAATGAGGCAGCCCACGATGCTGAGTTCCATCTCCTGCCCTCGGCACTGGATTTGGCGTGGAGCGTGGTGGTGTTCCAGTTCGGAGAATTCAAATGGCCGTCCAGGTAGTCAGTTCCTAATGGCACAATTTACCCTTTGTGAACAGGTTTTATGAAAGATCCCACTGTTTGTCTCAGGATGGGGAGGGGGGGACCCAACAACAAACTAACCCAACTGTAAGCGTCCAGGCCACAAAACTGCCTAATCCAAACACAGGCACGAGCCGGGGGCTTTGCTGGCATTCGCTGCCTGTTGGGTTTTGCCCATGTGTTCCTTGGCCTGGTGCTGAACATCATATTTATGAGCGTACACCAAAAAAAAAAAAAAAAAAAGCCCTCTGAAGGAGATATGATCCTGGTTTTAGCACTAGACTTTTAAAAAGGAAAAAAAGTGAAGTGATGAGGGCCTTTGGGAGAGCAGCCGCAGTACATTTTTAGAGTCATGGATGGTAGGTGAAAGCCCAGGGTCCCTGGGTCTGCCTGAGCGGGCATAGCAGTTGGAAAGGTGTTCAGAAAGATGTTCTTCCACCCTCTTGCTAAATCACTGAATTTGCCTTTCAAAGCACATCCCCAGAGAGAAGGGACCATGCTGCATCGTGAGAGTCTTTGGTGTTGATAGAAAGTAGGCACTAGCTGGTTTGGAAGCACCTTGCAGTTTGGGGCAGATCCACGAGGATGACATGACCCTGCCAGCTCCGTTATCCTGCGCATCTGTATCCGAGGCTTTCCCTGCTGCAGCAAACCTCGCAGCCTCCCGTGCTGGGAAGGGGGGAGCGCTGACACCTTTTGGAGCAGAAAGGCTGACAATAACCTGGCAGCTGCCGCAGTCCCTTGTAGGCATCCTGGGTGCTCACCGGGGTGGCAGAGGGACGTGCTTCTCAGGAGGGTGTCTCCCCTTACCGCGCTTGTTCTCAGCTGAACATAGCGGAGTTGTACCCAGAGACCCAGAAAACGATTTGCCTGTAGATCCTCAGCAGGGAGAGCAGGCTGTGCTCAGGGGATATGGACTTACTCCTAAAAGAATGCAAACTTTTCTTCTTTTTTAATATAGCAGATAGTTTTTCCTCTTCCTTCTCCTCTTCTGACCGTCTTCTATGCGGTAGGTTCCGCTTCAGCTGCTTAGGGCAGCCTGTGACCTGTATTTTGAGTACTTAATTTGAATTTTAAACACTTCTCTGACCCTCTGGGGTAGTTACGGCTCTATCTGTTGGCAGCAGAACACCATCACAGCCCAGCATTCCGCAACTTCTGCTGGAAAACAGAGACCTTGATTTGCAAAGCGATGGGCAGGAGTCCTGGGGCAGCTTTTGGTTCGTGTGTCCTTGTCCCTGTTGTACCCACAGGTTATTGTTATCCATTTCCCATAGCAGACAGCATCCCGGTGCTGCATCCAGAGCTCCCTGCTCATCTGCCACATCCAGGGGCTACAGAAAACCAGGGAATAACCATGGTTTGAAACAGCAAGCTCAGCAAAGCAGCGCTGGCTCTGTGCTGTCTTGCTGTGTGGTGTTGACTGAATATCCTTTTGTTTGCGTTGGTTTAAAAACACACTAATTTTTATATCATTCCACGGCTGCGTTATTGACTAGAGTGTGCCAGGAACGCTGCTGAAAAGGTCAGAAAATCCCAGTTCATTGAAAATCCTCACAGAAAAATACATAGAAAAATGGTCCAGAGAAGACCTTGCAGAGGTCACAGAGGGGAATCATCAGGGGGCTGAACAGGACGGGATTATCAAGGGGACCTTTGAAGTTCCAGACATCTCAGGAAAATGGGCTGTGGGACCCAGAGGTTCCATCTGGTCCCAGCTAAAGTTGAGAGAATGGAAGATGCCTGGTTTCTGGGGTGACCTGTGCTCTTCAGGGTGAAATGCTGACATCCTTCCCTTCCAAACATTTTGTACTGGGGCAGAATAAGGAGCTGCATGCGCTTTAGTGTTGGAAATGTGAAGCACTGTCATCTCAGTCCATTTGATGGTGGAGCTTTGAGTCTTGGAGCCATGATAAATGCTTGACGTGCTGTCCTGTCTCCGTTTTCTCTCCTTTTGGCTGCTTATTCCCGGGATGTGGCAGCCTAGCTGTTGCCTGTTATCTGGTTTACCGGTTGCTCATAAGGGGGTACCTGGTGGGAGCTGGCAAATCCATCATCGCACTCATGTACCAAAGCGATACCTCTGGCCTGCAGGAGAAAAGACTAAATGAACCCAAAAGTAACGCGTATTAAAAGAAAATGTAAAATGGCAGAGGCCACATGAACTAAGCAGAGGTATTTTCTAGCTGTCTAGTCTAACGTTTGGTATCATTTTTCTCTAGGATTACAGGGGCTTTCACCTCATAAATTTGTGCCTGTTTGAGGTCGTTAATCTTTCTTTACATGTTGCTTTGCAATTTTAGAGCTTTGCCACCATCTGGGATCACATTTTAAATGGAGTTTCCACTCAGTACTTTCCTTTTCATGAAATTATTTATATATAGAGAAATATATAATAAATATATCAGGACTGGGTTGTTTTTAAACATTTTCAGAGCTTTCGCAAGGGCTTACCTTGTGTGGAAAAACTTGTCTTCTCTAATAGAGAGCCATAATAGTGACCAATTAAAGGATCATATTTGCAATATGCTCTTAAATGGCAATTTAAAATATTGGTGAGCGACCTGCCTCGTGATCCGCCAGGGAAGGTGAGCTCCATCGGAGAGTGCCGGGCGAGGGAGCGTGTTTCTGTGTCGGAAAATCTGGGAATATGAGATGCGCCAAGAAAGCAGTATCTGATGGCAACTGGTATTAAACCTGGAGAAGGATGGCTGCAGCTCCGCCGCTGCCTTTGGGATGAGACCTGCTTGGTAAGCATGTATTGCCCTTCGCTCCTGTTTCTCATGTACCTTCCAGCCTGGTCCACTCCTGAAACCAAATGTGACCCATCTCTGGTGCTCTTAGTGAACCAGCCTTCTCCCCAAAGGCAGGAATGACCCGCAGCTGGTTGCACCAGCTTCTTCTGGCCCTACCAGAGCCAAGATGTCTGTTCAAGGCCCCGCTAATTATTTTAAAGGGATTTTGAACAAATAAATAGCCTGAACAGTTCAGCAGTTCCTTGTGTAATTTTAGCTCTGGACCCCTCCAAGAATGTGCAGAATAAATAGGTGAATCTGTAGTACATCCACAATTAACGCTATATACGGCAAGCAGCTCGGAGGCATGCTATGGAGGAACAGTGTCAATAAACAGGTATGCCGTGCACCGTGGAAATGTGGTCTGTGTTACTGGAGAAGGATAGCTCTGACCGGGAGGTAGGGTGCAGTCTGGAAAAGCAAACAGTGCAGCTATGGATCCTTCTGCCCCCACCCAACTTGTTGGGATTCAAAAATCCGTCATTTCAGTGTGCCCTTAGTGAAGCACATCCTCGCTCGTGCTGGTGTAAGTCAGGGCTGACTCATCACGAGCAGAGCTTGGCTTTGTAGCTGAATGTCACAGATGTGGCAGGAAGGTTTCACCTACGCTGGTGATTTTGCAAGTGTAACTTTGTGAACAGGGGGGAAAAAAAAAAATTCCTCAGGATATTTTATAATGCCGAGGCATGAAATTGCACAGCAGAATTTTCTCCCAAGACCCTTTCCCCTCCAGCATCTGTAGCCGCATGTGCAGCCATCATTCCCCAAGAAACCCAATGCCCAGACGTGAATCATTTCTCTGATTTTTCATGCTTTTAACTTTTCATTGCTGAGGCTTCGCTCAGCCGGGAAAAGTAGGGACCTGTTTCAGCTTTGAAAAACCTTAGACGGAGGGACGGCTGGGGAAAGGAGTTAAAAATGAAACAGCAGATTTATATATATAAAAAGTAAAAATATATGTTCTACATCTGAAGTTTATTTAGGTCCTTTGGGAGAGTGGCGCGGCACTACGTCTCTACTAAATTGCCAACATTTTATGGTCGTGCTGGCACCGAGTCAAACACACATCTCCTTGGCTTGGGTTGCTGTCTTAAAGCAGGCAGATTCCAGTATGTTTTTCTATGAACTGAATATTGCTATTGACTGGACAAGGGAAGCTCTGCCCAGCAAGAACGTTATTGGTAACTTTTCTTTTTAATAGATCTATCAAGACTTAATTCTTTTGATATTGTGTGACTGAAGAGCCGGCCCCTTGTGACCCACCCGGACATTAGATCTCTGTGCATTTTAAGACAGATACAACTTTTTAATTTTTTCTTATTGTTTTCTTTTGATTGGAATCTGTGAATAATTGGAATATTTTAAAGGGCCTATTTTTAACCGGTTAGCTGTTGTGTAGGCAAGTATGTTAGCAGCATGCACGTGGAGCCTTCTGCACATGAATGTACGTATAAAATATACACGGCACAGGGTGCCGTTGGGATTTACACAGGAGGCCGAGCAGTTCACTGCTCAGTTTCCTTTCAGGACCCTTGCCTACATGTGTATCTTTGTGCAAAATCGCTATGTTGCTCATCAATCAAGGGTGCTGCAGATGTAGAGCACCTACCACAAAGCCTCAGGGCGAGGAAGCAGCAGCCCTCCGTCATCTCCCCCTGTTACGAAGCAGGGTGTTTTGCAGGAGACGTTGGTTACTGTACAGCACGAGACGATCTGACTTCAGTCAAGACACGCATCTTCCCACACCTCCTAGCAGCTGCGAGTGACCCAGTTTATGTCCTTTCTGCTTGCTGCCTCTTGCTCTTCTGCACGGGGCTGGGAAGCCGTTGCTGCTCGGGCTTGGGGAAGTGGAGCTTTGATCTGCAGATGTGTAAGGAGGAAGGGTCAAGATCTGAAGCAGAAGAGACTGGCAGAGAAACAGCCTGTTGGATCACGTTGATCAAATTATGCTCCGCAACGGAGAATCCTTTTTATTTTTCGGTCCAAAGTACAAGAGAACTGAGAGCTTTTCTTAGAAGCTGAGAAAATGAGTTCATGCCTCAGTGCCTTGGGAAGCTGGAGAACTGTGCTTTACAGTTCATCTGTACCTTCCACAAACGCTCAGGAAAACGTTCCATGATACCTTTCAGCCTGCTTTTCCAGGGTACTGCGCTTTGCACCTTTCCATTCATGCCAGAGTCTTCCCTCTCTTTTGACTGTTGGAGCCTCTGGTGCCCGCAGGCTGTTAGTGAAGTGTTTGTTGCGCCAAATTAATCCTGTTTCTTTTGACTCAGTAGTTGCTTCCTCCCATCATTTATTCATATTTGCCATTGTTCCATTTCTGTCTGTTTTTCCAGATTTTTCCCCCATTAAACATGCTCAAATTTGAGTGTTTTGGTTAAGTAGGTGCCTTTCAATGGGAAAAGGAATGGTGGTATCTGGAGTGTACAGGAATATTAATGGTTTGCTTGGTTTTTCACCAAGCCAGTTTTCTGCGATAGGCACCCAGGGTGATGTTTTGAAAGGCTGTCCTTAGTGTTGTTTTAATATTAATGCCCAGTATACTTTTGGTTTTCTGAATCAGTAGATTATCTCAGTTTACCTTATACAAACGGATAGAATAATGGATTTTTTGTTCACCTATTTGAAACTGATTCATTCATAAATTGCCGCTGTTTCTTGAAAGACGCCTTGTGAGCGTGAGCTGTTGCGGTGCTCAGGCGGGCGAGCAGGTCCAGCAGAGGCTCCTGAAGCTTTGCCAGTTTATTGCGTGAAGGAAGGTAAAAACCCACCATTGCAAAGGATAAAACTTACCTGACGTATCTCGGGGCTCCTCATTTGTGATCTTTGAGACCAGGGTCTTCCCTACCCTCCAACTTCACGCTCCCATGCCGCAGGGTTACTGGCGTGGGAGTTGTGCCACTCCTGCTGTAAGAATAACATCCCCAGGCTTGTCTGAGCAGTGGGTTGTTCGAGGACAATGTGGGACTTGTTTTCATGCACACGTGTAGGAGAGCCTGGAGATTTCCCTCGGCTGAGCTGGGGTATCTAACACTGGGATTAAATACTCCGTCGGAGTTTATGTAATGCCATACCAATAAGGAGGCTGAGAGGAGAGACCATGTGGGCTTACAGTCCCAGAGAAGAGCCTTTACTCTGGTGTATAATAGCCTTCTGTTGGGTTTTAGTAGCGTATAGTTTAGTAAATTAGGAGTCTTCAGGTACTTAGCACTTTAATGGTTCTCACTAAGAACATAATTAAACCATAGACCCCTTAGGGAGAAAAAACAGTTTATTGTGCATATTTTTAGAATCTGTTACCAGCCCTCATAAAACCTGGTAGATACAAGCCAGAGAACATGCCTTAGCTGGCGACCCAGAATTCATTCGGCAGCCCCCGCCGAGTGTCGCCCCACAGTCACACGTTACAAATCTGCCCCGTGAATTATGGAATTAATTTTCCCCAATCTGATTTCAAAACGCATTTGCAGCACAGTTTTTCTCTGGCTGCTGGAGGTGTGAGGGAGGCAGAAGGTTTATTATATTGCACCTTGTGCTGACACATAAAGCCGGTTTTTGCTAATCGTTTGTTTTTTTTTTTATTTAAAAACATTTTATGTTTCACAGAGGTATCCAGAAACGGGGCTTGTTGGAGACAAGGGCTCGGCTCTGTTCTTTGCACCGTACGGCTGCCTTGGGCTTGTTTATTTAGTTGCATCTGACTTCAGCTGCATTTTTCTGTGTCTGCGTGTGTCAGGAGTTCACAGTTCTCAATGCAGGGGAACTCCTGGCTGCTTCCTCGGTTGCTTCTCCTTGCAAAGCAGCCACGAAGCAAAGTGTAAAGCTCAAAATCCCCAGCGAAATGATCTGGGTGAAGTGATCCTGGAATGCTTTTCCCTCCTCCTGGACTCTGACACCGCTGCCTCCAACACCACTGCAATGTTTCGGTAGGATATGATTACACGGGGAGAGCACTAGCCATGCCTGTTGGGCACAGTCCCTAACCCCAGCAATGTGCCTGGCAGCTCTCCCCCAGCCCCAGCTGGGTGCTGCGCAGTGGGACCCACCAACCAGGGTGTGGGGTGCCCCCGGCACCCCAGGCAGCCATCAACTTGGGCACAAAAAGAAACCAGAAAGCTTTCCAGCATCGCAGGTGCCGGTGTTCAGCACCGCAGTGATTCACATGTTGCTCTGGGTCTTTGCTCTTGCCTCAACGCCCCTTCCCGAGTAAACACGGCTTTCTCCCCGGGAAACCTGTGCCGTGCTACACCCGTGCTCCCAGCATCTGGAAGGCGTTGGGAGGAACACACACACACACAGTGCTCTCCTCCCCCAGCATCCTGCTAATGAATTTCTGATACAGGCGAATCATTTCTCTATCGCGGCGTTTTGTTCTGTCTACTCGAGGTTTACACACTGGAGAAGCGGTTGCAGCAGTGGGGAGGAAGGGCCCCTTGCTGACAGTGACCCCAGAGGCTCCAGCGCCAGCGCCGCTCTTACCGAACGCGTGCGTTTCCCTCGTGTCAAAACAAGTGCCGAGGAACCGTGTGTTGTTTGTGGCGCGTCTGCCGCTGTTTTAGACTTTCAGTCTTGCCTGTCATCTGAGTTATCTTGCCTGTCGCACAGCATTGCCCCCGCCGACACCGTGATAGCGTCAGCGCTGATAAGGTGAAGGATGGTGATGCTATAGCACCTGGGAGTGAATTTTTAACCCATGCCAGATTTCTGTACTTCACGTCTTTCTCCCCTTTCTCTGCTTCAGGATAAGAATTCGGCTGCTGCCAAGAAGCATAAACGGCAGCAGACGCGGCTGCCCAGCCTGGGCTGTTCCCACACGAGCCCGTATGTGGCTACCGGAGCCCAAACCAAGAACTTTTCTTCTGCTTCTTGTCCCACGCAGTGAGGCTAAAGGCAAGAGTTTTATCTTTCTGCCTTTCAGCACAGCAGACTGAGGGAACAATATCTTGAGTCCCAGCCCAAAGCGACAGGCAGGATTTGCTGGCTGCGGTTGGCTTTGGTAGGCGAGGGCATCAGCGTGAGCCTGTGATGGAGGGGCAGGGGCTGGGGGAACCGAGCGTCACGTTTGATAGCGAAGGGTGGTCATCGCTTTAAAATTAAGCAGTGCCAGCCCAGCCCTGCAAAGCCGCACTCAAATGTATCAGTGCCCTCAAATTAGGGGGTTTAATTACATCTGTCAGTAGGTGTGTAATTGCATGTGTGATACCGCCTGTTCCCTGTGTTCCCCGGCCGTAAGTGCTGCCTGTGTCAGAGGGAGCGGATCCAGGCGTGCCCTGGCACCACGCTGCGGTGGGGGAACCGGCGGTGGCTGCGTGGCAGGAGGGGATAAGCAGGAATGCCACCTTCCCGCAGCTCTGGGGTGTTAGGATCAGGCAGTTACGTGCTGGAAGCCGGCTCATCTCAGGCTAAACGTTACAACCTGTAGGACTGATACCTCATCTAGGTCAGTTTTAGTTAAAGCACTTTAAGAAAAAATGAAATAGAAGAAGCCAAGAAAACAACCTGCCTTTTTGGAAGGATAAAAGCATTTCTCAGCAATTTGGGATCAAGGTAAAAATATCTCTTTGTGAGCCTCCCTGACGTTCTGGGAATGCTCAGGAGCAGTCCAACAAGCAGATTAACTCAAACCAGGTCCCATGTGGAGGGGAAGGACCCTCGGTGGCACCTGGGGCTGCTGCTGCTGCCCCAGGAGGGGGGAGCCCTGACCTCCCACCCCCGTGCCGGAGTGGACTTGGCAGAGCTCCTTGACCCCGACACCGCTCCATCCGGCACCGGTGTCCGAGGAAGGAAGGATGCGGTCTCCTGTCCTAAGGGGTTACAGCAGCCTCAAACCCATATAAAGCAACAACTTTATTAATCCCAGCTTTGCTAATAAGGAATTACAATAGTTGTGGGATTTGGCAGTGGAAGCACACTCAGTTGCCATGCATAGTACAGTATTTTCCCAGTTTTGTTTGTATTTTTGATTTAACTACAAATAATTTAAAGATGTGTTGTGTCTCCTTCAATTAAAATTTGTGTCTTCATCCTCTTTTTTTTTTGTCACAGTTTTAAAACAATACTAATGAATTTGAGCTTGTCAGATGTGCTGAGATAAATTGTTAACTTCTTTCTATTTGTTAAAATTGCAGCATTTCTTAGGGTGGCAGTTATTAACATATCAAGATTTGGGTTTGTTTCCTTTGTAAAATTTGCAGCTTTATTGTACTGGATGGAAGATCTCCCAGTGTCAAAAAATCTCAGGCTGATAGAAGAATAATATTGTCACAAAGCCAGTATGTAAATACCTTAACCAATATAGCATGTTTAGAGGAATTACACTTTCCTCTTCCAAATTGCAATTTTGGAAAGCAACTCTACCACCACATTTATTTCAAATTTAAACATTTTGAAAGAATATCTTCTAGGTTTTGAAATCTGGTTTCCATTCCTGGCTCTGTTTGACCTACTGCGTGACCCTGAGAAAATCCGTTTCTCAGTTTCTGTATCTGCTTAGTGGCTCTGATGAGCTTCAGTACTCATGCAGAGCAATTTAACATCAGTCGGTGTTGAGCTATGTGTAACATTTCAGTATTAAATAATATTAATTTAAGATAAGTGAGGTTTGGTTATGATTAAAAAAGAGAAAATTAAAACTCTTGCATTTTACAAGATGCATTAGTTTAAAAATTCCTTGGCTTTGCACGAAAAAATTTGAATGAATTAATTTTCTCTAGAAAGGAATGAGTGCCCAGAGGCAAAGGATGGTTGTCCTGTGAGCAGACTTGGGGAAATAAGTAAGGAAAAAGGCCAAGAGCTCTGTAGCTCCCCTCGATAATGAGCCTTGGAGGAGGATTGATTCTTTTTTTCCCCCCACCTTTCAGACGCAGCCAGTGCCCAACCCCATCGCCTACTTCATGCATCGCTCGCCGTGGTGGTTTCATCAGTTCGAGACCCTGGTCAATCACTTCATCGAGCTGGTGGTGCCATTCTTTCTCTTCTTGGGACGGCGGATGTGCATCATCCATGGCCTCTTGCAGATCCTTTTCCAGGTGAGACGCTCCTGGGTTTGCTTCCGAAGGGTCACATCTTCGCCCAGGACAGAGCAGAGGGTGTTCGGACCTCTCCCACTGAGAGCTGCCCAGCAGCTGCCTGCAGCTGGGGGCTGTGGGGTGGGCTGTGGGCGGCCAAGGTGTAGATGCTCGTTCCTCACACTGGCTCTGTAACCTGCAGCCAGGACGTGGGCACGTGTGCGGGCAGCGGCTGTGCTGCCAAGGGGCAGCAGCGTGGCTCGCTGGAGCCCACCTTCCCCGAGCAGGGGCAGCATCCAGAGGAGCTGCCTCAATCGGCAGGTCAAGAGTTCAGGCTCAAGTGAATCAAGATGATTCACAGCTATTAACTGTTGGCTCTCGGGTGGTTCGTGCTGCCATGGGCGCTCTTAGTGTGTTGCTGGAGGTTTGTTTCTCTTGCTGCTGGTTTGGTTTCCATTCATATGGGTGGCAGAGAAATGTCAGCCCAGGACCAGTGCAAAGGGTCTGATCCTGTGGCTGCGGGTGGCTGGGGTGAACACTTGCAATTTCTCCAAAAGTTAATTTTTATAGTCATCTTTCAACCTTTGAAGGGAGTTTTTTTATATTTAACATTCAAGAGCTGTTCTTTATCTCTAAAAGCATTTGAGCTGGTGTTTTACAACCTGAGCCTGGGTTCATAGTGATAATCTCCTCAAAAATTAATGGCATTCAAGTTCCAGTTGATTTTGTTTTGGGGTTGGTTTTGTACATGAAGTAAATAAATCTGTGCAAAAGTCAGAGGACAGAAGCTCCTGCATATACACTTTCCCAGACCACATCTGATTCATCTTGTCTCTGCCCCATCATAATTCAAAGAGCTCATTAAACCTCAGCCACTCTGACTCGCAGAAGCGCCGCTTTCGGCCCTGGCTGACTGCAGTGTTTGTTCAGTATCATTTCAGCATCATGAACTTCATACTCGGTAGCTGTTACTGCTTCCTGTAAATACATGTGATGATTAAACTAGAGAACAGCTTATAAACTCTACTGGTAAACCACAAAAATGCTGATTGGATTTTAAAGGTCTGACGTAAAAGCCACGGGATTTGTGCCTTCACAGGGATGCCCACTCTGTCTGCTTCCAAAACACGTCCCGTTGTGTCTGGGTACCACCAAACGTACAGCTGGTACCTCTGCTCGCTCGGCACACATTTTAGCATCAGGTTTGGTTTTGTTGGGATGGATCTTCTCAGGGAGCTGGAGGTCCTGGCAGCAGGGCTCTGACCCAAGAGGTCTCAGGGTATTGCTCCAGGAGGTGCCAGTTGTGTTTGCGATGGGCGTCACGCCTGAGGTTTTCAGTGTCACTGGGAGGATTATATTCAGCCCTACCCTAAAAAAGCATGCTCTTGCGTCCCATGGATGAAGCAAAACATCCCATCTCGGTCGGCTGCACGTTGCAGAAGCAAGCAGCTGTTGAGACATGGTGGAGACACGATTAGCAAGCAGGAATTGTGAGCAGAAATACTGTTGCATGTAAGGAAGCGTAGGGAGGATGGCAATGGCTCTTTCTAAGGTGAGTAGACCCAGAAAGGAGCAGAAGATGCCACGGTGAATGGCCTATCAGAAAGCAAACCACACTGCCAAATTCGGGGCTTTGACACAGCTGCCGTGTCTCGGGGCAGGGCTGTCGTGCTCTGCTCGCTTCTGCATTGACAGAAAAATAATAGCGTAATGGACTGAGATGCTGATGTTTTATCTTCACATCCCTGCCAGTAGAAACTTGCATGACCAAAAAGCCTGACCAGATGCTCCTCTCTCATCCCCTTCTCGGCCCTGGGTTTCTCCATCCTTCCGTGGATGGATGGATGGGCCCTGGGCCCACGGGGGATGCGCCCCAAGCCCCCAGCCTGGGCTCTCCGGCTGCCACTCGCCTCCAGCACCCTCACGGCTCCTCCAAGGGCCCCTAACGAGCGGCAGGACTGTTTGTGTGCTGGGGGACTTCAGACGGAGCCAGTGGGATCTGAAAAAGCCAACTACATACAATAAAGGCTCATAATGACATATTGTAAATGCATGCATCTAACCACCCTTTAATTGGCGCTTTATTGATAGTTTGCAATTACTGACTTATTTCTATCATGGGGGAGTCTGCAAAGGAAAAAAGGGTCCCAGTGTAAAATGCAGCTCTGGTGCATTTATAGCATTTCAACAAAAACCTGTTTATTTAATATTTACTGCCCTTTTCTTCATTCAGAATGACTTTTATTGACAATACTTCTGCTCTGCAAAGGAAGCAATAAAGTTTAATGTTGATATACCACTTAATTCTGCTTTTCAAGATTTGAATTGACATTACATACAAGTTTTATTGGACATTTTATAATTGTTATTGGAGTCATGGTGGCTAGGTTGAGTCAGTGTATTTTTCCAGATTCCAACTGGCCTGGAGAATATTGCTTTGTCAGGAACCCAAAAAAAAGTTGTGCTTTAAAGAAAAAAGTCTTTTTTTTCCTTCTTTTTTTCAAGTGTGAACTTACTCTTCTTGCCTAGTTCACGTTTGTAAGGAAAAAGGCTTAGTGAGTTTGGAAACGTCAGAGAGGAGGGGCTCGGCAGCCCACAGGCTCGGCGGAGCGGAGTGTGCCGGGAGGCTGGATGTCTGTCCCCCACTGGATTCCCGTGGGGTTGTGCCGGTCAGGCCAGAGGCAGACTGTGTTGGTCTCTGTTTGCTGGACTGTCCTGGGCCACCTACCGTGCAGGAGGTTTGGGTGATGACGACTGAAACACGCACTGCGTAGGCGCGTCTCTGCACCGTCCCCTTCTCATGCTTGCCCACCCACTGTCCTCACAAGACCCGAGGAGCTGGGACACCCCATGGTTTTGGTGCTTTGGGTGCACTGATGTTGCTGTGATCTCAGTTTGGGGTCTGCCTGCTCTGATACGTGTCCCCGTAGCTTGAGCTTCCAGAAATCTTCCCCTTTGGCTGCTTTTTGATCTCATATAAATCCAAGAGTCTTACTTATTGCAAGTCTCTCGATATAAATAGTATTTGCTTAGGAAAAAAAATAATCAAGGAGTGGGTTGAATGCTGGCCAGTTCCCATTAGAAAAATCATTATTCATTGTCGCTAACCACCGGATCGGGGAGGGCTTTGTGATTTACAGCTGTGGGTGTAGTTTTTGCAGGACATCTGCACGCAGGGAGATTTTCAGTCTGATTGCAGCACCCAGAGCACGTTTACCAGGATCAAAGGTGAGTGGAGAGAAAATGTCATCCAAGATTTTACAGCCAGGCCCCATCAGCCATTTGTCCCCTGGACAGGCTGCGGAAGAGCTCCCCAGCTGCCAGCACAGCTGCTTGCGATCCCGGCCAAGGGCTTAGGGCTGGGGACTGTCCCCACAGTGCGGCACAGGGTCCCACCAGGCTGCCCGTCTCATGACACCAGGGACACTAAGAGCAGGTGTGTGTCGTCCGCACCGGTGACTCCCTGCTCCCGAGAGAGGTTTGAATGGGCTGTGCTGACCTTGTCATTCATTGCTGCACGAAACCCCAACCCCAAGGAAGCTGTTTGCACTGAAGAGGTGGCTGTGGGGGGTAAGCTTTGGGATGTGGCACCTCCAGGGTTGAGGAGACACTCTCAGCCATACAGTCAGTGCAGCCAACGGGCAGGTTCATGCTCAGCAGGACTAGACGCCTTGACTGTGCCCATCTTGCTTTTTCCTATCACGTGTGTCCCAAAAGCAAAACCTCCCGAACTCCCACCTGCACAGGCTGACATCACCCCATGCGGTGTTTTTCTTCCTTTAGTGTCTGCTGGGGCTCAAAGCCCTCGGGTTTCGGAGACCCAAAGTAGTGCTTTGACCCATCCCACCTGCAAGGGAGCCTGCTCAAAAGTTCTCAGCTGGCATGAAAGCATTAGCAGGTGATGGTGGCAAAGCCTCCCCTTTAGACAGTCTGTGCTGAGAGCTTCCTTTTGCATTTAGAAAGAAATCTTAGATGAAGGACAACCAATTATAGAGCATCTCCAAATGCAAATATGCAGCATTGTTTCAGAAAAACATTCTTTCTAGCATTTACGGTACATAGAAATCCAAATCTAAAACAGAAATTAAACTAAGTGGATGTTTAACTTTTCAACATCGTTAGGGATTTATTGTAAGCAGGTGCCAGGCTTGATGTGCCGAGCAACACTACTGCAAATTGTCTCTGCCAGGAATGAAGCTGGAGGAGAGACTTGTAACTCAGCTCCTTCCCTGCTCAGCTCTGCACCCCAGGCCTGTAAAAGCAAGAAAACTGGAGAAGGACTTTTTACAAGGACATGTAGTGACAAGGGGAAATGGTTTTAAGCTGAAAGAGGGCAGATTTAGATTCAATATCAGGAAGAAATTCTTCCCTGTGAGGGTGGCGAGGCGCTGGCACAGGCTGCCCAGAGCAGCTGTGGGTGCCCCATCCCT
>JAVJGI010000050.1:26146814-26256537 GCA_035590275.1 Ibycter americanus | reverse complement strand
TATGATCTGAAGCATTCAAATTCAATAGCTGATGAGGAAAAACAGCGTAACCTGATTGAACAGTGTCATGTTCTAAAGAAAGCTGCTTTTGAAACTTACGACATTCATATGAGAAAACTAACGGACATTTTTTTTAATCATTAAATAAAGTGTCACCCCTAGCCAGTGCTGTAAACTCTATTTTGATTGTGGCTGCAATAACCCCTTTGGGCGTCATTCAAATTGTACTAAACAGTTTCTGGAGAGTGCTGGTTTCTCTCAAAATAAACCAAAGTCCGGCTTTGACAAGCTCTAATGAAAAACAAATTGTTATATTACTTAGAAAAATAATTTGAAGGAAGTCTGAATTAGTTGTAAAGGTGGAAAAGGTTCAGCTACTTGAAAATAGAAATTTGGAAGGTATTTATTTTAACCATTAAGCCAGTGGCCTTGAAATACAGCCTTGTTTGTTACAGAATGCGCCTAACGAGAGACATGAATCATGCTGTTAATCAGTATGGGAACTTGATTAATTGGAAAGGGGACCGTCAGTGACTCCAACAGGCGGAGCCGCCTGGCAGCAGTCTACGACGGAGCCCTGGAGCTGGTGTGATTTACCATCAGTCATCCTGCTGGCACGCGGAGGGAAACTTTGGAGGGATCCCACAGCCTTGGGCTTGCGGGTTGTTGTTGTTTTTTTTAAAATTGAAAATATAATGTGGTTATTTGGGACACTGTCGACCTTTGATTTTAGGTGCCTCTGTGTTTGGTTGTCCGACTTGAAACGTGCTGCTTTGCCAAGGAGGAGGGTTCAGTGTGTCATGGAGGCATCTTGGTAAGATGTCCAGGGCCGGGATGCCTGTTGTCTCACCTCTGCTACTGATAGTGGGTTTGCTTATTAAACCTGAGAGCGAGCTTTTACGCCCAGCTATGAAACCAGATTTGCGTAGGAGGCCCCCAGGATGCAGAGTGCTGCTATGGCTGTAAAAACGCAGCAGGAAGGTCTGTATTAATTTTCACTGTTGACTGGGGCTCTTGGTTTTGGGGCCAGGAAGAGCTTGAGTGTGTTTGGCCATCCAAGAGCACTGTTCTGTTTCAGAGCAGCGTATATTCGCTCATATGGCAAAAGGATACGGTGGCAGGGAGGGGAGAGAGCGTGCTGCTGCGCCAGAGGGATGGGTTCCAGCTGAATTTCAGGTTCATGGTGGAAGGTGCCACGTGTGCCGGGCTGTCCCCGCGGCGGTGGCCGGGTTCAGTGCCATCAGTGTCATCTCTGTCCCACAGTAACCGCCGTCGCCAAGCCAAGGAGACCCAGGCACCAGGTAGGCTCCGGAGGCCCCGTGTCCTTGGGTGTATTGCTAGCGCTGACATTAAAAGATCACAAGTTAGATCCCAAAATTGCAAGATTTGGTTAAGTATAATGAAAATGCAACCAATTCTGGCTGCCCTTGGTGTTTCTTCCATGTTACAGCCTTCCAGGGTACTCTCAGGTCTCATTTTCTGTGCTGCTTTATGTAGGCTTTACGCCGCTCTCCTCTTCACACTGCATGAACACCTTCCAGAGCCGTATTAAGTGACATGGCTGACATCCACCACATGTGGTCCGTCCCTTGCCAAGGGAAGGGGTTGTGGAGTACTTAGGCTCCTAGGGCTCAGGGGCAGGGTTGGGTGGTGGGGTTTCCCCCCCCCCATTTTAATTTTGCATTTGATTTTCAAGATTTCTTTGCAATCCAGAATCTTTGTGTCTGCAGTCCACTAGCAGAATTTCCAGGTGCTTGGGCTTGAAGAGAAAAATCAATTACAACGATGTTGTCAGTGAAATGATATTAGTTGGCGAGGCTGCAAGAGCTTCAAAACATCTGCACTTTCCAGATGTGATTCACTCGATGCTGCGCTGCAGCATTTGGGTCCAAACAAGGATGGGAGATAAAGTATGTGTTGCACATGTGATTGCATGTATGTGTAAGTGTATGTATAAAACATTGCGTCTAATAAGAGCCAGACCAGCTATAAACCAGAGATGTTACTGAAGTCAGTGACATGATCTTGCACATGCACTGTTACCATATTTCCAGTGATGGTTATTTATTTACATTTAGGTGTAGCTACTAAAGCTAACGAAAACCATTACGATCCATTAACGTTGCCCAAGCCAAAGGACTCACCCACTAATACATGTCAAATGTCTTTAAGCTGTAGATTTAGCCAGTTTCTGTGTATTGACTTGAAATGATGGTAAAGTTCTTCCAAGTTTAATCACATTTTCTGTATACCTTATTGCTGATCTGAACTGGTCACATTGCATCTTCCCTGCCCTTGGCTCTCACCAAGTCTTTGCTTTTCAGCAGGGTGACAGTGGTGATGGTATTTGGATTTTGGTTTCACTCCTCCCACCATCTAGATTACGGGACCTTTAAATAATGTTTTATATTCCATTTCAAAAAAGAAGAAATCAGAACAGCCTAACTGGAAACAGATGGCAGATTATGAACTTTTTTAAAAGGGAATTTATAATACATGTATTATGAAGAGAATCATTTAATAGTGTCAGATATAGATGTGTGAAGACAGAACGTGCCCATTCGAGGAGTGGAAGGGGCTGGGAGTGGGCTGCTGCCTTTGGTGCAGTGTTCTTGGGGGTTAGGGAAGGATTTTGCTGCAGTTAACGGCTACAGCAAGCTCTCCTGGCTGAAAAGAGGTCTTCCTACCCTTCCTGCTCTTTAGTCTTCCCTCTGGTATCACTGGCTGTCGGAGTGGTTTAAATTATGCTCATACCTTGGGTTGCTGGGTCCAGGTTAGCGCAGCCAGGGAGCCCGGTGGGTCGGAGCTCCTCTGAACAAGCTGTCCCCTCCCTCTGCTGGAAACCTGACTCTGCTCTGCCTTTAGCCATGTCCACATTCCCCTGCAGAGACGTAGCTCTACACGCCTTCCTCACCAGCAGGAGTCTTCCTCAGCTGCTGTGCCCGCAGGGAGGGGATGCTGGGCTGTCGGCCGGTGCGGGCTGGCTGCATCCCTGCGGAGCACATGCCGACTGTGCTGGGACCTGATGGGCAAACACCTGAGCTGCAGGTACCAGCACATGGGCCAGACTCCATCAGGGTAACGCAGAGTCCATCGAGACATACCTGTGTACCCCGAGGATACCTTCTGTCCTCCCAGGTGGTCAAGTCTGGGTTTTCTTTATTAATCTGCTTATTTCAATAGGTCATTTTCTGCCAAGTTAAATCACTGCAATTTTATTTGTGTGGATAGTTGGATTTGAGTACACCTTGCGTCAGCTGAATGTACATCAATAAAACCACTCACAGCTCAGAGGTGCAAGTTTTACCAGTATCCCTTGCACAAAGAATGGATATCTTTAATTAAAGCCAATAAAATGAATCCCATGTAATTTCAAAGTAAAGATAAAGCCGTGGAACTTGGTGTCCGGGCTGTTTAGGGATAGAGGCAAAGATGGATTTTGTAGTGTCCTCCTTTGATGAAAATAACTCATTTGCTTTTTCTGGGCCAAGTTGCTGGGTTTAATGTTTCTCTGTAATGATGCTTCCTCCAGAGAGGTTTTATTTTGATTTGGAAGTGTTGGGATGAGGATGCGGCCCTGAGATACTTTAGCCCACACGCAGTTTACACAGCTGTATTATCTGATTCCCCAGGCACCACCAAAGACATTATCTCTTTGGTGATGCAACAGCTAGAAATTGCAGGAAACCTGTGTCACTCATTACTTTCATCTTCCTATAAAAACTGGGGTTTCTTGGAGCCAGTGACTCAGAGAAATTGCCGATTAGTGCAAGATACCCTTCGAGCAGCTGTGGCTTGTTTTTGCCGCGCTGGCCGAGATGAGGGATGTTGCACTCGGATGCAGGCAGCGGTACCCGGCTGTTCCCAGGGTGCGCGCCCACCCATGCGTGGGATGGAGACGCTGCACGATGGTCAGTGGTGATCCTTGCCTGGAGAATTGTTTGTAAACCCCAAGTCTCACCTTCCCTTTCCTTGGTGTAATGCTGGCATTTTGCAGAAGGTAATGGATTTTTCTTGCTGCCATAAGCTGAGTAGGTGGCTGAGCTCAGCTGAGCCTCAAGCCCCAAAATACCTTGTTCCAGGCCAGTGTTTGCAGCACGAGGTCTCACCTCTCTTGCTTTCCTCCAAGGGACTCTTGCATTTTAGTTTCGTCTCTGCCAGGAG
Source organism: Ibycter americanus (assembly GCA_035590275.1). Lineage (NCBI taxonomy): Eukaryota > Metazoa > Chordata > Aves > Falconiformes > Falconidae > Ibycter > Ibycter americanus. Next base: position 26,252,373 of record JAVJGI010000050.1, on the reverse strand, counting down.
CAAACTGACAGTTTATCTGTCCATAGGAGGTGTTCTTGATTAACTGCTCGTTTCACACATATGCAACCTCCTTTGAAGATGGGTTAAGCTGAACAGGAACAACGTAGGTTTGGCCTGGACTGGGTGTCCACATGTGGAGCTATTCAGGAAGAGATATGGCACTTTAAATTTACACCCTACTTTAATTAGAAAAACTTGCAAGCACCGAGAAACCCTAGATCAGTGCCAGTTTTGCAAAGGCTGAGAAAGCGAGTGTCTAAAACAATGTTCCCTACTCATCACATCGGCACTTCTCGTGACTTGTGCTGATGAGAGGAGAGATGAAAGAGAAAATCCCAGAGGTTTTCTGGTAGCCATGCAGCTGATTCATTCAGCTAATAAAGATCCAAGGATCTGAACCCTCTAAAAGCTCAAAAAGCTTCAAAAAGCTTGGTTCCCTTCTGTGAAACATATCATTACTGAGGTCACCCTAGTGTTAGAGGAAGCATCTTTGCGTGCATAGCACGGGTCTCTCCTGGTTGCACAAATCGCGTATGCAAGGTGGTGCAGTGGAGCGGGGAAAAGTCTAGCAGAAAAGCCCACAACATAAGCAGTAAATCATTAGAGCAGTTTGTGAATGGTTAGTAGCAGATTATGGGCTGTGTGGCGTCGCTGTCAGGGTTGGGGGGGCACGTTGGGTTGATTTCTTGCACCTTGCGAGTGAACAAGCAGGGAGGAGGAGAGGGTCAGGTGTTCTGGAGGAGCCCTTCTCCTTGCGATGGTGGGATGCTGCCTGGCTGCCCCTCTTGCTTCTGCAGTGCCTCTGTGTCATCTTGGCTTGTTTCTGTAGCGTTTGGCTAATGGTCTGTGTTGGGTTTGTGCCAACAGCCCAAACCATAGCCGTCTTTCTGAGCTCGGCGCCATCAGCTCAGGGTGGGCTTGAAGGGGCATTCACAGCTGCGTGTGCTCCGTTAACCTTTCTCCCCCAGGGCACAGCAGAACCTTCTGTTTCCCCCCTGAAGGCGTGAAAGCCCCAAATCTGCTCGGAGAGCCAGAGAGGCGCCCGAGCCCGCCGTGCTCCTCCAGCGGCAGTGCCAAGCCATAGCCTTTGTAACCAGCGAAGCCACATGAAAACGAGCAGATGAGATGAGTCCTCCCAGGGCAGCAGCGGTTGCCCCTTAGGCTGCCTGGGTTTGCCAGTGCCTGCAGCGTTAGGTAGTGCCTGGCAGGTACAGATCATTCTGACAGCTGTACTGGTTGTTTCTTTGTGAAGCTCATCTTTGTCCCAGTACAGAGATGAATTTGGTTTCATCCTTACCTTGACCCGCTCCTCTGCAGGAGCCGTTTTTACCCATTTTCCAATCTCTTTTGCTAATACTTGCCTGGACGCTGGGGTCTGTGCTGCCCCGTGCCAGGAGTCCTGAGGCTGGTTAGCGTTCGAGGTGAGAGTTCCCTCTGTATCTTCTTCGGCTGCATCCTCTTTCCTTGAGGAGATGGTGAATTTTGGAAGAGGTTAAATTCTGAAAGCTCAGGTCATTGGTCCTGGGCAAAGTAAGAGGTTGGGGACAGAGGGATTTGCTGAGCTCCGCATTCCTATAGCCTGAAACAGGTTGGGAGAGAAGGAAGGTCAGTCATTCCTCATCTGCCAGTCAACTGTCACATCATGGTCTGTGTTAGAGCACCTGCCAGCTCCTGCTGCTGGGTGCTGTGCAGAGATGCAGAAATACCGTGGCAGTAGAAAACTCGGAACGTAGTCAACATAAATTTAAAAATTTCCTCTGGAAAAACCACACTGCATTGTTTGTTTGGAGCAGGGTTGGGAATGGCAGGAGGGGAGAATGGGAAAAGGACAGGGTTTGCTTTTTATTGCATGAATAATGTCATTTATTCCATAGCCAACCCTTGAAAACCAGCTCTAATCCTCATGCAAATCCCTCTGTAGCAACAACGGCAAATCTGCCAGTTCTCCTAATCAAACACTGATCATTAATGTGGGCCAGAAACCTCAGAGGGAGCCAAGCCAAGGTAAAAGGGTCAGGATCTGCGGGAGGGGGCACTCTGAAACCCAGTGCATCCAATTCAGCTCCGTCTCTGTGATTCAGTGGGCAGATGGGATGGTGCCAGAGACACTACGGGGCCGGTATTTTTCTTTCCTCCCTGCGCAGTGTTCAGGGGCAGACAGTGGGGTCCTAAAGAACTAGAGAGATCACGTTGCTGGGGCTATTTAGAAAAAATGTGACTGCAGATAAGAACTGGATCTTCAAAATGTTGCTGTCCATCCTATGTTCCTTCTCCTTCTCCACCCAGCAAAGGAGAAGCGGTCAGTTCGGGCGGTCGCCTGCCTCTGGCCCTGGTCGCCATCAGTAGAAGGGTTGTTGGTGCCTGCAGTATCTCTGCTGAAGGGTTTTCCTCTGGCCCCCATTACTGATTACTGGAGCTCAGGGGAAGGGGAGGGAGATGTTTTCATGGAAATCTGTACCTCAACTGTCTTGGCAACCAAACCTGAAACGGCTCAAGTCTTTTGCCCCCAACTTCATGTTTATGGTCAATCTGAAACTCCACCTGTGATCACCACATGCGTCCTCTGCAAGACTGCAGTAAATTAAAGCACAACAGGGAATTTTAAGAAATACATCCTCTTCCTTCTTGGAGTCAGGTTACATCGACCTCCAAACATCTGGACACAGTGTCTCAGGGCTCCCAGAGGTTCTGCTGTATTAAAGGTTCATCTGCCTTTGTTAAATTCCCGGCCTTTTCCCTTCCTCGTTGCCTCCTCTTGATTCAGCGTTGCTTTCAGTGCGGCTGGCCATCTATGTAATTGGTATTCCGTGTTCGGTATGTAAAACACACTGTGGAATTGTAGTTACCTTTTGCCATGGGTAAACACAGATCCGTAACCCATTGCCATTTACTGTGCTCGTGGGAGAAGTCTAAAATAAAATACACTCCTTTTTTTTCCAAAGCCTAAATTCCTTCTAAGCTACTGGTTACCAACATCCTAAAAGACTGAAATATAATGTTCATTTTCAAAAAAAAAAATAAAAGCTATTCCCTAGGTCACAAAAATGCATTTGTTGGTATGACGCCCCTTTGCTTTGAAATTCCTTTGCCCGCTCTCCAGGTTGCGCTGGCAGCAGGTTTTAATCACGTCCTGCTCGTTGACGTGAAGAGTGCCGAGGTGGAAGCAAGTAGGTCCTGCTGCCGCTGGGTTTTGTGGAGAGCCCAGAGGAAGAGAGAGATGCAAAAGCCATCAGGTGGCTGTGCCCAAGTTGCAGCTGCCAGTCCGATGGTGGTCTGTGTGGTCCCTTTTCAGAAGATGACATTGAGCTACAGCATCTCATGGAAGTCACCCCATCCTCGCCCCCGGGAGCAGCACATCCCTGTGCTCACCCCCATAGCACCACAACCCTTCAGCTGTTGTGCAAAGATCAACGCCCAGAAGGAAAAAGCAACTCCAGTTTTTTGCTTTCTGCCTTTCAGGCATAGGCCTTAAGGTTTTAAAGACTTTCATATGTGTTTCACTTGATGTGCTCTGAGTATTCCCATTGAAGTTAACTAAGTGGATAAGACTTTGCAGGATTAAAGCCAAATGAGTCCTCACCCACCATGCTGGGAAGTCTTGTTGAAGTGGGTCATTGGAGGGAAAGGAGGAGGAGTCAGTACGGAACTTGCCCCTTTCATTTTATGCTTCTATTTATTTAAAGGATATTCTTTCTAAGACAGATTGGGGGGAGGGAAAAAAAAAAAGCCCCAGGCTGTGGTGTAACCACCACGGTCAGATGTTGTCATGACTACTAAACAAGAAACCTACTTCATGAAATGAAGGAAAACATGAATGTGAAATAAAAGGGAAAAAAGAGAGAGATGATCTTAAAATATTAACTATGATGTAGAGAAAAATATAGACAGACACGGTTAGGAAATTCCAGAAGGAATATGACTTGTTTAATATTTTGTTTAATGTTAATCATAAAGGAAAAGATTGTGAGAGCTCCAAAGAGTGCCAAATGAACTACTCCACACACACTGTGATAAGAGTCCTTGCGGTGGTTTTGCTTGGCTACTTGGGCAGTCAGTGCTCCAGTGGAGACGCCCTGCTCGGATGATGCTTCAGGGATGTAGGTGGTAGTTCTGCTGCGTCTCCCTTTGTGGTGCTTTTTGTCCCTTGCAGTACTGGCGCAGTGTCTGAGTGCAATCCTTCATCCCATCCATGACAGCCAAAATAATCTGTACTTCTATTTAAAATATCAGTAAGTTAGGGAAAGAAATTGTGTTTGGGGATGTGGAGGGGTTTCTGTGGATGGATCAAGTGAGGAATGGATCTGATGTTCCGTAAGCCACAGCTTAATAGTCTTGCAAAGCTGAGGTTGCTGCAGAGGGGTGGCTGGGCGCATCCCCTGCGGCGTGTCTTGGTGGGCTCTGCTCCTGGCTCCATAGGTGCTGTGTCACAGTGCTCCTCTTCTCGCCTCTGCCTTGCCATCTGTCCTCTCCTGAGTTTGGAAAGCACATGGAGATCCTGAAAGCAAAGCGTTTAGAGAAGTCCCAGGCATTCATGATTTGATCACGAGCTCGCAGGCTAGTGACCATTCCTTGTCCAGGGCAAGACCAAAACAGGGAACCCTGAGGGTGTTCAGGACCAGGCTCACCCGCAGACACCTCGGAGCGGTACCAAAGGGCTCCTTTGGAGCTCAGTGGGTCCATGCAAATACCTTTTGTTGTGTTGGGCTGGCATCACTCGTCTGTTTTCTGGTGACAGTGCCCTGCTGTGGCCCAGGGACCCATGGCCACCAGCGCCGTGACAGCAGTGGTGCCACTGCAAGACGCCAGAAGGGAGCTGCTCTGACCACAACTGCCAACCAGTGAGTACTGGGAAATACCTATGTGGTATCTTGGGTGGAAAATCCTGGGCAGAGCTGTAATTTGCTGCTTCGTTAAACTTCCCTCAGTCATGTCTGAGCTGCTCATGTATCTGTCACGCAGAGATTTCAAGGCTAAAATTGCGCATTGGGAGATTAATGCCTTGTGGCACGTCCTGTGCTCCATCGTGTAATTTTGCAGCGGTGGGGCTGGCTGCTCGCGGGCCACATTGGACCCGGCTCTCTGTTTGGCACTCGCTTGTAAACATTTTGGTTTACAGAAACCTTAAGGGTTCCTTCTCACTGTCAGAAGAAATTAAGCTACAAAGCCGTACTAAAACTACCCGTAACAATGTCGGACTTAAGTCTGTAGTGTGAAGGTCCAGGATGCAGATGCCCACAGAGTGCCTTTCCCCCTGCGCCGTCCCGTGCTGCTCTGACCTGGCACCGGCCGTTCACACGCGGCCACGTTGCCAAAGCGCTGATCACGATGTTGACGGTGCAGAAAAACTGGACCAGCAAAACCCTCTGCGGTTTTTTCCCAGCTCCGCGCTGGCGTGCGGCAGCCTGGGAGCGTTCAGATCCCTGCTCTTGCTGATCGCTGCCATTTCACGTGCCCCTGCGGCAGCACCAGCCGGTGCCTGGCACGTCGTGGGCTCTTTTGCCTTGTGCCTTGTTCCTCTTCTTCTGTCTTAATGTCACACTAGCTGTCACCTGGCTCGGAAGAGCTCATCATTCCGCTTTGCTAGATGAAGCCGTTTGAATCACAGAACCAGGCAATGCTGAACTTTTTCTCTCTCTGTTGACAAATCTAATTTGCTGGTGAATAATGAGTAACCTTTTAAAATCAGCCCCATGGCTGATGTTGATGCACTTGGGTTTTGTTGAATGAGTCACATGCTCGCTTTGGAGCGTAGGAGCTTACTCATGGACAGGCAGCTGTATTTCGTCCTCTGCTAGAGATTATTTTGAGCCGGAAAATCTCAAGCCCCATGCAGCCTTTTTCCAAGAGCGCATCTCTTCTTGATAACAGTGCAGCTGCCATTAGGTTCTTGTCAATGCGAGGGCTCGTTGCAGCGTTGCTTCGCCAGCAGTAAGGCTGTCCGACGACAGCTCTTCCTGGAATATTCTGATACACATACATTTTCATTCCTCTTCCAAGGTTCATCTCATATGTAAGCGATCAGTGCAGCAGCATGAGCAGGGATCTCCTTGCAGCTGTGACCTTGAAAGTGGGTGGCATTTTCTGCTTCCTCTCCAGCATCCTCCGGGATCTACATTTCATGTGATCCCATCTGACACAGGCCAAATCTGTGCTGGGAAAAGTAGTACGATACTACCAGGAAATACCCACTGCACTAACCTCTTTATGGTTGAGATCTTCAAAGCTCCCTGTAGGAGACAGGCTCCTTAGGCAGCTTTTGAAGCCATAATATGCCATGTGTGCTGACAGCCACCTATTAGATAAATTGCACAAAGGTTCCTTTGCATGTCTCCCTTCAGAGCACCTTATCTTTTCTGTCTTCCTCTGCTAACCTGAACGCAGGGCTTTAGCTTCTTTGAAATGTTTGCGTTGCTGTCTAGTAAAGGTTTGCATTACTAGCTAGTGCTAAACAGACTGAATCAGCTCTTCCGTTGGAGGTTTATTTCAGTTTCCTACGGGCAAATAAATGAGTGCGCGAACATGCAGATAAAATAAAAGCTCCGCCAGCGAGGCTGGAGCAATGCTGAGCATCCTAGTTCTCCTGGATTCTGCACCTCCTTCCCTGGCTCTGTCCCACCAGCCGTCCTGGGGCATGATTTGGTCCCGTGTAGAAGGAATTGTGTTGGAGGAGGACTGAAACTTCTCCTTTTTTATTCATTTCATAATTTACACCCCGGTCCCATTGTAACCTAAATTACAAGCAAGGCGCCCCAGCACTGAAAAGAAACTGCTGCAGATGGCAGCATAAAAATGTGTTCTGTAACACGTTTTGTGTTTTCTTAAGCATATCTGGTTTTGCCCAACGTACATTTCATTTGCTATTTACTTAAGTCCCTGCCACTGACAGCTTGGGGATTGCTAAGCTACCATCTGGGATGTAAGTAAAATGCCTTGTTTTCCTTCTTTTTCTTTTGGCCATGGAAAATTTAAGAAAAGCTTTATGTCCACCAGTTGGGCATTTCGTATTTTAAATATGCAATGCAACATATCAGCGAGCTGGCTGGTTATATCATATATTTGTCACAATTTTCAACCTCTTTTCTAATACAATGAAGGGAATGGCGTAGGGTGGGGAGCAAGTGTTGCTTTGCTGCCCGCTGCAGAGGCTCTTCCCCAAAGGAGATGCTGAGGCACGGTAACTGTTCTGCACTTTCTTCAGGTTTCTTCTCTTTTTTAAGTTTTTTTTTTTTATTAAACATACCATTTCTACTAAAATTTTTACATTCAATACTTCATTTTTTATCCCTGAGGCTTTTGCAGGCTTTCTTTATTAAAATCAAATGGTAACCCGCCCCAAATAAGGCACTGGCTTATTTTTTCTCGGCGTGTTTTCACGCCACAACTGTTTTCTATTTCTCCTGAGCTTGCAGAAGCCCACGGCCGACAGCTCAGGTCCGCGCGCGTCCGTGTATTAGCTCCAAACGTGCTGCGAGAGGTTGGGTGGGTGGAAAAATCCAGGTCATCGTGGATTTTGAAATACACCCAGCCTTGGCTTTCAGTGACACCGAGTAGCCAACCCAAGTTAAATATTTTACTGCAGATGTTGCTAAGAGCTTAGAGTTACTGAAATTATGTACTTTAATGAGGCAAAGAAAGTAGCTGCAGAAAGATATAAATCAGAGAAGCCACTGATGTTTTCCACCATAGTGTCAAGCTGATCAGATGTGACATCTCTTTTACTTTTGCCTTGTGTTTTCCTTATGCCTGCGGATGTGGTCGTGTCCTTTCCTTTTAACTTGAAAAGGAAAAGATGAGTTTGGGTCTGTGCTGGGATTGAAATGCCAGCGAATTTGGGGAGCGGAGTCCTGGTCCAGCTTTTGCAGCTGGCTGCGATGTCCACAACTGGTCGAACCAAAGCCTTGGATCTCAATTGTTTTGAAAGGGATTCGTAACACCGATCCCGTTTCCCTCTGCCAGGGCTGTCTGACATTTGAGGTACTCAGCCTGCCCATCTAAATTTATTCCAAAGGACACTGTTTTCCCCACACTCTGTCTTTAATACCAATTTAATCCAAATTTTACCAAGACCTGGACAGATACTAGGCAGAAAGCTCGCTATCAGAATAGATTTTTTTCTGATGCGTTCTCCTTCTCTAATGGGGTTAACTCTTATTTTGGCAATTGTTAGATGTGTCTAAATATTGTAGAAAAAGTGAATTTCAAAGGAGCCTGCGAGGACTGTATGTGGAAAGGGAATTGAAGTATTTTTGCCAGAAGTATTTTAGCATTCCTTCAATCAAGGAATATAAACAGTTCCATGTGACTTCAGACTGATCCAGGATTTGAGAGAGCAGGGTTTAATTCACATCTTTTTTTGCAGAGGGAATTTTGAACCCACACGTCTCTCAGTGAAGAATGTCCTAATTAGAGAAAAGGATATTCTGGAAAAAAGGGCTTTCACTTTCTAGTCTTAATACTGTTCTACTTTACTATTGATAATTCAATAATCATCTCGCGTTTATTACACTGGAGTTCTGTGCTTTGCCGTGTAATTGCTGAGCGAGTTACTGATTTATCCTATTGACAGCCTATTCCAGATTGCAATTAAAACAGGATAGCCCTCAAACAACGCTTATTGCTACTAAGGTGACAAATGCTTTTGCTGAACACTTCTTTTCCTATATGTTAATGTTAGGTAATGCTTGCTCTGAAGCAGAAATGGCAAATGCAACGGCGTCTGTGGTTTGACCAGCTCATGAGTCGAACGGCTGGTTTGTCCGTGCGGTGTCTGGGTCCTGTTGAAGCTGGTGGGAAAGCCCCCGCGGAGCTGCGCGCTGGGCTCGGTCCTCTGGAACCCGCCGTGCCTGACGCCCCTGTACCCTGTGAGAAGGACCAAGGCGCTGGGGATGCCGAGCGGGGCGTTCTGCATCCCTGCTGCTGTGTGAAGTGAAAGGACCGTAATTTTGCCACTTGAGCAGGTGACCTTCTACTTGTTTTTATTGCTGATGACTGAATTAAAAACACCGCCATGTGGGAGTGACTTTCCTTAGTCCCATATTCCATATTCCTTAGGAATACAGACCTAAGACCCTCGCATTCAAGGGGATGTATAATTCCATCAACATCCAGGCAGTATTTCCTCTGTTGAGGTCTTCCCACATCCTGGCACTATCTCAATTCATCCATCCGACATTCCCTTCCTTTTTTCCTACCCACTAGGAGATGAGCCGTGCTCTCCATGGCTCACCAAAGTCGTCTTCAGTGTGGTATGGTGTCTAGCTGTGGACAAGGTGTCTAGTGGGCTTCTACCAAACCTTGCATTATGGATAACCACCACCCCGGGTGGTTTCACGGGGACGACCCACCAGCCAGAGGTCCAGCTGCGTGAGCCACGCAGGACCTCCCCACGACCACCCCTCGGCAGCCACATGGCTTCCCATGGGCACAGGCTGTGCCGCGGGTGCGCGGTGTCCCAGCTGCTCCCGAGGCGCTGCAGCCCGCAGCACCGCAGGTATTTGTCGGCATCCGCTCCCAGAAGTGCATCCAGCCAACAGCACCAGCAGCCCGTGTAACTGTTTAGGTTTTTGACAGTTTTATAACCTTAAATTTGCACCTTATGGAAAACTATGACAGTTAATGATTAATTGCCATGTTGGAATTTTTCTTATGATGTCTTAATATCCGAGTATGTGGCAGACCTCAGCAGAGAGGAAAAATAAAAACCTGCAGCAAAATGCTCCCAGAACAACTTGACTGGGCAATTATTGCCTAGTCCAGCTAGTGCCGTCCAAAAGACACGGTTATATTTAGGATTATTTTTTTAAGGCTGCAATGCTATTTACTAGGTGTCCAGCTCCAATTTGAAACCTGTTTCAAAGGAAGCTGTGAAACAATTTTTGACGGGTGCATTCTTCAATCACTTTTCAGTAAGAAACTTGGTTTTGGTATTACAAACCAGCTGCTGGTTGTTAACCGAAACAGGCAAGAGCTCGTCATTAAACACCGCTGCTGTTGCACTCTGAGATGACCTTAATGCTGTGCTAACAAGAAAAAAAAAAGGACTCTCTCATTTTTTTACAGTCAGATGACTGCTTTCAGCTTGTTTGCCATTGAGCTGCCTTATCTTGTGTCTGAGTGTCTCCACTGGTGACAGACCTGGCTGCGTAGCTGCTCCACGTTGACAGGCGAGCTGCCCATCACACCCATCTGCCCGGGGCTGCCGGGGCTGGGAGCTGGGGCAGTCTGCGGTTTGGGGCTGTGGGCAGGAGGGGTGCTTGAAGGGTCCGTAGCCTGACCCTGCTGCTGTTACTATAAGAAGAAAATATCAGGCACAGGGCGGCAGTTCCACTTGCGAGTCACCTCTGCAAGCTCAGGTTGCTGGTCTTCAAGCATCCTGGATGGGAACAGGGTTCCTGGGGAAGGTGCTCAGAGCTGGGTCTGGCCCATGTAATATTTTGATAAGTCCACAGTTTCTGATTGGAAAAAAATCCTTTCCAACTGGCTCTCCCTTTGGAGGAGGCAGAAGGAGGGCAGAGCCCGACGTCCCTCCGGAGCACGTGGTGTGGGGCTCTTTCCAACATAACCCGTCTGGAGATACCACTGAAGCAGAGCACTTCTGCTGGACTCCAACTTTACATTTGCTATAAAAGTATTTTTAATGAGCGGGATGGAGCTGGTTAGCGAAACGCTTGGACCGTTAATAGATGTAGAAATTTTTTTAATGTGCTGTTTGACTTTATTGATGAAATGAGCTAATCGGAACAAGTGCTGCTTTCGTGCCACGTGAAGAAACCCAGGCATGCTCGGGGGGAACAATGCTCTTGTTTTCCACGGCGCTCTTGTCCTGTGGATGGATCCTAAAGGATTTTGTGAACAGCACGTTTGGAGCTGGGTGCCGGCGGTGGGACATTGCTGCTCTTCGGCGGTGTGCCGGAGGGAAGGGCTGCCAGGGCAGCCAGGTCCCGCGGGATGCCGGGAAGGGCTGTGGTGCCCTGGTCCTAACAACCTGACTTGGAGTTTGGGTTGAGATCTGCGTCCTGCTTCTCCCGGCTTCGTAGAAAATTCCATGGTCTCTTTTATGACCATGAGTAATCAGGAACTTGGTTTCACATCCTGTCTCAGAGTCCACACGAGGCCCCGTAATTACATGCTAACAGGGTTTTCTCGGGACTGAAATGGGGCCAGATCCTGATCTCATGCTGGTACAAACCAACAGGGTAGTTTGCTCCAGTAGCTCTGCCTCTTCCTGCTCCACCTTCTCCTGACAGTGACACTTGTTCTGGTGTGACCAGCCAAGCCTTCCACTAACGGTCACGGTTTTGAGTTGGTGCCTGGTGAGTGTTACCTGCCTGCGGGGCTGGGTTGGGTTAGCGGCTGGAATTGGGTTTGAGTCATCCCTCTACAAGCTCAAAAGCTGAGGGTCTCCCTCTCTCGTTTGCCACCTTCTTTTTGTGTGCTGGCACGTTCTCCATGGAGAAACTCTCTCTCCCAAACTTTACCTTGGGAAAGATGCTGCCTTTCCACCCTTAAACAGCATCCGCATCCAGGAGGCCTGCACTGAAATCAACTTTTTGGAGCAAATTGGAGTAAAAGCAGGAAGAAATTTATCGGAAATTCATCCTCTAACATAGAATGCTTCTGAAACCTCGTTGAGGTTTGCTGGTCCGTGCAAGTGCTCTTTGGCCTTGGGTAAAAAAATAAATAAGGTGTTGAAAGGTTTTTGCCATTAAATGTCTTTATGACAGCTCCCCCCTTTAGGAAGTAACTTTACCATCAGGGATGCAAACATGTGGATAATTTAGAGCAGAGTAGCAAAAAAATCCTTCCTTCTGTAAAATTATTCTTCCATTTTATATTGGTCCAACACTTACATAAACAGTCCTTCGGCAGTTATTTAGCCTGTAATGTATTAACATGGAACACTGTAGCCTGTAGCAAAGGAGTCAATGGATCAAGCAACACCGAGAGGTATTTTACATAACAAAGCTGCAGAGCAGAATAAATGTGTCAAAGTCAGTAATTCAGAGACGTCTGGGCTCTGCAGGAGCAGGGCAGGGGCAGTCCAGTCGTGTTTCAGACCCGGAGTGAGCAGCTGAGCCTCAATTCACACACAGTACTTTGCTAATCGAGTTAAACATATAAAGTTTCCTAGAACAAGAATACTTACTACAACGTTTTGGGCTATGTGTTAGATGAAAGAAGCTAAGTTTAACTCTTTTGGCACTGGAATTGTTTCTCATCCCAGCATCCCAGCCCCAGTCCTGGGTGTTTCGGAAGGGGCAGCCTGCCCTGAGCCGCCGTCCGTCCGTACTTCTGGCCGCTCATCACTGGAGGTCAAGCGGAGTGCTGAAGCATGAGATTTATATATATATATGTATATATATATGTGTGTGTGTGTATATATATATATAAACCCATAATCACTCTACTTTCACTCTCTTGCTTCTCTTTAAAAATGTTTCCATTGAAAATCTGGAAATGGTGCTTGTCCATAGAAATGCTCTGCAGTCAAATCCCATAATCTGTGGGAACTACAGTAGGTGGTTCATATAGCTACAAATTAAAAATGAGTAGGGAGTGAGACATTTATATTGCTTCACATTTAGATCAAGAACAAATGTGGGGTATATAACACGAATGGAAAAGGTTTGGTTCCCTATTGCTTTAGCACAGTTCTGTTTGTAACTTTAGACCAGGTACTTAGACGGGGGATTGCAAAAGCCTTACAGTGCAATTTGTAATATGTCAAAGTCTGACCCAGTTCAAAGACAAGTTTTAGCGAAGATTGCTGCACGATTGCATTTCTGCATCCATAGTTACTTTATTCCTCAACAGTTATTTTATTCCTCAATATTTCCATTACGTATTTGTAAGTTCAGGGGAGTCTCCATCTATACGAGTATTTATAAATATTATAAATGCTAACTTCTGCTTTTTAGGGATAAATATGAGGCTTTTTTAACATGTCAGAAAACAAGAATTGGTATATAGCATGTGAATTATAAAATGCTTTGAATTCTCCCTAATTCCTCTGGCTGTAAATGAATTATTTGCCTATCTTCGGTCTCACTTGAGGTGCATAGCGCATGTGTGCAGCTGTGCAATGGACATCTCAAGGTTTATTATTTCCTTATTTCTGTATTAAATGTGGTAATAATATGTGGGTTCTGTCCTATCATCTTGTGGGAAGGAAATACTTAGCCTTTGCCTATGAAATCATGGTTTGGATACCAAATTTGGGCTATTTCGTGACTCTGCTGTATTCCCAGTAAGCTGGGTAGGTGCTTCCACCCCTTTTGGGAACTCAGGGCTGAGGTCTCTGGGGGGTGTCCAGGTGCCCTGAGATCAGGTGTTCCCATGACATGTAGGGGATGGGGAAAGGCACTTTGCTTTCCCTTGTGGGATGCCTGTTGTAATGTGAATTAAGTTGAGGTCACCTAATTGACTGCACGTCCAAAAGTGAACCAAAGTCAAACCACATTCTTCTTTCTCATCTTACCAGCACAACTGACTGTGCTCATTTTTCTCCTGGTGCTCCCAGTAGCTTTCTGAACTTCTGTGAGATTCACAAAACCATTTTATCTGCTGTCTAAAACAGAGCAAGTGGACAAGGGTAACTGTTTTCCTCTGTGTTTTTCTGCACTAAGTGGCTCTGGAAAGCAGAGATTAAATCCTCATGCAAATATCAAATCAAGAAGTTAACAAGAGATTAAGTTAATAATAGGGGAAAATTAAATGTTTTTGCTGTTGTCATTTAATGGGAATTTTTTGCCCATGCCTACAATAACTTTTGGGAAAAACTACATATATAAGTATTTTTCAAACTGAAACCAGATGGGGGAACGATAGCCTGTTTTTCTTTGTGGGAGGCTATGTTTTCATGGTACGCAAGTAACTGGAGGCACATTAAAATCAAATTTGGCTTTTGAGGCTTGTCCTTCCTATCTCTTACAGGAAGGACCAATTTTTGATGTTAGGAGTTTCAGCTTGTCCTAAGAGTAGGAGATCCTTTGGCGGCGGGGCCGCAGGTTTCAAAGGAGCCGAGTTAACAGATTAACCAAAACGAAAGCGATGTATGCCTGTTCAGAGGATGCTGGTATTTTCCTTTGAAAGACCCATCCCAGGCACAGATGGGACAGGGACTGTGGGTGATGCAGTGTCTGTGCCACCGTCCGCCTTTCACCCAGCCGGGCTGCTGGGTGCCTGGAGGAAAGCCGGAGAGCAAGCTGGCTGGGGAGCGAGGAGTGATGCTGGGGGACTGGGCAAACAGACCGAGGTGGGTGATGGCAAATCTCCCTTTCCCTGGGTGTCACCCGTACCACCAGGATTTCTCACCCTCTGCTCAAAGGCATGGCTTGGCTGGGGCGTTTCCAAACTCCCACTTCTCTGTGGGTCCCACGGGGAGCCGAGCAGCCCTTAGTGCCTTCGCTCAGCTGTGGGAGATAAGCCTGGTGCAGGCATTCCTCTCAGCTGGGACCCTTGACGTTAGTCCCATGTGGCTGTGGAGTAGCACTGTTGTCACATGTGGGGTGGAAAGGGATGGTGACCAGATGCTCCGAAGGCCACTGCTTTCCCTGGTAGCTCCAGAGAGCATGGCACATATGGTCTTGGGTGCTGACATGGACTCCTCCTTACCTCTACTCCTTCGTAAGGATTCATAAAATCCAGCTTCAGAGACTGATTTCCTCTTTCTTGGTGGCACGTGAAGTCCGTTACAGAGCATTCTGAAGTTCTGGAGATCCAGCAGCGGGTCCCTCGGGAGGAGGGGGTCTTTGCTGTCGCAGTCAGCTGAGCTGACCGTGTGTGACTCTGGGATCCGCGATGAGAAGGTGCACGTGGGACCCAGGCACCGCAGTTTTGACAGCGCGCAGATGAGGCGGCTGTTTTCTCTCCAGCTTTCACTAGCACAGAGTGAGTAAGCGCTTGTTTATTTTGTGTGTAATGAAGGCATTTACTTTTGTTTTTTCTATATCTTATTTTTTCTAATCGATAAATTCGGTCTGTGTTTTATCTTGAAATGATTAGTTCATTTTTTTGTAATAGTCATCACTAAAAAGTCACATCTCACGTGGCCGTTGGTATAATTAATACCAGTAACAAAGCAGGATGACCTCAGCCACAGGCAGGGGAGAGCTGGAAAGTACTTCGCTAAGTTAGATCTTTTCAAATTATCTGAGCCTAAAGAATTCTATCCTAGGGCTGTTAAAGAGCTGGTTGTTGAAATCCTGTCAACATCAGTGATTATCTTTGAGAATACATAGAACACAGGTGAAGTAATGAAAGAACGGAGAAGAGCTAATAAAGTACCTGTCCTCAAAGAGAGAAAAAGGGAAGAGCCAGGACATTACAGAGCCGTTACTGGAAAAATACTGGGGAAAAATGATGAAACAGGCCATTTCTAAATACTCCCGAAAAAACAAGAGGGATAACTACAGCCGTCGTGGTTTTGCCAAGAGCAGACCATGTAAAAGCAGTCTTCTTTCCTTCACTGACAAAACAAGGCGCATGAATAGAGGATAAACAATATATGCTTTTACTGAGGCTTTTGAAACTGTTTCACATAAAATCTCATAAACAACCCAAGAAAACAGGGTCTGTAAGAAGTAGGAAATACTGTCTGGCGGACAAAACGGGTTGGAAAGCCTATTCAGCAGTTATCAATGGCTCACTGTCAGAGGGAAGGATTTATCAGGGGGACTTCCCCAGGGTCTATCTGGGGATGTTCTGGGGTTTCATTAATGATGTCTAATATTAGTAGACTGTGCTCAGGTAGAGAGTGTTGGCGCATGTGATGAATATTCAGAATAATCTTGGCAATGCGATCGAGTCAGATGGGCCGCACTGCTGGAGAAAGGGCAAACATCCTACTGGAATATGTAAATTCTTTATGCTGCGAGTATATCAATCCTTCCTGCTCTCCGCCGCGGGTAAGGCTAGAGCTGAAAGCTGTGGGTCGGTTTTGGGCATTCCCTTCAGGAAAGATATGTCCCAGCTGCAGAAAATCCAGTGGACAGTGAGAATGAGCAGAGATGTAGGGACCGGATTCACAAGGCAGGCTTGGACCCGCTGGGATCATTTAATCCGAACGAGGACATTACTGGGAGGGAGGAGGCAGCGGGCAAAGGGCAGTTTTCGCCTCTCTGAAAGGCTGTTGAAGATAGAACAGTCCCATGCCAGTCAGCGAGAAGGGGTCACGGGATTAAATATTGTCAAGGAAGAGTCGGGCTAGATATCAGGAATAATTTAAAGCTAGTGGAGCAGTGGAGCAGGTAGCCCGGGAAGGCCAGGAACCTGGCTCCATCACTCCACAAGGCTTCTAGGAAGAGTTTAGAGAAACACACTCCGGTGCAAGTAGAGACAGCTGTACCTTGGGGCAGCAGGAAAGACTGGACAGCTTCTTGAGGTCTCCTCCAGCCCTCTGCTCCTATGTTTTTCTCTTTAAACAAATTATAGTCCTTCCAGGAACCCCGGTTTTGGCTCTTCTGTGCCAAAGGCTGAGAATCAGAGAGCTCCAGCGCTGTGCGGTGACCATGGCCCCCTGCTCGGACGGAGCCTGCAGGCTCCAGCCAGCCCTCCACTGTGTTTAAGAGTTTACAGCCCGTTGTTGTTCCTTCTGGACAAATATACAGTCTGCTACAGAGAATATGAGCTTCTCCTACCTACTGTATGTTTATAACAATCTGTGATTGAAAAAAAAATAAAAACCAGCCAAACAAAGAAGTCTAACCTGTAAAAACATTATGGGTGTAGGTGCCCGTTTTCTGACGGAGGGGTTTGGTAACAGTGCAGGGGACAGAAATGTAAGGAATAATTGTTTTTGGGCCTAGAACCAGGAAAACTACTTTTCCAAATTAATCCAGTGAGAGCCATGAATCCACAGTATTTCATATCACACTTCATAAAACTCCAGTCATAATCCATAAAACTGACATTATTAGATTAAAAACCTCAGTTCCTCCTATAAGGAGCTCGCTCATTAGACATGCTGTAGTTTTATAACCTTAAAGTTCCTACCCAATTACCATGATTAATACTGTGCTTTAATAAAAATTTTTTAAAAATCACCACAGGGGTTGATACCATGTGTTTGTTATAATTGTGCATTTAAATATTGTCCAGCAAGAGAAAGACTTTGCTCAGTAAACACAAACGCAGAGCAAGGTGGGGAGGGCACAGCCCATCCAGCGCAGCAGAGGTCTGGGGGGTGGCGGGGGGGTACGGGTGGGTTGTGAGCGTGGTAGGGGTACAGAATGGCCAAGTCTGGCATGGTGCAAAGGGTGGCGTGACTCTGAGGTGCTGGTGACAAACTCTTCTTCTTCATGCAGCCGATGGGACAGGAACAGCGATGCTGCCCATGCTCTGCCAGACCAGCAGCACCAGCTCCCGGAGGGGTTTGGTGCCCTTGTCCCCAACGGGGGGTGGAGGAGGTCCGGCCCCCACACACCTGCTCTGCTACCACATGGGTGAAATGAGACCTTGGGAAGTTGGGTGGCTCACCCCAAATCCCCGGCGCCCGCATCAGGCGTGCCCCTCCGTCAGCTGCCGGGGCAGGAGGCGAGCAGACGGCGAGCGGAGATCGCTGCCCTCGCTGCCCTCGCTGCCCTCGCTGCCCGGAGAGACTCGTGGTCCATTAAACTTCCCACCAGGAGCCAGCATGGCTCCGCTTTGCCAGGGCGGGGAGAGCGGGACACAGACACTTAGGAGGTTTCACGCAGAAAAGGCAGGACTTAGGTAAATGTCTGTTGCCTGCCAAGGCAAGTAGTAGTTTGATCGCAAAGGATCGGCTAGCCCCAGGGATCTGCGCCGGCAGGATCAGCGCTGCAGAAGGCACCGGCTGCTGGGCTGGCAGAGCTTCGCCCTTGACGCTGGCCCGGCACGTCGAGCGAGGGACCTGCACCTCGGGCAAAACCTCGCCAGACCCATCGCCAGCACAGCCACCCGGCGGCAAGTCTGGAAAACTATCTGTTTGCCTGTTATTGACTTGGAAGCGGGAGTTCCCTTGGGGTTTATTTTCGCGAGGCTGAGGGCTCAGGGTGCTCAGCCCCCGGGCAGGGTGCAGTGTTCACCTGGGGCTGAGGCTGCCGCCAGTGCCCAGGCAGCAGGCGCGGCGGGTGTGAGCATCGAGGCTCGACTGGAATAACTGAAGTTAAAAACGTGTCAGGTTCGTGATTCCACCCACAGACCAGGAAACGCCAAACTTGTATTATTTTTGAATCCCCTGATTTTTAAGGGCTGGTGGAAATAAGATATCTTGCTTCTGACTTCCAAGCAATAAAGAGGTGAATCACTGCTCAAAAAAACCTCCCGTGGACCACCCAGTCGCTCCGTACAAAGCTGTAAAACGAGCTTCGGCAGAAGTGGCAAAGTGCAGAACTGTTTTCTTAATGTTACTGCAATTGCACGAGGCAAATCACATCAGAAAAGGATCAGAGTTTCCTAGCAAAGTAGCTAAGTGAGAAGCGTGTTAATGAATACAGGCTGATTAATATGCACTGAACTAAATCACGTTCGGGTCAAAGGGGGAGCACCAAACCTCGAGTATGTTATGTTCAAGGACCTAACGTGTGTGTAATTCAGATTTAAATACTTTTTTCCCCTCATAATTCTGGATAATTATTCAACTCTGGTTAAATAAGTGATTATTTTTTGAACTAAATAATAGTTGGGACTTTTGTTACATACTGTAATTGGTCGGATCTCTCATTTTGTTAAGATTATGTTGCTCCGTTACTGAAGAGTCCTGCTGGGGTTTTGAAAACTGTAACTTGCAAATCACCGTATTTAAAGAAATGGTGCCAATCATATAATATATATGAAATGGCATGTTTTTAATATTTATTTGTTGTCATTTCTTAATGAGAAAACATACATCTTTTTAACAGAACGCTGGCTGTAAGTCCTCAGACCAAAATTGTGCGTGTGTTACTGGTGTTTGCATTGTGGAATAGTATTTTGGGAGACCACCGCGTATTTTCGAGTGGGAGAGCGAGCACCACAGTGAGCCTGGTTCAGGGAGGGAGAGGGCACGCTGCATGGGGGCACTCCGGGATAAACCATAGGGAAACTCCAGGGACCAGCGCTTGGGCATGGAGGTATTTGAAGGGACTTGTAATTAAGACATCAGATGTGTAATTGGGAGATGTGCATCCTATTTCGGGTTCTGCTGCGAGACTCCTTATGTGATCCTGAGTGAGTTTCTCTAGGCTGATGTCCCCAGAGAGCGTTGCTGAAATAAGAATTAGGTGCCAAAATTCTTCCGCTCTCTGCCTGTAACACAGCTGGAATACATCCTAATTTTGATCTAACTTTGTCCGGTATGTTTAGATTAATATTTTTTCAGGACAGGAACTGTCCTCTTACCATCTGTTTTGGCAAGTCCAAGCTAAATGGGTCCACGTTGCAGTTGGAGCCTCCTCGTGTTACGTGAGTGTAACCAAGTCCTAATGACAAACCTCCAGGTAATGCCCAAAAGCCCTTGAAAACAGATCAAGTGTGCTGCTTGTGAAGTAAGGTGGTGGGCTCGTTTCCTTGTTCCTGCCCATATGGTGGGCAGTGCCATGGAGACCTTGCTCTTGAACAAGCCCCAGCAGAGGTTGGAGACCTCTGAGTGAGGCCAAGAGACACCTCTCTAAAAGCCAAGAGCAGCATGAAGAATACGTAAAAAATATATTGCAGCATTCCCAGGCATCCCAGGATTTCAGCAAAGACCTGCTGTTGGATGATCTGCCTTGTGCTGTAGGGAATTATACCACAGGATCGCAGAATCATTCGGGTTGGAAAAGACCTTTAAGATCATCAAGGCCAACTGATGACCCAGCACTGCCAAGCCCACCAGTAACCATGTCCCTGAGCACCGCACCTACACGGTTTTTGAACACCCCCAGGGATGGTGACTCCACCGCCTCCCTGGGCAGCCTGTTCCAGTGCCTGACCATCCTTTCAGTGAAGAAATTTTTCCTAATAACCCATCTACATCTCCCCTGATGCAACTTGAGGCTGTTTCCTCTTGTCCTGTCCCTTGTTACCCGGGAGGAGATACCAACCCCCTTGACACTGGCTACACCGCCCTGGCCAGAGGAGCCTGCAAGGTTCCGTAAGTTTTCCTCTTTGCTTGGGATGTAGCTTTTTGGTGTTCATTGTGGGGGTTTTTGTGTATGTTGGAGAAGGCAGGCCCCAAGGTGTGCTTTGCCGTGGAAGTGGGAAGTTTGTGATGGTCTCCAGCTCCCAGGGGATCTTCTTGGGGTTGGCTTGGGTTGGCTTTTCAAGGCAGCCGGGTTTCCTCCAGAGACCTGCCGTCCTCGGTGCAGCATGGGCTGGAGGAGCAGTGGGGAGCTTCAGCTGTGCCTTGCCGTTCTGTGGTCAGTCCTTCAGCTTCTGCCTCCCCTCAGAGCTTCCAAAAGCTTTGTCGCTTGTTCCCTTAGAGGAGGAGACCTGTGGCAAGGCTGAGGTTGGTTTGGCAGGAGTGTGGTCCACACAACAGCTCGTCTGCCTGCGGCGGGATGCTGGGGGTGTTGTGGCTTCACACGTTTGGTCTTGCACTGTCTTGAAAGTCTTCCTTGACCACATGTGCTAAAATTGTGAGTAAACAGTTCACGGGAGGATAAAGTTCAGCTGTGTGAATGGAGAAGTGTTCTTTAAATAAAATAATAGTGGTGCCAATCAAGGTTACAGCTTTCAACCCAGCTGGAAGGTGGTGAAGTTCTCATTAGCTCGTCTGAAGGATGAAAAATAACTTTCTTACATCAGGGCATTGTTTTTTGACATGTAATACATGAAGTCAGCTTTATAACCTTCATTTTTGATGGATAACATGGTGAGATTACTTTCTTTCCTTTTTTCCACCTCTTTTGTTTTAATGTGTGAGGAACAGCAAGTTAATTAGGGCTAAATCCTAAGTAACGTGACTAATGGGACAAGAATCCAAAGCGGCCTCAGAACTCAGATAGTCCTGAAGAGGCATCAGCTGCTTTTCTCTTCTTGTCTTTGTGTGCGTGGATTCCCATATACTGTTTTATGCCAACATGCTCAGTTGCTCCTAACACGTTCCTTTGTCACCGCTGCGGTGGCTGGGCAGCCCCAGGGAAACCCAGATGTGTCTTCACGGCCACTGCCCTGGGGTTGGCTTCGTTTGACGTGTCCCTTTGGCACGGGAGCAAGTTCACAGCGTCCGTTCTGCATCTGCTGCAAGTCTTGGTGTCAGCAAGGCTGAGCTGGCAGCGATCCCTTCTCAGATGAAACGTGGAGCAATTAAGTGCTTCAGGTGCTTTTGATTAAAAACCACATTGTGTATGAAAGGAAAGCGATGGATTTTTGAGTCCCTCAGTTCTCAGCATCCTTGGCGGTGTCAGTGCTACCCTGGGCTCCTGCCTTCCAGAGGTTAATGGGCAGATGGGATGAAATCAGGCTGTGCAACGCACGGGGTGATGCACCACGGGTTAGGAGCAGAGATGTCTGTGTGATGGTGGGAACCGTGTATTTGGAAATGGCTTATGTGTAGGGAGACTTGTGTGCACGCGTTGTCGAGCACTAACGTGACACCTCAGCGGAAAAGATAAATGTGGTGTTAAAACACAGCGGTAGGGGTAGGTCTGGTTGAGCATGAGAAACGTTAGCATCGCAGTACAAGTTCCTGGTGAGACCCATCTGATATCCTCCGTACGGTCCTTGTCAGCACCCGGAAAGATTGATTGAACCTTGCTCGGGCTGAGGGCATGGCTGCGGGGATGAGCAGGCAGGGAGTTCCTCTGGGAGAGGAAACCAGAGCGGTTTGGCGTGCTTTAAATACAAATAAAACAGGGAGGTGTATGAACAGGTTAAATAGTGACTTAGAAAAAGTGAATAAGTATAGACCGGGTTTGAATAAATTTAGGCTAGAAAAACAGAAGTTAAAACCAATGCTTGTAAGGAAGCAGAAGATGCTCTGTGCGTTCGGGTTTACATGATGCTCTAACGAAAGGCTGTGGCGGGGCGCTGGCACGTACCTGGAGCGGGGATTTACCTGCACCTTCCCCGTGGCTGATGTGTGACCATGGCAAGGAAGCTGCAGAATGAAGCCATGTACTGTGAAGACGTGATTCGTGACCAAGGATAAACGGGCAGTGCTCACAGACGACCCGCCTGATGCTCATTTGGACTTGGAAGGGCAAGAAGGTTCCTCATATTTTTCAGGTCATTGTAAGAGTAAGACAGAAAATAACATGTGCCTACAAAAAGCCTTTCCCAATGTGTACAGATATTTATGGAGACTCCTCCAAAGGCTCACAGATTTTTCCACTTTCTCTGCCTTACACATGCAAGACATTCTCCTAAACGGCCAATAAAAGCTAAAATTAAGAAAAAAAAAACTCTTAAAAAATGCACACTTCTATATTTAATGCTGCTTTTTAATTAGAAGTTCCAATATTTCCTTCTGAAGGGTTTCGGGAACGTTGTTGTCACAGATACATTGGCATAAGCAGGAAGCGGACGATTCCCCTGGGACCAAACCTCTGCGCCGTCACCGGGAGCACTATGGAAATGAAGTCACACTGTACCCTGGCTGATCTTCCTCCTGCTGAAAGGCAGGGCAGAGCTCGCGTTGCGAGCCTGTGGGGTACATTTGAGCTGTAGCCTGGGCAGGGAGGGGAAGGTTTGCCATCACTGTTGCAATCATGGAAAATCAGCAGTTTGGGCTAGGGTGCTAAAATTCACCCGGCGTTTCCTTCACCACACTTTCCTGTTGTCATTTAAGCAGATGCAACACCCTCTGCTGCTTTCTTCCCTGTTTAGGTGCTTCTGATCATAAGCGGGAACCTGAGTTTCCTCAACTGGCTAACCATCGTGCCCAGCATCGCCTGCTTCGACGACGCCAGCCTGGCGTTCCTCTTCAGCTCCAGACGAGGAGGGGTGAGAGAGCGAGTGATGCGGATGCAGCACCAAGAGCCGGTGGGGGGGCAGCTGCCCCGCGGTGAGTTACTCCCAGAGCAGGGAGAAGTTGACATGTTCGGTGTGCTTGTCTCAGAAGCTGTCATCTCCTTCTGGAGCAAACCTGGGTGGGCAGGGAGATGGCTCTGCCCCTGCGTGATCTCCTCTGGGGGTTGGAGGGTGCTGGAACCTGGTGCATAAGAGTCTGTGGGGGCATTGCCATGGGGGGGTTGCCCTGGGGGGGTTGTCCTGGGGGGATTGCCCTGGGGGGGTGCCCCAGGGGGGTTGCTGTGGGGGGATTGCCCCAGCATTGCTGCTAGAGGGCATGTACTTCATGCAGGGCTGGTATCCGCAGCGAGTCCAGGTGGCTGCAGCTCTGACACCTCTGCTCCCGAGAGTCAGTCCTCCTGGCTCTCACCTCAGTGAGCATCAGGCTGCACCCCAAAATAAGCAATGTGGGGTTGCCCAATTTATCTTGCAATTTTCTTATTACCTTTGCTTTTTTTAATTTTGTCTATTTAACGTCAAGGGCGAAACATCCAGTGTGGTTTGAGGTGAGGGTTTTGTGTTAGGAGTTGGGTGCAGAAGCAGCTCTCGTGTTTGCTCTCCTCCTTCCCCCATGGCACGGGGGCCCTGGGACCCATCTGCCCTCCTGCCCCTTGCACCCATGGGTGCTAGGGCTGCACGAGCACTCTGCTTCCCTGGGCAAGTAACTGGACATGAGGTTGCTCTTCCAGAAAGAACTAAATTGATTGTTGATCCGTTGTGGGTCCAACAACTCTTTGGCTAACTGGGAAAGAGACCTGACTGCTGGGAAAGGGGCTGTTCCCGGTGCAATGTCCCACTTGGAGGAGGCAAGAGAAGTGGCTGCTGGTGGCCACTGCTGTTAGTGCGCTGTCACGGCAGGAGCGAGCTCCCTGGACTGGGGGGGAGGTGAACTCGTCTTCATACCGTGAATATGGAAAAGCAAATACAAAGGGGTTTGTTACTGAACAGAAGGGACCAGTGTGGTTGATGGTGCCTTCTGAAGGGAGTTTTGAGGCAGCCCTGTTCCAGAAGATCGCCTGCACAAGCAACACAGGCATATTTTTCACAGGGCTGCATGACAGATACGGAGTTGTGTTTGTAGCATTTTTATCAACCGCATATAAGCAACAAATTGCCTATAATATCAACAACGATCACAGATGCTCATTTTTTAAATATACTAAACATCTGTCAGACGAATGAAAAATGTCAACAAGATTCAGCATCTGTCTCTAGTCCTTTCTCATCCACTAAGAGGCACAGCTTATTAACCAG
This sequence comes from Ibycter americanus, assembly GCA_035590275.1. Lineage (NCBI taxonomy): Eukaryota > Metazoa > Chordata > Aves > Falconiformes > Falconidae > Ibycter > Ibycter americanus. The sequence continues at coordinate 26,228,190 of JAVJGI010000050.1, read as the reverse complement.
AAGCGTTAGTTCCAGCAAGGCTAGTGCAGTTCCATTAAACTTTCTGTGTCTCCTATCTTACATATTTTGCTGGAAGAAATATTTAACAGCTTTTCCTCTCTGGTAGCTTTGCTTTAGAGGTTGTGAGAGCCTAGAGCTTTCTTACCAACTGTATTTTGGCATCCAGTCCCAAACAACACTCAAATTACACTTTCCTTTCTGGAGGAGAAGCCAAAGGGTGCCTCTGTGCTATGGCACTCGGTGAGTCACCGTGAGGGGGAGGTAGATCCTTTTTTTGAGGAATTTGCTCCTTTTCTGTGATGTTCTCCAGAAAACCTTACTGAGCCAGGGTGCCCGAGCAAGGAGAACCATCCGTACATACCACTGCTCTGGAGTGTAGATGTGTCCCTGCTCTGGGCCTTTAAAAAGAGGTAATCCATAAGTAAAGGGTAGGGTATCTGTAATATTCTGGGTGATTTTGGATTTCTGCATATTTTTTCTGCTAGCAAAGCAGAGGCTGTTGAGCTGGTGCTGATGGGCTGTGTGGCAAGAGGCTTAGAGGAGCCCTCACCCCTGGGTCACCAGAGCAGAAGACAGGAGGGTGCCCAGCCATGCCCTGCTCGTGACCTGATTTTACAAGGCTCTGGCCACATCCTTGAAGCATGTGCGTGTGTAATTCCTACTGAGACCTTGAATTCCCATCGCTAGTGCTCAGCTCCTGCCTGCTCAATCCAGCTCCCGTTGGCTCATGTCCCATGCTCCTTCCCCAAGTTTTGCTCCATCCTTGCCATGTAGATATTTTTTTTTCTTGTATTAAACCCTTTTTCTCTTTGCCTGAGCTGTGACCCCAAGGGCACGATGACGATCACCACCTGCTGAGGGATGAGCAGTCCATGCACGGCCATAAACGGTGACCTGAGGAGCCGCTGCCCATATGGTGGAGGGCTTTGTGTCTGTACCTGCACTTTAATTACAGGCTAGGAAGTTCAGCCCATCTAAAAGACAAAAAAAATGCCCAACAGACTCGTACTGCTCTTGCAGCAGCACAGGGGGTGAGGGGGAGCATCTCAGCGAGCTCCTTCCCAAATCAAATGATTCTGCAGAAATGTTCTCAGACTAAACAATTATTAATAGCTTCTGAGAGAGGTTCAAATAAACATCCCTCTCCTGCAGAGATAAGGGGAAAGCTACATGCAATTGCTTTGAATCTGATCCTTTGGCTCTTAATGTTAAATAAATTTAAAACAGCCATAAAGGGTAGGAAGCCCTCGGAGGTCACGTCTGCTTATTTGTCCGATTGCAGTAGGTGTCTCCTTAGAGTGAAATCCAGCACAGCCCTGTGCTGCTCCTACAAACCGAGCACCAAAGCGCTGGAAGAGCAACACACATCTCATACATAAACGATAAGCAGCAGAGATTTTGCAAGGGAAGATGAGGTTTGAATGGAGCTAGTGAGCGAGAGGGGGGAAAACGCGGGGAATACGTCTGGGTGGCGAGAGCCTGGGGCAGCGGGGAGGAGGCAGCCGGGCAAGAGCGGAGCTGCCGGAGCTGGAGGCACTCCACGCACGGCTTACAAACCAGGAGGGCAATTTTGAGCAAGGTGCAAGTGCCAGCTGTGCTTTTTCCCCGGTATTAAAGCAATGATTAATCTTACATTTTCGACATTTTTCTTTTTAGCCCTTTCTCAGACTATTTAGAGAAAGGCAGATCTCTGGAGTGATAGCGTGTGGCCCTTGGCAAGGTCGGGCTGATTGCAGCGAAGCCCCAGCCCGAGAGCAGCTGTGAGCACCCGAGCAGGGTCCCGGCCACCACAGGGGGGTCAGGCAGGGGAGCAGGGGGGGCAGAGCCCATCGCCGGCACTGAAATCACCTTCTGCTCTGCTTTTGTGTCCCGAACAGGCTGCTATGTCCGCAAAGCGGTGAACATCTCCTTCGGCCTCCTGATTGCTTATCTCAGCATCCCGGTTGTCCTAAACCTGCTCAGCTCCAGACAAGTCATGAACACCTCGTTCAACCCTCTCAGAATAGTGAACACCTACGGCGCGTTCGGGAGGTACGTGTGTTTTAATGGCACATCCTATAGCTCTGCTCATCTCTCCAGTACAGTCTGATAGCCTGTCTGTGTGCCCTAAACCTAAACAGAAACCCATCCAGTAGCCACTAGACTTGGAATATCTGTTTATGAGAGCAACGGAGAAAAGGAGCAGGTTTCTATCCCACCAAATTATGATTTATGGAATATCTGTTTATGAGAAAGAAGGAGAAAAGGAGCAGGTTTCTTTCCCACTGAGTTACAATTTATTTTCTTTGAGCTGCACTAGTTAGCTCCTTATATTGATGTAGCAAATGTAATAGCAGGATGAAAATATCCGTAAGAGAGTTCATCCAGTGGATAGTCTTCACCATCACCAGCCCGCTTTATTTATGGTGAACTTCTCTTCCCCTGCGCACATTTGCTCTCCCTCATGTAAATAGTCACATAAGCTATTGGGTAGCAGATTTTAGGCCAACAAAAGGAAGTGCTTTTTCCAACGAGTGACTTGGGGAATTCATTGCTACAGGAAACGGTGGAGACGAAAGTATAAATGACCTCAAAAAAGAACAAGACAAATTGAGAGGACAGGCCCAGCAGCAGTCTGGCTGCTGCCTTCAGCTCAGGAAATCCTGCTTATGGCTGCAAGGTGAGGCTGGACAAGGGAGGCATCTCCAGCTGCGGTTGTAACCGGGCTGGGTTTTAGACATCTGAGTCTAGATTTTCTGGGGACAGGTCACCAGGCTTAGGTGAGCCACGGTTGGGGTCACCAGGCTTAAGTGAGCCACAGTCGGGGTCACCAGGCTTAGGTGAGCCATGGTTGGGGTCACCGTAACTGTTCTTCTGTGCTTGTCCCTCCCAGGCTCTTCCAACTGAGAAAACGCTGAAAAACAGAGCTTCATCAGAACAGCTTGCCCCAGGGGCAACAACAGGGCCAGTCTTCTCTGCAGGGACATCTGGGTTTGCCACCACCTTGCTGTGGTGGCTTTGGGGTGTCCCGCAGAGGCCTGAGCCAAGGGGTGGGATGGGCAGCTCTTGGGTTAGTGGGCTTTGGACAAGGTCCCACAGGAGAAGCCACCAGTAATTAAATAGGCTTTAGAAAAGGCGGGGCAGGTTGGCTGTTGAGAGGGCTGGCTGAGCGGATGGTGAAGGGGAGGAGCAGGTCTTACTGTGAGCACTGGAGATGCAGAAGACACCTGGAGCACATGTTTTCCCCAGTTTTTCAAACAGCAGAAATTTCTGTGGAAAGAAAAAAGTTAGAAAAAAACATGATTAAAAATATCAACGCTAGTTGTGGAAAATGCTGAATTTCTCCCTTTTTCTGAGAGAGGGACGAATAACCCCTGAACTTCTTTGAAGGTTGGAGTGGTGAAGCTACGGGAGATTGTTTTCTTTGGGTTGTTGTTCTTTTTCTTCTTCAGCCCATGGTTTCTGTTTCAACAGTTACCAGAACCTAAAGAGCATGTGATGAAATGCTGCTGTAATATGTTTGTAATTCCAGCCTATGTAAACCAATAAAAAGAGGATTGCAGCTTATAATGAATATACGATTATGTGAAACTTGACATATTTTGAATCACACAGTAGGAACATACTTTTATTAGTAATTTGGTGTCCCTGATTTACAGTGTGTTTCTAACCATTGGGCAGCCGGCCACGGCTCATAACTCAGCCCAGCGTATAATATGGAACTTGGCTGGAGAATCCAGAAATCTATTAAATGTAGGTAACAATTATAAACAGAGACATACAGCATTCCTTGAGTTGTAAGCATCTATCACTGGAAGCCACTGGAGGAGAAGGTGGAGGCTGTGTGTTTCCAAACTTTCGGTTTCTTGGGTTGAAGGAGAAGGGACCAAAGTAGTAAAAAATTAAAAGGGTGTTGGGAGCTGGACAACTTTGATAGGCAGAATTACTCAGTTATGTGTTCGTTATGGAAAACAGCTCTCTGGTGTAGGCGAGCGTCACTGGCAGGTCATTGAGAACTTGATGATGGTGTTTTCACGTGGACTCGCCGTGGCCTGGAGAGTTTGCCAACCCCCTGCTCTACCACCTTGCTGTGCAGAGAGAGTCCGGCCAGGCAGCAAAGGGGATACACATGACCTGCCCTAAGGCTGGGATGCTTTTTAACCAAGTTTCTATACATCAGCTGGGTATGGGGGGCTTTTTTGGTTTTTTTTTCTGCTTTTCTTGGCTTGGTTTGCATTGGCTCACACATCTCCCCCTCCTCCTCCTCTTGCTGAGTAATAGCTCCGTGAGACCTGTCTTTCAGCCAGGATGGTGAAATGTTTGGGCATGTAGAGGCAGCTGTTAATGGTGCCCCCAGAGTCAGCTCCTGGGGGGTGCTCCATATGGGGCCACCCACCTCCCCAGGGCCAAGGCAGCAGTAACCAGTTAGCCTGGGCTCATTGGAGCGTGTCCTGCCCTTTGCCATGGCCAAGGTTCGAGCCGCAGCTCAGCACCCTGCGGCCAGCGGCGTTGCAGGGAGAGCCAGGCTCACAAAGGGGATGCTGGAGTGGCCCCAGCTGGAAGCTGCTCTGCTGATCCTGCAGCTTGGAGGTCTCAGGGCCAGACCTTCGCAATGCAGAGGCAGGATTTCTGTGCACAGTCGCCTGTGAAACTTCCCCTGCAGATACCATTGGTGGCTGTGCTGTTAGGGCAGCCACATGTGCCAGTTACCAGCCTGTATTTTTGCACATGGTGCATGCTAAAAACCTGGAGATGGAGCAATGTTTTGTGACCATCCTACAGCTCCGCTTCCTCTTATCATCAGGAGCTTGTAGTCGGAGAGCTCCTGTATCATGGGAGTCATCAGAGTAACAGAAACAAAGGTTTGCTTCAGAAACGTGGGACAGAGAGAGAAGTGGGTGCAGGCTGAAGGTGCTCATCCCAAGTGGGACTTGGGAGACACTCGCTGTGTTCTCCCAATGTCTTGGACAAGTGTCAGTCTTTGATCTAGAAAGACAGACCCATTGATCTCAGTAGGAACCATCTTTTGGGGCCATAATCCCTCCTTGGACTGACACAACTGCAGTGTGATAGAGAGGAGCATGGGAGGGCATGAAAGTTGAAGTTTTCCCTGTACTTTGCTGCTAGAGAGAGACAAGTCTGCTGGACCGACAGGTTCTTTATAGCTTGACCTGTCGGGATCCACCTGTACCACAAGGCCACTGACTCACGTTGCCTTGGTGACTCTCACGAGCTAGCATTCTACATGACCTGAGACAAAACACCATCATGTCGTATCCCACAGCATTACCAAGGAGAGAACAGAAGTCATCCTTCAGGGGACATCCAGCCTGGATCCCAATGACCCCGCTGCCGTCTGGGAGGAGTATGACTTCAAATGCAAGCCTGGGGACTTGAAGAGGAGGCCGTGCTTTATCACCCCCTACCACTACCGCTTGGACTGGCTCATGTGGTTCGCTGCCTTCCAGGTATGTGCCTTTCGCTGTTCTGAGACTTGGGTGTCCCTTGACCAGGAAAAACAATTCAGATGAATTTACTGTGTGTTGGGGTGGGTGGGGGAATGTTTGAAGCCCCTAAGTTAATTATGTTTTAAAAAAAAAAAGCTTGTATTCCTAAAGGACGTCTGCTACTACTGTAATGAAACTTGGAAGTTTTATGTGGGGCTTTTTAATTGTTTCTCAGCAATAACAAGAGTTAAAGACATTAGGAAAGCCCCTAGACTGCCTCTGCCTTGCAAAGCGGTGGCACGGTGGGGCAGAAGCTGCCTTGCAGGGTACCCGGGACTCACCAGGGCTGGCAGCATCCATGGCTGCCCGCTCTGCCGGCCAGCTTGAACCTGTGTCCCTGCTGGGGACACCCCTGGGGACACTGGCAGTTGCTTCCACTGCCCGCCTGCCTACATGTGGACATAGGGTCCCTCAAAATGTTTTCCCCACATGGTATCAGCATACAGGTGACAGCCACAAATTGAAAAAGAGAAGAGGGGAGAAAATTGTGAAATTAATTCTTGTGTGTCTTTTAGCCTATTCTGCAAAATCTTACTCGCGTGAGCATGAGAACTTGGACCAGGTTTTACAAAACTGGGGCTTACAGCAGTGGCATGAGGCAAACCCATCTCAGATTATCACAGGCTTTTCTCTTTGTTCCTGTATCCTCTCCCGGCGTATCCTCTTCCCTCGCTCCTCTCCCCCAGCCCCAAACTTCTCTGTTTGCTTTCTTTGTGGTATTTTCATTTAGGCGCCTTTTGGATTCCTCAGCGATGACATAACCATCGCTCTTTGGCTATGGTTTTATATTTACCCCGCTAGTTTTTGTGTGCTGGAATTTCATTTAATCTGCATTAGGTATGCTTATCCCTCAGCAAGACGACAGTAAAGGTTAAAACTCAAGCCAGCAACGGTGCCCAGCGTTACACGGAGTTGCAGAAGATTGAATGGGAGCTGTTGGTTTAAACTTGACTGTATTTTGGGAGGGCTCTGGGAGCAGAGGAGAAATCCAGTTCACCCAAGCAAAGGTTGTTTCTGAGATGAGAGAAAGGCTGTTTGTTTCCAGGGCAGGAACGTCCCGAAGGCTTTAAAATACTAAGTGATCTCAGGTTTAAAAGCAGAGGAGGGGAGTGTGTAAGTGCTGATGCATCACAGGCGAGCGCGGGCTGTGCCGGTGCTGAGAGATGCTGTTACACCCCAGCACCATCCCTGCGCAGAGCCGGACCGGGTGCTGAGTGACTGGGATGTACCGGGCAGCCTGGGGAGGAGGAGGAAGAGGAAGTAACACGGCCTCTTTGCATCTTTATTATTAGCATTTAATTCACTGAAAGGTTCCTCCAGGTGTTTCTGTTCAGCCAGGGGGCTGCCAAGGCATCTGTCCACGCCAGCTGATTAGCAGCAATTAGCGCTGCGGGTCTCCGGGTGCTGGCAGGAGGAGGGTGCGAGCCCCCTGCTCGGGTGGCTGGGTGCCGCAGGTGTGTGTCAGCCCTGGAGCACGTCCGTCACCTCCCCGCTACAGCAGCACCGGCTGGAAGTGGGTCTGTTGCCCCTTCCCGGCTGCCCCAGTGTGAGCATCCCATGCCTGCTGCTGCACTCCCTGGTCCCCTCTGGCCGCTGGGGGCTTTCCCCATGCCTGCCGGTGCACACAGATCCACGTGAAGCAATTTTGGATCTGGCTTAGAAGAGGTATTAACAGAAGGTGCACGAAGGAGGAAAAAAACCCCTTCCGAACAGTGGGGATGACTTGCTGAAAACAACAGAAAGGCAAGTAGCCTAGGCACAGCGCAGGCATTTTCAAAGCTGGATGCTCAGGCATGTAAAAACCTGCTTAAGCATGGAATTAAATGCCATTTGGAGTGGCCGAATGTTTGTTTGAAAACTCTGAGCTGTATATTTGGTGCCAGCTGTCATCCCTGGGAAAGCTGGCTGTCCCGCCGTCACCCTGCGCTGCCACAGCCAGGAGAAGTCACCATTGTTCGGATGTTGTTTAGGCTTTAGTCACGCGGAGCTGCAGAAAGGATGAGAAACCAGAAGTCAAAACCCCAGAAGAAATTTGTGAAGCCAGGCAAGTTTTGCAAACCCTGTACAGTAGTTTACGGAGTCCATAAAACCAAGTTACTTCAGCCTCTGGATTAGATTTAATTTGTTTTTAAAAGTTCTGGATTTTTTCTACGCCACTGCTCGCCGTCTGCCCCATCGCTTCCCAAGCAGGCAGCCGCAGGGCTGGTTTTGCAGTTCATTGGCAGTGGCCAGGTAAGGAGCTGACATATCCAGCTCTGACAGGCTGCAGAAAAGCCAGGGACTTGGGGGAAAGATATTTACCATCCCTTTGTGCTGCTCATGACAGGTTCCTCTTTGCACCTCATCACCGCTTGACATATGACGCCTTCCTCTGCTCGGGGTTTCCTGCGAAATTTTCCACCTTGGCTATAGCTGCAGGATTCGCTTTGAAGAGCTGGAGCATGGGAGAGCTGGGCCCTTGGCACGGCTGGCACGGGCCGGCGCGGCGGTGGAGCCGTCGGCACGGGCCTGGCACGGGAACGGGAGGAGCCGCAGTGCTGCTCCACCTCTGGACTGCAATTTATTAGTTGACTGCCTCTTAATTACCGTTCCAGTAGTGCCATAATTATATGTAATGTAACATGGCATTATTTTCCAGGAAACAATTTTCGCGATGTTAATTTTATTATCTAAATATAATATGCCTTTTCACTTGTTTTCTAAATCCCCTCTTTGTTTTGTATGTCTCGACATCCCGAGGGTGCTGTAGCTCTGAATTGAAGTCCTTCATTTAGTTCTGGCAGGGACATAACCCGTCCAGAAGCATGTCTGCGCTGCTTCTGCCCGTCGGCAGCAGGGGAAAAGCTCCCACAAACAGCAGCGGCGTGTGGAAATCTGTGCAACCCTTTGCAGTTGTTTCTCAGCAGCCACCTCGGACGGGACCCCCTTCGCTCCATCACCCAGCTGACAACCCGGTCACCTGTCTGCAAAGTGGGCTGGGGTGGTGTCAAGAAGAATGATGTGTCTGTCAGCCAGGAGTGGCTGTTCAGGTGCTTGTTGCTGAGGTTGATCGCTCCAGATCACCTACTTCCATCGAAGCAATTTAAGCCAAGGGCTGAGCCAACTTAATGCACGTGCACATTTCTGAGGAGCTGCTGCTAACTGGAAAGAATGGCACAATGCGCTCCCTGCATTTGCAGATGCCACCGAGCTGTGAGCACGACAGAGGACAAGGTCTGAAAGCCCAGCGGTCTCGCTGGTTTGGGTCCGAGCAGGCAGGAGAGGGGTGTGCAGTGCTGCCGGTGGGCAGGACCCGTCACCCGCCCTGGGACGGGATGGAGCAGAGCATCTGGCGAAGCCTCTTGGGCAGAGTGTGTATCACAAGGTGAGCACGCTTCAGAAAAGGCATCGTGAAAAGGCAAGCACGGTACCACAGCAGGCGTTCGGCGTGCATGGTGTCACCCACTACACTCAGCCCAGCACCCAGTTCAGGAGGGACGCAGCTGAGTGGCAAGGGTGCAGAAGAGGGACCCGCAGGAAGAGCAGGGGTGCAGAACCCTTCTCCCTCGGCAGTAGAGTGAACAAATCTGCATGGGCATCCCAGCATCAGGTTTGGAATGGGTGAAAACGTGCTGCAAAGGGGAAAGCAGCAATCTGTTTTCTGTATCCCTGTGGAGAAGGAAGTGATGGGTGAAATGGCAGAATATGATTTAATCTCAGGAAAATTCAGGTTAAGCATTAGGAAAAACTTTCACCCCTTGACACTTTGTTGTGTTAGCGCAAAGACACCCTGTTTTTGCAGAAGCTGGAGGCAAGTTGTTACAGCTTTGTCTGTCCTCCAGCCACTGATGGCAGCGCTCTGGTAATTATTTGACTTCTCATTTATGGTGGGCATTTGTAGAAGGAGCGCAGCCATCACAACCCAGAACTGGGCTATGCTGTGCCGCTGGTGCAAAAAGCATTACAATTTTTGGCAGGCTGTGGGTGGATTCAGCATTGTTAATAAATAGCAACCAGAAAACAAAACACTGCTCGTAGTTTTGGGCCTTCAAGTTGGTCACTTTTCCTGGTAGAGAGCTGTCTTGGACTTTACAAAAGCCAGTTGTTTATCGTACCAAAGATTTGTTCTTCACTAGTGGGCAGCAGTGGAAAGCCTTCAGTGCTCTGAATAAAGAAAAATCAAAGGGACGGCTTTCCCCTTCCTTACGATGGCATGAAGGTTGTTTATTCTGCTTGGGGACTGCATTTGGCCAGCGCGAAGGCACGCTCTTGGTGCTTACCAAATAACTACTCAGAAAATAACAAGGCTAATGCCATCTTCATATTGTTTTTTAAAGCCCAGTGTCTTGTTGCATTGTACCTTGAAGCTGCTCCAAAGGTCTCCGTATGTCAGGACCAGCACAGAGACCGCTCAGACTGGTGGCCCGTGTCACTGTGTCCTACGGGGCTCTGCAGACCATCAGCAAACCCGCCGCAGAGCCGCATTTGCAATGCACTGAGAATCAGCGTGTGTTTTCCAGATACGATGTGTAAGTTTATAAATAAATCTCAGCTGCCTTCCTAAGAGGACAGAAGCTTCAGCAACAGGATTGATGCTTTGAAGATCTCCCCTGGGTGGTAACAGGGAGTTGTGATGGAGACTTGACATTATCGCACAGAAACTGGAAGAGCTGAGAAGAAGTAACCCTATTTATAAAGAAGGCAGATCAATATTTTTGTAAAATATTTTATTCAGGCCTCTGTTATCTCAGTCTTCCAGTCAGAAAGTGCTTGCAGGAAAATCTGCAAGGCAGCAGAATGGAGGAGGAGGTGTGTGTAACGTAATAAAACCTAAACCTCATGTGCAGTGTACTAAGCTCAGCCTTTTACATTTCCTTTCTTCCCCCTTCTAAAAATACAGGCCTCAATTCACTTCCATTTTCCATTGCAGCATTCATACATTTTGGTCCATGTTCAGCATGGAAGAATTTTATTTTCTTCTTTCAACTGTGATTAGTTGTCTCCCTGTGAATATGAACAATTTCAAAGCCCCGAGCTGCGTGTAGACGCGCTGCAGGCTGGACGGCGGCAGACTCACCTCCAGGAGTAACACTGCGATGGAAGTACCCAGAAACCCAAATAAGAGTGATAGCCTATCGTGCCGCGGGCTGTATAAATACAGCGTAAGACCTTGTCTATGCAGGGAATGATTATTGTCTACAGTGGCTATTGTATCTGCCTGTCTAGACTCTATTCTGGAACAAAGTGACTTTTCTTTCCAAATGCAGAGGTGATACGGGAGCTATGCCAGGTGCACGAATTCCCCGTATAGGCAAGATCTGAGAGCCGGTTCCCGAAGTCTTGCTCCGCTCTCTCACGCAGCCTTTTATTCCTCAGCTCGGACCTGCCACGCTCTGCCCTGCACCCACCTCCTCGGGGACCTGCTGCTTTCCCAAGCATTTTCTAATAGGATGGGTTAAGGGATGGCTTTTAGTGAGGCTTGAGAAACTGCCCCCGCTGAAATACTATACGTTGAGCCAGACCTGCAGAGAAACAGCTTGCCTCTTTGGGAAACTAATAGAAAGAAGGGGATGTGGTTATTGGAGATAATGAGAAGCGATGCGACCTGACGTAGCCTTTGACCTTCCTTGGTTAAGTCGCTTGGGTAGCAGGATGGCAGCGAACAGTGGTGAGCTGGAATATTATAAAAAAGCAAAGGGTTGCATTTAGTTATGCCGTCTTTTCTGTGGGACGTGGATTATTTCTCCAGCTGATAGCTCAAGTTCCATAAACAGCAACAGTCGAAGGCGCTTAGCTACAGAAGTGGAAACAGCAATGTAAACAGCAATGTGAGTATTGGGTGAAAATATCCCAGGACGGTGGAGTTACCGCCTTACATCCCGCAGTGGGGAGGCTGTGACGCAAAAAATGCCCCTTACAACGTAGCGCGGGAAATGTAAACCTCCCCTACCCCTCTGTCATCCGCCCGTGCACACCGACGCTGACGTGAAGCCGTGCAGGGCTCCCGACCATGTGAAATAACAATGCTGGGCTCCTGTGCCAAGTTTCCAGCTGTTTCCACATGTGCATCTCATACTTACCTCCTCCCATGCGCCTGTGCCAGGACCGAGATTCAATAAAATGCCACACTAATCCGCAGTCCTTTTTCATTAAATGACCAATTAAAGCTAGAGGAAAAGGGTTCTTCTTATTATTATTTCAGTTGGGAACGTGTTCCCTGTAGCGCCGGGTGGTTTTTATATGTATTTTTTGCGATGATTATATTCTCTTCTACTTTGTCATCTGTGCAGAGTTCCGTTGCTACTGCGCCTGCTTTGCCCCAGCTCCTCGCTGTTGCCTGACTTAACGGTGATTGGGTTTTAAGTTCTGTAAAGTTATTAAATACCTGTGTATACAAGTTAATGTATTCAAGGTGAGAATGCCGTGTTTATACGCTCGTAGAGTGTATCGCTAAAGAGGTCAGAGAATATCGACAGCTGAAGAGAAGTCTCAGGGCAGCATCGCTCACGGGAGGCGGTGGTACCCTGGGGTGCGCAGTGATGCTCAGCTCCCCGTGCTGGGCGGTGGGTGGGTGGGGAGAAGGAGCAAACTCCATCCCGAGAGCGACGTACGCAGCGAGACTGGCACGGGAAGCTGGGGGAAGCAGCTGCCCAAGCACCCCATGGGGCTGAAGCCCATCAGGAAACAGAAGCTCCTGGGGTCTTAACACCTGGTCGCAGGTCCTCTTTGTTAGTCCACTGTGTTGTACCTACAACCTGTTTTTCGGACATCTTGAGCTGCCTTTCCCAGGCATTTTAGTTGGACTGATGGTGGGCTTTTGTGTGTTTTGGTTCATTAGTTGCTTTCTATAATAAACCAGAAAGAAACTCTCAAAAGATAAAGGAGGGAGGCACGTCCCTCCTGTGGGGGGGCTGCAGCTCCCCAGGGCGCTCTGTTCAGGGTCAGACAGGGAGTTGTGCCGCTCACGGCACGTTTCGGTGTGCTCTGACCAGCAGCTTGTAGCAGCAGGCTGCGTGGGTCACTGGTTGCCCAGTAATCCCAGCACGGGTACGGCAGGGGCCCTGCGTGGCACGAGGGGAGCTGTAGACCCAGCTTTTGGAGGGCAGGAGGCGGGGAGCGGGGGGGCTTGGTCTGTGCCTGTGTCTTGACGGAGACAGCAGCCTGCGGACCTGTCGCCGGCGCAGAATCGGTCCCCAGCTGCCTCTCTTTGTGCTCGCTGGAGATCCAAAACCTCAAGATGACCCCAACACGTGCATGCCTGCTCATCTTAAAACAATGTGTGCATCTATCCTGTGGGGGGTTTTATTTTATTAATCCACTGGATGGTTCAGGCTCTGACTCCTGTTTTGCGCACTGAGAGCTGGTGGAAGCGGAGCGCAGCACCAGGCAAATCCCTCCCATCCTGACCGCTGCAGCTCTGCAAACGGTGTTCGGGTGTGGGTCCCACTGGATCCACGGACAGAGGAACCGTCACCTTCCCACCCTGTGGTGTGATGCTTCCCTGGACGCAGCCCAGATCTCCTGGACTCTTTCTTTCCTCCCTTTGCCACCATATCACTTTACAGAGTAATGAGTTAAACAGCACGGTCGTTAGTGCAGCTCGGCTCCTGCGTGCTCCAAGCATCGGCGGCGCGCGATATCTAAGCCTTCGTGCTGGGGGGAGTGTGGGGGGCTGCACCGGGTGGAAATTTCTCACCGCAGACTTTGCTGGGGCCAGACATGTTGTAAATTTTACAAGAAAAACACTTTACAAACCAGAAGTCCAACTCTCGTGTGCATGGAGCTGCTAATTAACAATTTGGAGACCATGTGAGCCTGGGAGCTGATTCCACCATTACAGAGCCTCACGGTTTTGAATCAGGCTTTGAAGATTTGGGGTCCTCCATAAAGGTCTAGCTCTAGGAGTCTGGTTATTTCTTTTTTTCTTCTGCTTCTCCCCAACTTGCAGACAGGAACCTTCACCCCTCCCAGGCCCTCCTGGAAATAGCACCTACAATCATACTGAGCACTTTAAAAAGGATGCCCGGGGAGGCACAGCACGCTGAAGATCTGACTCGTAATATCTGATCACTTGCAATTGCTGTTGCTCCTCTCAGGAGATCCTCGCTCACAACCAAGGATCCCCCAGGCTGTGGGTCCCAGCGTGGTACCCACCCTCCCTGAGCTGGGCATCTCGGGCATTGCTGAGCCGTCGAGGGGCACGGAGCCACTCGGCACGGCTGGGAGTCTTGGCATGAGTCGTTGTGTGACGACACGGTTGGGCCCTTGGCAGGGATGCTACTGGCATTTTCTGCGGCCCTGCCAGCCCTGGCAGGGTTATTGTGAAATTTGCAAGGTTTGTGTTTAACATCTCGTGTGATGCCAAGCTCCTGGCTCCAGGACTCACCATGTCTCCCCTCCCAGAGCGCTGCATCAGGGCCACGGTGGCCTCGGTCCTGCAGGGGCTGAGGTTGCCCTGTCCCTCCCTGAGAGCCGCCACCGCCTCCTCTACGCTGGGAAGGGGACTGGGAGGTGGGGATGGGGTCCACAGGGTGTTGATGGAGAGAGGGGTGTGCCAGAGGTTAAACGGGGCTTTGGGGTGGGCAGAGCACGGCACGGGGCTGGTGGTGGGAAACATGTTTCTGTGACTCTGAACATCCCTGGCCCCACCACCCATTCGTGCTGGTGGTGCAGCCGGGACAGCAACTGGAACGAGCCGTGTGGTGAGGCAGGACGGAAGCAGGTGGATGGGGAGGGTAATCTTTTCTAAAAAGTTGTTGGCTTCAATAACTGTGGTTTTCCTCTAAATTGTGACGAGCACGGGTCAGAAACCCTGCGAGGTAGAGCTGCTGCTTGATGAGCCTTTCCACCAGCGTTTGGTGTTTTCCATCTCGTTTCTCTCCTCTGTTTCCCTTAGCAACGGAAATAACAAACTTTACCATTAGATTTGCAGAGTAACTTTGCCTTGATGTTCTGCATTAGTCACAGTCCTGCAGGTACAGCTGCCGGGTTTCGCTTTCCCACAGTGTCCCCTACTGCTTGCATTAAAAAATCCATTTAGGTACACATTAAAATAGGAGGGGGGAAAAAAAAGTCTTAATGGAAGTATAAGGCACAGAAAGTCACCAGAAGGGGAAATGCTTTTTATGGAGCCTCAGCAAGAATCCCTGCGACCAGCATGAGATGCATGGATTCCTGGAGGGAGGTAAATGCAGAGGCAAGTTCTGCCACTGCAGCTTGGGCTGCCCCTGTCAGTGGCTGCACGGTTAAGGGGACGGCACAGGCATGGGATGTAAAGAGGACAGATCAGATGAAATAAAGAGGAGAGAGGAATCGGGAATAGAGAAGTCACTTTCTCCTGTTTTCTCTTGGATAACACAACAGGGGAAAGCAACCTATTTTAAAATGATGGATGGATTGTCATTTCAAAACATGCCATTACTGTTCCTCTGTGGCGCTTGCTGCTAAAAGAAATTATTTAAATCAAGGATTTGGGGTGCAGAATTGGTAAGAACACTCCAACTATGTTAGAGGTGTGTGAAGCCAAAAAGAGATGTGTGATCCAAAGTGTAGGAGGAGACACAGCTGGTGGGTGCTGGGGAGAACTGGGGTGGGGGGTGTGTGCCACTGGACCTGGACCATCTCCTGGACCAGCGATGCACTATGCTCTCCTGGTAGCAGCAGCTGTAGGCTTCCCCCCGGCACTGGGATAAAGCAGTGCTGTGGGGTCGGTGGGGATGCAGGGCGGGCAGAAATGCCCCCTTAGGCACCACGCGTGGAGCAGAGGTCTCTGTCAGGGCGGGGTGAAGGTGGAGATGCATCCCTGACTGTCAGCTAGTCTCTGATCATCAGCTGAGCTGTGGCCACTGGCTGTGGGCATGCTTTTTGCGCCCCCCCAGCTGTGATGTGAATTCCTTTGGGGATGCTTGAGATGGAGGATGCTACTTGCAGTCGGGGCAGGCTGGGAGCATGCGTGTAGCCATCCCAGCTCAGCTAACAAACTCATTAAACCTTTGCTACTTGCACACCCTCAGTTGTGGCTGTACCCTCAGGAATGATTTCCAGATGAGACGAGCTCAGTGAAGCTCTCCCTGTACCCCACAGATGCCAGAGGGTCTCGGTCTGGACCTCAAGGTGTTGGATCCCACGGGATCCATTCCCTGCAACACCGGGAAATTCATTGCTTGCTACCCAAATCAGTTGTAATCTCTCCCCAGAGACCATACAGAAGTCTTTAATGCTAATAACACTACATGGCAAGCCTAACAGTGCCTAACGTTTGTATTTTTTATTCCTTCCCCAAGACCTATGAGCAGAATGAATGGATAATCCACTTGGCTGGGAAGCTGCTGGCCCAGGAAGAAGAGACCTTGTCGTTGATGGCAACGAACCCATTCGCGGGCAGAGCACCCCCACGGTAAGCTTTGGGTTTTGCCGAGAGCTGGAAGTACCCGGGCTCCGTCTTGGTCCTGGCCTGGATGCGCACACCTGGTTTCTGTTGGTGGATTGGGGGTTGTATGTGGTGGTACCCAGACAGTCTTTAATAGGAGGGCACCAGGAAGAGCTGGTGCTCCCAGAACCTTAGTGCCTTCCTGGGAGGGACACAAGGACCCTTGGGCTGAGCCCGTTCCCGGGCAGGTCTGCAAAGGGCTCGGCATTGCTCCTCTTGGACAGAAATCCAGATTGCTCAAGTGGTTTCCTGCCCATCAGCTTTAGATTCTTTTGCCACGATCGCTTTGTGAGCTCAGATCAGAACTGCTGTTTCTATTGCCCTACTGAGGTATTTTAAAGACAAACCGGCCCCGCAGAAATGATTGTTTTTGTGAACACTTGTCTTGGAAGTGTCTGCGTTTTCAGTGAAAAGACAAAGCAAACATCAGCAAGTGAAAGGCACAGATGAAAACCCCAAGGTTTTTTTACAAAAGGAAATTTTTCACAAAAGTGTCTGTTTTGTTGATGAAGTTATTTTTAGCTGAGAAAACATTTTAAGGGAATTTTGGATCAACTCAAGTAATATTATGCTCTTGCTAATATTTTCCGTTTGAGGCTCCTAGGATGCACTGCAAACAAGGAGGAAGGCTCACAGTACTGTGTGAAATGAGCTTCCTCCTGAATCCTGCTGATGTTTCTGGGCTTTAGGCTTTAGCTTTAACCCCAAACCCTCTGAGAGACTCCTTTTCCACCTAGACACTAAGAACTTCCACCTTTTACTGAAGTGCTTCCTCTGAGGTGATTTACACATCCCAAGGTGGTATGAACCTATAAACCCATGATGGTTTATACTCTGAGCTGAACGTATGTCTGTATATAGTCTGCAAAGAAACCCCAGAGCTTGGAATACAACCGCGAAGTGAGCTGCCCACCATGATATTGGAGTATTTCTAAAAACCAGCATTTCTGGGGTTCCCCGGGCACCCAGCCCTGATGTAGTGCCCAGGCACCTTGTCAGAGCATTGTTACAGGCTGATGGGAACATACTCCCCCCGGGTGCAGGAGCCAAGACTGCTGTAAGAACAGTTATTTTGGGGTTTTTACACATATTCTCATCTGAGAACCCGTTTTCCCGTCGGCACGGCACCGCGGAGCGAGCCAGCAGGCGCTCCTGGCACGCGGGGCAGGATCCTGCCCACGGCCCAGCGACTCGCAGCCGCACCGGAGTTCCCATAAACGATGGTTTATGGCTCAGGGCACGTTACGGGGCAGTGTCACAGTTTGTTGGGTTACACAAGCGGTGGATCTGTTACACACAAATAATGACACCTTGGCTCCGGTCCAGGAGGGCTCTCGGGGACCTCTGTTAATTATTGCTACAAGAGGCATGCTGGGCTAGACCAGCACAGCCCTTGCCATGGATGGATCCAGCTTTAATAATGTGTACGGAGCGGTTTCAGCTCTGCTGGGGTTGGCTTTCCATGCGGGGAGCAGGGCGCTGATGCTGCACCATCAGCTGGCCTTGGTGGTGTTGAGGAGCACGTGAAACCTCTTCACTCCGGGTTGTGTTCTGGCCATGTTTTCCCTTTGTTTTCATGGACCTTCATTTGAAGGCATGTGCATTTATCAGCTGAAGCGGGGTCTGCAGCTTGTGACAGCGAGCTGGACCGCCCTGTGGCTCCCTGCCACCTCCTCTTTGGGGGCTACTCAGCCCCCACGGCCGTGGCCCGTTTCTGATGGCCAGGGAAGGGGCACGGCACCGCGCCAGCGCCTGCACAACCTCGCACGTGGTGAAGGCGGTGGGCACCTCGTTAGGGTGCTAACGAACACCAGAGCTCACAGCGGGCAGAAATTCAGCCCAGTGAGAGGGCTCACCCGCTGGGATCCGGCAGGAGGGCTCACCCACTGGGATCCGGCAGGAGGGCTCACCCACTGGGATCCAGCAGGAGCTGGGTCCTTCGGGAGCTCATCACGGAGATGGGGTTGGGGCAGCATTTGCAAGGCTGAGCTGGCGGAGCAGCTGGAGAACCTGGGTCACCTTGGCTCCGTCTCGGGTGCATTTATCAGCTGAGTCTCACCAAACTTCCCTCGTGTCTCCAAGGTTCAGTGCCATAAATTCACCGAGTGGAGTTCACTGCAGGGTGTTCCTTTGCATTGCTTTTTTATGATTTAAAAAAAAAAAAAAATAGAAGAAAGAAAGTTAGTCCTGAGCGCTGGCTGACCCCAGGGGTTTTAAGCAGAACCTGGGACCTTTAGACACCAAGTCACCAGTTTGAATTAGGTGTCCCCTGGTGCCAGCAGCCAGAAGCCATGACCATCTGGTGGCTGCTGGCAATAAACGGCTCTCACAATTCACGGAGCGACAGAAGCATTTGATAATCCCAGAGCTGTTTATTACCACGTGTCCCCCAGTGCCATAAACGTTGCTCCTGGTGCTCACCGTGACGGAGGCTGAAAACAAGACATCCTGACAAATTAAAACTCAAGCAAATGTGTATCACGTCTTGCCTTCCCAGATTTTGCCGTAGACAGGCTGCATCTCTTCTATGCTTTCTGGCATCAGCGGTGTTAAAAAAAATTAATGTGGTTGAACACAGGAACTCATTTTAAAATGAAAATAATGAAGTGGGATGTGGCTGGGATAACGCTACATTGCTCCAGGTGGTGAATAGGTTTTTTTACTGTATTCTGTAACAGGTGAGGAAGTGAAATGTTCAGGAATTTAAAGCAAAACCAAAAGCAAATCTTCATCTTTGTTAGTTTTTATAGGATAACGACTGCAGAGCGTACAGAGGAGTGCAAGCAGGTCCAATAAGTAATTACACAGCAGCGTGGATGCTGTGTTGAACACACAGTGCTATAGATTTTGTTGAACAGGGTCTTGATTCATGCGTTACCGTGGTTAAACCAAAGCACAGACTCTGTTTTCACTCTTTAGCAGCTAGTTTATAGTAGGAAAAGATCGGGATCCAGCACTGGTTTTATGTGTCAGCTGCCTTTGCTCTGGCATTAGCTTTGCTTTAAAAGTTTTTCATGGGTCTAGTGTATTTTTGGGTGGCGTAAAATAAAAATAACAATTTACAAATGCTCTTTTTGGCTCAGACCAAAATCCAACACCCCGTTTCACTCTGGATCCCAGGTTGCGGGTCACGTTTTGGGTTTTGGCAAGCCAAATGCAAACACCTGGGGACATTGGCACCATCCAGGTTTTTACCCAGGTGTGAAGGCGAGGGCTGGGCGCCCGCGGTGGGGTCTGGGTCGGACCCTGCGCCGGGCTCTCACGTCAGTCACCGGTTCTTCTGGCTATTTACATCTCTGGTTATTCCTTGTTTGCTGTTAGAGCTTCGCCTGCGTAAGGAAGCTGAAGTTACCGTTTGCCTTTTTTTAAATTTTTTTTCCAGTTTCCGTGCCCCATCCCCGTTCTGCTGGGTTTACACTCGTGTTTGTGGCCAGTGTGGGCACAGCAGCTCCGTGAGCTGCTTTTCACCCAACGTTAGTTCTGCACCGGTGGGCTCGCCTGCTCAAGTTTGGGGTTTTTGCCTTTCTATTTCAAACCTGCCATTTCTTTGCTTAATTTTAAATGTCCCCTAGTCGCATACTGAAGCTCCCAGTGGGGCTGGTGAGCCCCCTGCACCCACAGCACAGCCCCGGGCACACTCCCATGGGAGAACTGTGGCCAGAACCCGAGGGATCGAGCTGTACCCTCTGATCTGGGTGCAAGAAGTGCAAGAAGAGGCAATTAGCAGGATACCTATTTTTTTTAATCTAGACTCCTTGGCAATCTTTAACCGAGTGCTGGATGTGTGCATCCTCAGTGCTGACAGCCGCTTACAGCCAGCCATCACCTTTTTGTTATAATTTCATGTTAATTGTGAACAATAGACTTAAATTTGAGCCTTAGCGGTAACACCTGGCAAGAAAAGATAGTTCAGGGGGGCTGTAGCTCTGGTGGTTTCCGCAGGGCATCCCTGTGCCCTCTCCCATGAGCCAGAGCCCGTCTGCGGCTGCCACAAACCTTAAAGATGCCTTTGCTCCCACCTTCCAGCTGAGGCTTGTGCCCCCCGCGGCTCGGCTCCCTTCAGTAGCTGGGTGGAAAAAAAGCTAATTTTCCTACCATATTCCACACCCCCCCCTCCACTCTAAAGGGAATTTTGAGACTTAATTATTTTCATTCCCTGCTAGACTAAATAATTAGGGGAAGGGACTGTTTTCCATAAGAACATTACGCTCCATACTCCACGGAGTTTATTCTGTTAATGGAAACTCTACACCTTAAATAGCCAAGGGACTTTCAAAATGAGTTAATGCCTTCGAAATGAAATTTCTGAGACCAAAGTTTGTAGGTTTCTTTACAACTCTAGAAATTATAGTATTTTTTCAAGTGTGATAAACTTAAAATGAGAAACAGGTGACTGATTAAAAATGAGGGTATTGTTGAGCGCCCAGCCTAGCTGAGTGTGAAGCTTTACTTCAAGCACAGTGATGTTTGTGGAATGTGGATTTACAAAATATTATTGTGCAGCGGATAGTTCATAAAACACCAGCCGTCATAAATCTGAACGGTAGGGCTTTGGCTGAGAAATTAATAAGTGTTTAACACGCCGTCATGGAAACAGACTGCAACAATAAAAGAAAACAAAAATCAGATTTTGCCTACAGAAGGAGGGGAAAAAAAATCAGGTTTTTGTTTTTGACCTGAAGTGTTTGGTGTCTCTGATATTAAATCATGTTCACTTAAGGACTTTTATTCCAATTATAGTAGCACTTTGTTGAAAAAGCCCCAACATGTATCCGAAGACCTGGATTTGTAGCTGTGGTGTTATTTATGGAGGTAGCGCTTCCCGTTTGATGCTACCTGGCTGCGGGAACGCAAGAAGAATATAACGTTTAGTTTTCTTTTTTTTTTAAAATTTGATTGCCCGTTTATTTCCCATTTGTGTCACAGCTGCTGGGCGTTATACCTGGGGGCACGGTGGACTGGGTTTTCAGGCTGTGTAAGTCACCACGGAGCCCGGCAGAAGGTGGATGCGGAGCCATACAGCCCAAGCCATGGGAAGGGCTTGGTCGGCTTTGCACGGTATAGGAGCTACTTTAGGGGCTGCTCCCTTGGACCCCCCCAAAAGGGGTAAAGGTAATTCGGTAGCTATTGAGAGCAGTGCTGGGAGCAGGCAGGGAGTACAGGGTTATTGGAAAATACGGGCATCACTGAGATGTAGGTGGAAATGGCAGTTCTGTTGTGCAAGGTCCCTCCCAAAATGCCTGCAAGAGGAAACAGGAGCTCATGGGCATGGGGTGCTCCATGGGGACACGAGTCCTTCAGGGTTTAAACTTGGTTTTGTTAATCCCAAGTGCCTCCTCCCACCCCGAGGCGTTTCTGTGCTGACACAGGTCTCCCTCCAAGGACCTGCGTGGTCCACGCATCGGGAGGGACACTGGAAGGGAGCGATGTGACTCTGCAGTCCCCAGAGCCTCTCCTCTCCCACGGGCGCTGGTGTCTTCTGTGCAGAGAAGTAAAATAATTTGTGTGGTTTCCCCACTGAAAAGCATCTTTGCCAGCAGTGAAACTGTCCCAGGAGGTGACCGGATCCTCAGAGGTGAAAAAGTATAGACACATTCTTTTGGCTTTCTCACCAGGTTTCGCCATGGTGAAATGTTTTACTGCAGTTCGTTTCTTCTTTCCCTATGTACTAGAATTTTAAAGAAAATCTTTAGCATCAACATTATAATGTCTAATATTATGAGAATGAAATTATTCAACTGTCCTGAATTGAAGTTTAAGGGATTTTTCTTTTGGTAACAACAACCTCAGTATTTCAGCGTTGCCGGGGAGGGCAGAACTCATCTCACGGCGTCGGGGTTTCCCCCCGGGTGGGAGATCTGGCTCCCAGCCGCCTCTCGCAGCGGTGGCAGATGCAGCCGTGGCCGTGGGAGCTGTCTCCCTTGGCGAGGGCAGCTCCTGCCTGGGCTCCATCGGGAGCATCGGCCGCATCCCCGTCACGCCTGAGAGATGCTGAACTGCAACCCATTCGCTGGGTCTGTCCGTGCTGAAGGTAATCCCGGCCACTGCTGTGAGCCGCTGGGGGAGCCAGGTTTCCTCTTCCCAAGGTTTGCTCTGCCCCCGGTATAGACACAGCCTCTGAGCCCCCCTTCCTAACCTGTCCGTGGGGCAAAACCCCCACTTCACCATCTCCCGAGAGAGTTTTGGGGACAAACTGCCCGTGGGATGCTCTGGCTCTGCAGGGCCAGATCTTGCAGGAGCCTTGGAGAAGGAGAAGTCAGCGGCGTTGAAAAACAACCCATAAAACTGCCCTTATTCTGCAAACTTGGGCCAAGATGAATTTATGATCCCTCCCACTAACACGGCTAGAATAAGCAAGAAAGCCGATGATGGAGGCTCTGTTACTGTAATGAATTTGTACTTTCCACTGCCACTTGCTCGCTGATTTACAGTAGAGTGGGGAACCTCCAGATAAAAAAAAAAAAAACAAAAAAAAAAACAAGAAAACCCCCACCAAATCGAAAAGACGCCCCGTGTTTTGGTTTCTTTCTTCCCTCTCCCACCCCGCCTTGCCCTGTCAGGCCATTAATTCTAACAGAAACCACCGGCTCTGGTTTTTTCCCTCGAACCCCTCAGCTGTTGCAGGGAGACAGCTGCACCCTCTGGAACTAATTACAGCTGTCTGGGAGATTTAGCCCTCCATCCCAACAACTCCAATATTGCTGCTAATTTTTAACACGTACAGTTGGAAGATGTCATAATAGGCTGATATATGATCGAATCTTAAAAGTGCTACAGGGCAGCTGCTACCGGGCATCTGGTGGGATGAATATATTGATCTAAAAAATAATGCTTATTATTTTTAGCCTTTCTGCCCTTCCCAGGGCTGTAGCCTTGCCCGATCTGGGTGGTGGTGGAGAACAGTGTTTGCCGAAAAGGGTGGTAGCAGGCGGGTCCTGGCATCCCATGCAGGGCCATGGGTCCTTCTGGGCGGCTCGGTGGTCCTCCCTCTTCCAGCCATCCGCACCGGGATCAGCACCGTCGCTCTGCCAGCACCTCCCAAGCACCACCGCTGGGCTCGGAAAAAGCTGCCAAAAGGGCCCTTCTGTCCCTTGTCCCATGTCCCTGTTGTTGTCAGAGCCGAGAGGGTTTTCCATCTCCTGGAGGAGAAATGTCTGACTTGCTTTATCTGACCATGACTTGTTTCTGGCTTCTCAAGTGATTATTTTGCCCTTGTGTGTCTCCTGAGGGACCTCACCTGGGCTCAGCTGGTTCAGCCTGATGCTCCTCCAGAGCCGTTTCCCTGCCCAGCTGTGGTAGCTGGTACCCGGTGCTTCCCAGGGAGCCAGGAGGAGCTGCCGGCTTGCGTTCACTCCGGAAATCTTGGGAAACTGCCTTCAGCCAGCGTTGTCCTTCCTGACCTTTCTGTCTGTCTCCTCTGAAACACGAGTCTTGTTCATCCTTCTCTGAGTGTGGGTGAGCACCTGTGGCAGCAGACTCCTTTGAATGCAGATGAAGTCAGATAGCTTCTTCATAACCTTCTTGTAGATGCTCCCATTTCTCCAGAGCAGCAAACAAGGTTCACATGTGCTGGCAGTCTCCTGCCTCAGAGAGGGCTCAGAGGCCTGTGGATCCCTTCCACCAGCCAGGTCTTTGTGTGAGAAGGTCATTGTGTTGCACAAAACACGAGCAGTTGCTGATGGGATGATCTGTAGCCTGCGGCAGTTTCTTGGTCTGCAGGCGACCATGTATGTGCATGTCTCGCCTGAGTTACAAGCTGTCCAGGGCTCCAAGTGATGCTTGTAAACTCTGTGAGCCCTGAAATGATGGACTCTGGGTTGTTCGTTCCCCAAATCCCGAGAGGAGGCAGCAGGTCCAGCGAGGCAGCACTGGAGGAGTTTGCAAATCCTGTAACTTCAGGACTGAGGCACCCAGGCAGATTATAAATACTGGTGTAGCTTGTAAACTCTATGAGCCCTGAAATGAGGGCCTCCAGTGAGTATTAAACTGCAGCTTTTACATCCATAAGCCTTGCAAGGAAAGCTTCCCATGGGTTCCAGGTTTTCCACTTTTCTCCTACAGCCCCTAACCCTGGGAAGGATGGAGAGGATGGATAGCACAGGATCTGGATGCTGCCATGGTATTCTGATGCTCAGAGGGATTCTCATGCTCAGAGGGATTCCTGCTGCAGTTTCTCCATCCTGCAGCACATCGGCTGCTGCAGCCGTGTGAAGGCTCGTTGGTACCTCCATTTACCAGAATGGAAACCTGCAAGTCTT
This sequence comes from Ibycter americanus, assembly GCA_035590275.1. NCBI lineage: Eukaryota > Metazoa > Chordata > Aves > Falconiformes > Falconidae > Ibycter > Ibycter americanus. The sequence continues at coordinate 26,204,038 of JAVJGI010000050.1, read as the reverse complement.
TAATCCCAGAGAAGCGCTGGCCGTGCAGGACAGCGAAGAGCCATGGGCTGTGGTGTGCCGGAGCTTTATAGCTCATCACTGGGTGAGTGTTCAGCTCCTGGAAGAGCTCAGCTCCACGGAGTTTACAAACTCCGCAGTCCACAGAGCTGTGCAGGTTCCTCCTCTGTGGATCTTGGCATCCTGACGTGGACCGTGCGTCCCAACACTCCAGCTCACGGCTCAGGTGGAGCAGGCTGGGGGAAGCAGAGTGACCGTGGCTGAATTTAGAGGTCGGGGGGCTCTGGGGGGACTCTTCAGATTGATTGAGGCTCTGAACAGGAGAGCCTGAAACACAGTCAGATAGAAAGGCAAACTATGCCACAAAAATGCATCTTCAATGGCATGTGGTCGCTTTAATGCTCACACGGTTCTAGTTTTACATGCCGATCCCTTTGATAGCAAACATTTTAATAGACGGAGAACATATGGGAAAAATCATGCCAAATCAGATGATAGATATTATTTAATCTGGACAGGCAAGCCCATTCGAAAGGGACAAGGAAATTTTCATTCCAGAGGGGCTATAGGACAGTCCTCAAGGTTGGGGAGAAGGCACTTGGGTGTCTGAGCAGAGACCTGGCATCTCCCGAGGTCTCCTAGGTCTGCCCCCGGGGCTCAGAGAAGTCAGCTGCTCTCTGCACTCTGCGTCCCCGTCTAGAAAACGGGAACTTTGCCAGGTGGGGTTTGCAGAGAGCTCCTTCAGCGTGGGGCACCCCGCTGCACCCGTATGGTGGGGGCACACGGGGACGGGTCCCAGCTCAATATATGCTCTGCAGTCACTTAGTGAAGAAAAAACCCCAAAAGCCCCGATGTGGCAGGCGTGGGAAGGCTTCAAGCAGGAGAGGGATGGACATACAGTCAGCTACTGAAACTTTTTTGGGAAGTGGATATGTATTTTGAATTCAGGAAAGCAATCAAGCAGCACAGCTTGGAAATCTCTAACCATCCCAGACAGGAGCCTGCAGGCTACCTGGACCCACGGGAACGGCGCTGTTCAGTAATGCTCTAATTATTAACAGGAAATTTTGCGCTCCTGCGAAGTAAACACTCTGGGAGTAACACTTCAGCCCCCGTTTGACTTTTACCAGCCTCAGGAAAGAGGAGGGAGAGAGGGTGCAGAAATGGCCCTGACTGCCATGAAGCCAGCAGCTGCAGGGCGGCATTTATGGTGATGGGATGCAGGTTTGTGCCCCCTGAGCCCCCAGCCAGGGCTGTGCTGTTGCCCCCTCCTTCTCCCATTTACCTTCCCATATTTGAGGGCTGGTGTCCTGCCTCCCTGCAGCCCCCCGTCAGTAGGACAGCCCAGGAGGCTCTGCCACAGAGTGGTGCAGCATCGGGGGACACCTCCGTCCCCACACTTTCCTTGGCACCCAGCCCTTACCCCATGTTTAAATTAGAGCTGTCCCAGCGCAGCTCCAAATGCTTTAGTCTGCGCTTCCTTGGATCCCCCCATCATCCTCAGCAGAGAGGGAAACATGGAGATACTTGTCCTATTTTCATTCCAGCCAGGAGACAATCAGAAAACAGATGTAGTGCCGGTTGCTGCGAGTCAGCAGCAAGCGATGGGCATGATGAACAGCGCCGCGTTAATGCGTTTTGTTAGGAGAGGCATTTCTGTATCACTCGTCTGGGTACCCAGCAAGATTTAAATGGAGATGTCGAGATGTGATTGCAGCAGACCTCTTAATTGGGTGCAGTTTTATCCGTCATCTGCATCTCCCCTGCTTCCCATCAGAGCACCGGTGTTACGAAGGTGAGCGGTAATGGCAAATATGTAAGAGTCGTCCCTAATTATTTTAGCAGTAGGAAGGAACTTTACGGCTGCCCAAGGTGCAGCCCCAGGAGCGAGCAGCTGCGGGAGCGTGGTGCCCTGCTCAGTAGCAGGGTTTGTATTTTAGTAGTGAAGCAAAGCAGGTTTAAATGAGCATTGACATGACTTTGACATTTTTATATTGTGGGTTATTTTATGAACTTATCCAGCAAATGCGGCGATGCACTCTGCAAACAGGGACCACAACGCTGGAGGACCGGGGTGTTACTCCTTCTCTTGTCAGCATGCCCTACATCAAGCGGGACCAAACCTCCCGAACCGAGCGGCATGGTTAGCCTCTGAATGTGTTTTGCGACACTGATGAATGCTTCTTTCTGCACTGTTTTAAAATCTCCTTTTCTGTCAACTCCCAGGGCGGCCAGAAAACAGATGCGCTCGTAGCTCCACTAATAAGCTGCGGAGCAGAAGGAGCAGCCGCTGCCTGAGGCAGAGGGATGCTGGGGGAGCTGGGGTGGGAGTCAGGCTCTATACCTAAAAATGTCCTGGGCAGAAATACTCCTTAGTTGCTCTCCGAAAAGAAAAAAATAATAATAATTTTCCTGCTTTTATTATTATTATTCTTTCAAACTTGGTTGTTGAGAGGTGTGTGGAGCGTGCAGCGGCGGTGGGGAGTGCAGAGAGTGAGGGGATGTTAAAGCTCCTCTGCATCATTCCTGAACTGCACCAAGAGGAGCCCGGGAGCTCCCCGCTGCCCTGCTCCAGCAGGGACGGCTGCATTGCTGCTTCTGGCTATGGGCATCCCAAGGATGGATGCAGCGGCAGGATGCAGGAGCCAGCCAGACTGAGCAGCCTCCAGCTGACTTCTCCATCCAGCTATGGAAAGGCTCAAAACCTCATTTCTCAGGGGACCGTAAATAGGGTCTGACGCCCCCCTGCCTCCGCCGGCCGCGGTGCCAGCCCCTCCTGAGCAGGCTGCGCTTTGTTCCTCTGCAGGTGGATCCGAGCGGAACACTTCAAGTACAAATTCAGCCGACCCGGGGGAAAGCACGCCAGCGAGGGGAGGTGGTGGATTCGGAAGAGGATTGGCCCTTACTTCCCCCCCGTCAACCTCCAGGGCCTGAAGAAGTTTTATGAAGACAGGAATTGGCCGTACCCCATGCGGGACTGATGGAGGAGGACGAGCAAGGTCAAGAGGGACCAGCTGGGGAAGGAGAGCAGTCAGCTCCCTTACAAACTGCACATCTTGCCTCTCTCTGTATTTTTCATCCATATCCTTGTTTACATGTATTTTACAGAAGGTTCCCAGCCAACCTGTCCAGCTGCTGTTGTGATCTGGTTTTTCTCATCTTTCTGTTTCTTTCTGTTCATCCTTCTCGCCGCAGCCTTGCCTGATGATTGATTTCTTTTGCCAGGCTTCTCCATTCGGAAATCACCAGCTCTAGAATTTAGGGGGAAAAAAAGGTGAACAAATGCCATGATTAGTTTTGGGTAGTTGTTGATGTTGCTTTTCCTGAGGCATTGCATTGTGTGATGACTGCAGGGAGGTTTCGGGGTGGTCTCCTGCCTTGGCCCGTGCCCCCTGAGGCTCACAGGTTCCCTGGGGTCCAGCATCAGACAGGGAAGCCAGGTCCTGCCCTGCAGCCGGCTCATGCGGAGGTGATGCTGGCCTGGCACGGGGCACTGCTCCCCCATCCCATCCTATACTGTCCCATCCCATCCCATCGCATCCTGTCCTGTCCCGTCTTGTCCCATCCCATCCCATCTCATCTCGTCCCATCCCATTCCATCCCATCCCGTCCCATCCCATCCCATCCCATCCCATCCCCTCCCATCCCATCCCCATGTGTGCCGCCAGCCCTGAGCCATCAAAGCTGCTTTATTCCCGACACAGCTGTCCCCACGCAGCCCTCGCTGGCGCCCTGGCAAGGGGCTCCTTGCCACCTTTTCACCGCAGGTTCATGACCAGGCTGAGCTGCGTGTCCTGCCCGCCGGGCATGGTCCGGCTCTCCCACTGTTCATCCCCAGGCTGGGGAAAACACCCTGCGACCTCACCCTGGCTTCCCCCTGTCCCTCCTGTTTGCTTTGGAGTCTCCCCTCATCTCGGTCCGTGTTTAAAATCACCACATGGGTTTGGCTCGGTGAGCCCAAATGACAGCGATGGGAGCGAAGGGAGAGCAAGAAAGTGGACGGTGTGTGACACAGCCAGCAACGGGCCAGGGTAGTTTATAATAATCGGTTGCTTGTTAGCACATTCTGCTGCACACGTTTCTTCTTGCAGGGAAAAAAAAAAGATCAAAGCAATGCATAAAACCCCGTTGTATCAGGCTTGCCTGCAGAAAGCCACAGGTTTACTGAGAAACCCAAAATAGCTCCTCGCTGGAGCTTCCGTGTGGGCTCTGTGACTCAGCCCCGAGGACAAGCACAGCCCTGTGCGGCCCGTGTCCCATCGCTGCCGATGCTCGTGGGTCACCTGGGCTGGGAAGGCGGCTGGAGTCAACAAGTCTGCCGCCAGCCCCACCGCGTTTACACAGGGCTGGTTTTAACGGGCCCTGGCCCGGCAGTGCAGACACGTGGGGCTGCGCCTTCCTGTTTGCTTAACCTGGGGTTTCTATAACTGCTGCTTTTTGTTGGTGGCCCCGGGGCTGGAATCTGCCTGTTGGAGCTGGCAGAGGTTGGTGCCAGAGGTGTCCGACCAGCTGGTGTTTGGGAGGAGCCGAGCATCCCATGGGCACGGTCCAGGGCGGCTGCATGGCCACGCACCCAAGCAGGAGAGGCAGGGAGAAGGGCAGAAAGGGGCTTTCCAGGCTTTTCCCCCTGGGTTTGTGCCGTGACATTCACCGTGGCACCCTGGGGAGGAATTCCAGTGGCCAGCAAGCTTACAAGAAGGCTTTTACCCTTCCAGAGGCAGGGTGGAATTGAGGCTCCAAATTGAACCCAAGCCACATGCGAGGGGCAAAGCGTTGCTGTGTGCCGGGCTCTGGGGGGGCTCAGGGCAGAACCGCCCCCCCGGGGGCCACCAGCCGGGCAGGGACCAGTGGGCACCGTGGGAGGCAGAGGTGGTGGCCATGTCCCTGGGGTCATCCATCCCCTCCTGCACCAGATGTGCCAAAAGCAGCCAAATGGGGTTTTGACAGAAAAATGGGTCCAAAGTGGGAAACTTTGGGTGCGGACGCGGGCATAGAAAAGCCATATTACATGTTTCTTCCCCCTTTTTGATGGCATGTACCGAATGGGCACCACCGAGAGCATATTTCCAGAAAGGGATTAAAGCAAACATCTCTTGAAAAACCATGGGGAGCTTCACTTATTTTTTATTTTTTCTAAAAGTGTTAAAAAGGGAAAACAGCAGCAGCCCTGGGAAGGCAGCCCAGCCCGGGGTGCAGCCCCCCGGTGCCTGCCCTGGTGTGGCTCGCCGGGGACATGCCAGCTCCCACGGGGCCAAGGTGACAGGCAATGAATAAGGTGAGTCCTGGGTGTCGCAGCACTCATTTGTGTTTGGGGGAACGCCTGGTGTCACGTCTGATCACCGTCCCGGTGAGCCCGGGCTGCCGGGGCTGCAGGAGCACTGCTCTCCCTGCCCTTCGCCGGTGCATCGATGGGCACGTTTGCACAGGGTTTGCTCTTGGGTTGCGGTGGCTTTTCCTGCCCGGCTGCTCCATCTCCGGTGGGTCCGGCTCAGGATGGCTGGAAGGAGCGGGAGGACCCTCACGTGGCCTCATACCTGGGAGCTGGGGGGTCCACGGTCCCGGGGGTCCGGGGGAGGTTCCCAGCTTTGCCAGGGAGCGGTGGCTGGCACTTGGCACCCGGGAGAGCCACGACGGCCGCGGAGGTGCAGAGCCCGTTGCTGGGAGCTGCTACGCTTCTGCAAGACGTTACTGCTCTTGGCCGAGGACTGGGAAAGTCCTATATGTTACCGTCTTTTCTGAACCAAGACGAATAGTTTAATTGCGGCGCTTGGAGCAACGTATAGGGCGCTCCAAATTGTAAATAACATTTATGACTCAATTGTGTTTTCCTAAATATTTGCCATAGTTGGAAACCAACACTCTGCTGCGAACAATGGAAGAACATTTTGTTCCGATTACTGCGTGGAGGGACGAGGGCAAACGCCACGATCCCGCATCTCGCTCCCATTATCCTCCTTCCTGGCTTGGCTGGCCCGCCGCGGGGCTGGGGGCGATGGAGGCCAGGCTGTGTCCGTCGCAGATCCCAGGTGGGGGTTGGTGTCTCTGTGGGATGGGCACAGCTTCATGCTGAGCATCTCCCGTCTGCGTGAGCTCGGGCGCTGCCAGATGTTACTTGAAGCATTTTATTATTTTTTTTATTTTCTTCTCCCGCAGCTGAAATTGCGCCCTGGAGTGGGATGCGCAGAACAAGGCTGGACCAGTCCCACGGCCCTGACTTGCCCCTTGTGGGACCTTGGCCAGGATTTTTTCGGCAGGTGAGTTGGCAGAGAGCAGCACACACCATCCCTGTTCTCTTGGGCTTGACGGGACTATGGACCCTCCCCTGAAAAGGCAATTTCCATCTTCCCAGTGCCTGGGACAGCCACGGTCACCCTGCAGAGCCTGTGCCTGGCTGTCCCCTGCTGCCAGTGCCATCCCTGCCTCCTCGGGGCCGAGCCCGCTCCCGTGCAGGGGCTTGCTGCAGCAAAAAGCCATGTAGCATCCCAACACCATGGCTGCACCCACCAGCCCTCTGCCGGGGGTCGCTGCTTTGGGATTTTGAGCCTGGGGGTTTTAAGTCGCTATTCAAAGAGACTCTGCCCCTCAGCCACACTCTCTGCTCCCTGGCCCCGTCCGTCCTTCGGCTCTAATGTGAACAAGCTGGCACGGGCGGGCAGCTCCGGCTGTCCCCATGGGTGCCAGGGAGCTGGCAGCTTCGGAAAGCGCACGGGGGTGAGGGTGTCCCCTGGCACGGGTGATGGGTGACAGACATCCCCCGGGCATCCTTGTTGGCTGGTCACTGGCAGCAAACAGTGCTGGCCTCCCCTCCCTCCCCAATTTAATTAATTTCTTTTGGTTTCCAACCTCTGGGTCAGGGATAATGGAACCCAGACCAGCATTTCCATTCCTGTTTGCTGTGCATTGTGCTTGTTAAGCTTTTTTTCTTTTCTCTTTTTTTTTTTTTTTAAATCAAAAATTCTCGCTCCGCTCCGGAGCACTGGCTGGAAGATAATACACATTCAAAGGCAGTGAGGAAGGTGCATGCAGGGGATTAAATTAGAAACGTTTCCCTGGGACAAAATTTTAAAAAAGAAAAGAAACAATTATTTAGAGGGGGTGAGGAAATCGGAACCACATTGTGTTATCTGTTGACTCGAAGTTTTCTTGGAGAGGGTTTTTTTTTCCCTGAGCTATGCACTGGAAGTAAAACTTCATGGCGTTCCCAAGTCAGCGCGCCGTAAATCCATGTGAAAGATAACTCTGTCTGAGGTCTGCTCCTGCCAAGCTCCTCATCCCCAGATGTCTCTGAAGAGGGGACAGGGACACCCACCAAGCATCTGGCAGAGAGGGTTAGGGTCCCAGCATCACCCCCAGCAGCTCTCGGGCGCAGGGCTTGGGTCCATCAGTCAAAACAGCGATCGGCTGAACCCCCCCACCCCCGTCAACTCTCCTATCGTGGGAGTGTTTTCCCAGCTCATCCCCTGATCTGGAGCGTGATCTAATCCTGCTCCCTCCTCCTGTTTCTCTGTCAGGTCCAACTAGGTCCCAGAGCCACTGGTGCTGAGGAGGGAAGGACATGGCCAGCGTCTCAGGGGACATTGCTGGATCAAAGCTAAGCAGCTTTTATTTTTTTAGTTGCTTTTCCTAGATGAAAGTTATTGCCCCTTGGGGTGTTACAAATGCATCTTCTGCAGGCTGCGCTCGCCTGCCTGTGCACGTGGCTGCCGGTGGCTCTGGGTGCTGCACAGTGTCTCCTTGAGTGCATCACCCACAAAACCATGGGTGGGGAGGAAATAGCTGGGAGAGCCCCCCCTGTGCCTGCAAATTAATGAATTGAGACCTTTTCTGCCCTGCTCCTGGGCAGGGAATAGGTGATGCCGGGGGGAGCAGGGCCGCAGGGACCCCCAGCAGAGGATGCTTCAGTGTTTGCACAGAGGACGGCAGCATCACACAGCCCATCCAGATGCATTGTGTACATGTTTGCTGGGGCTCGGGGCGCACCGCCCTCCTCCCCACCGAAACCCCAGCGTGCCACAGCGTTCAGTCCTCGCTGGGCAATGGCTGGCTGCGGAGAGCCTCCAGCCTCCTGCTTGGAAAGGTGCCCCCCGCTCCCTGCCCATGGGCTCATCCCAGCCCTGGGGCTGCTTGGGAAGATGGATGTGATCGGGTGACATATCCCGAGCTTCCTCTGTGGGTTTAGGAGGGTCCCTGGGGCCACGCTGGGTGCAGGGAGCATTTTCATCCCAGAGAGAAAAGGCTGGAGGAGACCCTGCGTACCCTCCTGGGAAGAGGAGTCGCAGCCTCAAGGATGCTCGTGTTTGACCTGCGCTGAAGGTCTAGCTGTCCCTGCACCTGGGGGGGACATGCTGGGGGGGGACCACTCTGGACCTGCCAGCGCTGCCCCTTGCACCCTGTCCTGCTGGCATCTGACTTTCCCTTCATGGGTGACCAAGCCCAGGGGGTTCCATTTTCTGCACATCCAAACCCCACGTCCCAGCACACCCAGGAGTCACGGCGAGATCCCGGGGACGGTCCCTTGGGGCAGGTTATCCCCTTCGGCTTTGTTTTGTGTTGCTGTAGAAGTTTCCTTGCTTGGATTATTTTTTTTTTTCTCTCCCCTGATGTCATTGCAGGTGGTTTTTCACTTCTGTAGCCCTCCGACTCGCTGCCACATCCCCGGGGACACCGGCTCTGCCACACACCCAAGCTGGGGCTCCCCAAGGTGAGTCCTGGGGGTCACCACCACCGCGGCGGGTACCGGCCCAGGGAGTCCAGCCAGCGGGAGGTCCGGACTGCAGGATTGGACCGACTTTTTTTCCTTTTTGCCAAGATTACAGCCTTTTGAAAGCATGAGACCCCCTAGCAAGCACAGCTGGGTTTATATTTCCACACGTTGGCCGCCGGCTGCGGCAGGGTCAGATCCCGCAGCCTTGGCCAAGCTTATCCGGGCTGCTCTTCCCCTGGAATGAGGAAGCCTCTCTGGGCTTTGGGGTTTTTTTAATACCACATATAAATGTCTATTCCTGTTGTTGCTGCTGGGGAACACAAAGCCAATACGTGCGGGCAGATGGGTTTTAGCTCATCTTGCATACACAGGGAATGGCTAAATGGATCCGTGCTTGTATAATTCGGGAAAACCAGCAGTGTGGCTTTCGGAGTGACATGGACGATGCCCATGTCAAGGGGAAGATGGTGTAGGAGGCTGGATCAGACCGTCCGGGGTCCTCAGCGGGGCTGGGTTCTCTGGTTACTTCATTCCCCTGCCCGCTATGGGAGGCTTTGGCTCAGACATCACTGCATATGAAGTTGCGAGGGCTTTGAAGGTTTTATAGATCATCTACCTGCCTCCGAGCCCTCCAGGAGAGCGGTCTGCTGGTGGCGAGATGCAAACCTGTGCTGTGTGTTAATGTGCAACGTGTTCAGTGTCCCACAGGAATGTGAGATGCAGCTGGAAAATCTTTAATGATGGATTTATAATATGGATGTTCTGTTTTCCCATCGGGGTTTGTTTCTGCCGCAGGAACACAGAGAGGTTCCCAGCTTCATCACTATCATCACGCTGGTCGCTGGGGCCTGGGAGGACATCTCGCCAAACCTCCTGCGGCTGACAGCCTTCCTTTAAAAATAACCCTCCCAGGGCTGGTGTAAAACCCCTAAGATGTGGAGGAAAAAAGTCATTGCTTCCATCTGATTTTCTGAGATCCACGCAGATCACATTTTCAAACTTTCCGTGGCTGGAAGCGTGGATGTGAGTGGTGTTTTGGGAACGCGACCCCTGCAGTGGGGTCAGCAGTGAGGAGCTGCTGTAGGACGTGGGCTAGTGCCCCTGCAAGGTCCTTGTCCCGGTATTATCCATACCAGCAGCTACAATGCACCAACCCAGAGATTTCCTCATTCTTGGATCATTTATAAATTGTAGTTATTTGTTTTAAAGTAGCCAGCCTTCAGTCTGGGAGTTCCCGTAGAAAACACATGTATTTGTATACCTTCCCTGCTCCCAGCTGCTTTTAGAAGCTGGCTTTACTTTAGCACATATTATTAAAGGAAAGAGCTTTTTTCCTTCCCAGTAGATTAAGTTTGGCTAAACAATTCAGTGTGAACTGCTGGGCATGAGGCAGAAACCTGTAGGCTAAATTACCCAGCTGCTATAAGTTTAGACCAGCATGGGATGGATTTCAGGATCGTATATTAGTTTTCATTTAATCTGATTATTCTGGGCTGGAGTTCCTGGAGGGTCTTCAGGTTATTGTCAGTCAAAAGAATCTTTTAAAAGCTTCCATTTGCGCTAAACTTTTCCCATTAGAAGTCTATTTTCATTGTGGATCGATTTTTATTTTAATGAAAAAATGATTCTCCCAACTCCTTCCTTTTTTTTTTTTTTCCCCCAGCTGGGGTTAAAACTGAAGCTGCAGTGGGGTCTTGCCACTCAAAATACCATTTTTGTCTTTTGCTGAGGCTGTTGGCTTGGTTGAAGGAGCTTGGGCAGATGATGATGGGGCAGATAATGCGGAAAGGCACCTCCCCTGCTCCCAGCGATGCTTCCTGATACCCACCCCCTCATCCTGCAACCCTTCCCTCGCTGGGAAAACGCTTTAAGTGGCTTGAATCCTGGGGGGAATTCTAGCTCAAAAGTCTCAGAGACTAATGCAGGACTAATTGATCTTAAAAGCCTGTTGCTGGATGGCTTGGAGTTGTGCTGTCAATTCCCGGGCTGGTTTCTATCTGCCGTCTCCTCTCAGCTTCCACTTTAGGGAGCAGGGGGGGTCTGGTGGGAGCAGCCCCCGCCAGGGCTGGGAAGGCAGCAAAGCCCATGTTTTATGATGAGGACATCCTTGTCCCGTCTGTCTTTTGTGCAGGAGCAGCAGCTTTGTGGCACGGGGCAGCTTCCTGCTTCCCAGTGCTGAGCCGATGGCATTTCCCTGGGGCATCCATCCCGCCTCACCCGGTTGCTGCAGGTGGGATGGCGAAGGGCTGAGAACTGCCCCAGGGCTGTGGTGGGAAAAAAACAACACAGAGATGTCCAGAAATAAACCTCAAACCTGTGTTCTTTATTTATGCAGGATTTTACATTGGATATGCTGGCCTGAACCTTCTGGAGTCCACGTGCCATCCGTGCTGCTCCGGTAGGCGACCCCAGCGCTGACCCCTTGGGGGGACCAGGACTGTGCCAGTCCGGAGCAAGGCCCTGTGAGGACGTGAGTCCTTGTACCTTGTCACGCCTAAAACCCTCGGTTTGCTCAGGTTTTGCACGCAGGCAGGTGGGGAGGAAAGAGCTGATGCACACGTTGTGCCCCAGCTGTGGTGCCGGGCACCATGGAGGTTCCCCCCCCAGTGGCATCAGGGTTTTCCATCCTGCTCTGCCTCCTTCTCCCCACAGTGAGCTGACGGGGGGACCAGCCCCTGCCTTCCCTTTTCCCCAGTTAGTGGGATTTTGCCATGCCCTTCACGTCACTGAAATGCTGGTTTTTCCCTCGTTTCCCCCAGCAGAGGCTGGGAACCTGCTTCCTCTGCAGTAGCAGCTCTGGCTAAGACGGCACATTGCCGAGCTTTTCCCTGTGTGTGCCTGTTGCTGGGACAATTATACTAAAATCACACCACCTGCAAGCAGTTAGTTAGAATAATAAATAAGTGATAGATTATCAAATAAAGTGTTGGCTTCAGATGAGGTCATCCTAGCACCATGTCGGGGGTCCCGGAGGGTTTGCAGGCTGCCTTCCTGCTGCTGATGGGCTAAATAGCTCTTGTATCAGTCAATAAAAAAGTTGTAGAGATTAAAGAATCAATTAGGTATTAGCCAAAGGGGCAAAAGCGTAACCCAAACATGCTGATAAAATCCAGTAGGTGATTATGGGAATGGTTCTTATTTCATTTTACTTTTGAAAGGAATAATTGCTCGTTATAGAGCATGGAGTGACCTGGACTGATACTTTTCCAGCTTTATAAGGGAAGAAATTCTAGTGTTTGACTGACAAATGCGGAGGCACACCATGCTTCAGGGCTGAATAGGCATTTGTTGATCCTTACTTTGAGGAGCATCGTTTTGTCCCTGCAATAATGGCCAGGGGAGCTTGGTCAGTTATTTGATGGAGCTTCAGCCCAGAGCACCCTTCCCCGTGGCGGTGCACGTCCGTGGGGTGCGGGGAGATGCTCGCAGGGGAGGCGAGAGGGATGGGACCGCACATCGGCACCTGGGTATTTTGGAGCCCTGGGGCTCTGCTGCTTACCATACAAACTTTGGTTAACCAAGTAAAATCTGATCAGCTGAAAAAGCAGTTAGGGATGTATATATTAGAGGGTTTTTTCCAATATTTACCATATGGCCTTCCATTTTCCAGGAACACACATCTGCAGCACTGGCCCCAGCCTGGGCTGGCAGCTTGCAGTCAGGAATCGGGCTGTGCAATGTCACGTTCTGCTAATTCCTGCAAACATTTATTAAGTGTTAGTCTAGTGCAAAGCCTTACCTCATTTGGGCCAAATATAGGGCGTATCCACCGGGGGAAGGCTCCTTGGGCACGAGCGACCCGAGCATCCCACCTGGCACCGCGGCACTGCCGGCATGGGCTGCCCTGGGGATGAGGCAGCTTGGGAAACCCTGTGGGCGAGCCAGGGGATGGGCAGCAGGATGGGCCATTCTGGTTTTGCCTGTGTGTTTCTGCAGAACGGGGCATTCGCCAGATCATTTTCCAAGGAGGGAAGTTCAAATGAATTATCGCTTTTCCCCCCCCTCATATTAAGATGGCATGTTTGGTTTTACAAGGGGAAAAAAGCATGGATTGCATCGTTTCAAGTCCTTTCTGTTTGGAGCTATTTCTGCAGGGGAAGCATGATGCTTTCAAGTAGATTTTTAAGTCATTTCCACCCCACGAGAAGCACTGGCTGTTCACCGCTCCCGTCCACAGCAAACATCCATCCTGCGATGGAGCGGCTCCCCGGGAAGGGCTGCTCTGCCCACATGCTCCATCACTTTCCTGCTTAAAAGGGAGAGATTTACAGGCAAAAAGTGAGCTATCCTGCAGGCACTCGAGGCCTGGGGTTACTGCAGAGGTGGCACAAGGACATCACGCCATGGGGACAGCAGCCATCCACGTCCCCTTCCCCGAGCACACTGTGCCAATTCGCCTGGCCGGGTCCTGCTGCCAGCGTTTCTTGCGGCCAAGCTCCCAGCTGCCTGGCCCTGCCTGGCCTGGATGCTTATATATCCTTCACAAAGCATTATTTTTATGGCCTGCATATAAAGCACACACACAATGTACATCGCCGCCGGGCTGGCAGCGCCTCACAGCCCATGCAGGCCAGGCCAGGAACGAGCTGTTTATTGCTCTGTGCCCTCGCCTTGCAGTTCCCCCTGTACATGTGTGGGTGAGCGAGACAGGGAATTTTTTTCCCATTGTTTTTCCCTTTGTTTTGGGGTTTTTTTTCTACTTTTTGCAGGTCGTATACCACCAGGCCATACCGTGGCTGCAGGCAGATTGCCTTGCGTGGGTTTGTTTGAGGAATGTTGGAGAGTTTATCCCAGCGTGGCCGGGGAGGCGTTTGCTCCCTGCTGGAGTGGGGAGTGATGCAGGCAGGCTGGAGCAGAGATGCGCCACAGCTAAGGCATTGCCTGGACCTCTGTTTTCACACATGCACACAAAAAAAAATAAAAAATAGAAGCCCAAGGGCTAGCTGCCCAGCCGGCATAAAAGCTCTTGCAAAAGCTAATTTCGCCCAGCTAGCGATGGACACTGCAGCGTCAGGAGGGGAAGAGACGCTCCCGGCTGGTGCGGGACTGGCTGCAGCCGCCGCGAGGAGTTGGGTTTCAAGTGCAGGGGAGAAAAGAGCCCGATCCTCGCTCGGGGGCTATGCACTGCTAATCCCCTGTTTATTCTCCGTCTAGCCCAGCCGCCTACACTTTCCTAAGCTTTTGTTCATTAACAAGGTCCAGGGTAAAAAGATACCCCTGCGGCAGCTGTCTGCTGCGCCGGCGCATGGTCCTGGCACAGCCGCATCCTCCCCCGGCCCTCGGCGCGCTGCGGACTCCATCCTCCCGGAGCAGCAGGTTCGCGGGGCTCGGCTTTTTCAGGACTATTACAGCTGAGGACCACGGCGTAGCCCTGCTGCTTGTCAGCTCAGATGAAGGTTTTATGCTTTTCAGAAAACAAATCGGAGGGATGGGAGTTGTATCTGCGGGGTGAGCTCTGGCAGGCGGTGCAAGGCAAGCTCTTGTGCTGGGTGAGCAGCGCCAGGTGCTGCCCCAGGGCTGCTATATTTAATTGGCAAATTAATCTTTGTCTCCCAGGTCAAATTCAAGAGCTAAGTGCTGCCCTGAAGTGATGGAAAGTTGGGTCTAAGTGGGAAAGTGGGATCTCCATGCTCCAGGTGATAGATCCAGTTTTGCTCCCAGTAAAGTGTTGAAAGAGGCAAATCGCTTTATATAAAATATCAATAATTATTGTTAGTAATATATCATTAATCACTAGTTAATAATAATTAATAATGCAAGTGCTGAGGTACTAAGGCAGATAAATATACTTTGGGAACAAAAGGCCAGTCTATAAGGTTAGATAGAATTATTCTTATCTCCTGGAATAAAGTAACTTTTATACAGGCTAAGAAGGTTTTGCAAAACTTTAAACAGATTTTTAAATTAAACAAATTCAAAGGTGACCAAATTTATATGACTTCAGTCTCTGAGATGACCTTCTCTGTCCCCAAACAGATGGGAGGTGCTGCCTGTTCCTACAATGGTTGTAGCACCCACAAAGGTTGTAGCAGCCACCTCCAGCCCTGCCTGCAAGGGAGCGCAGTGGGAGCCTGGCTTGGGCAGGACCCGGACACCAAGAACCGGCACCAGAAAAGTTGGAAGTTGAGTAAGAAGGCAGGGATGGAAAGTTGTGCTTCTCCCTGTCTCCAGGAAGACCTTCAGCTCCTTTGGGAATGACCACACCACATGGACAACCCTCGCCCCAAGACCCCTCTGCAGATCCGAGGGGCGAGGCGGGACGCGCTGGTCCCAGGGCGAGCTGTGGGTGGCTCGGTCGGCTCCTTGAGACATCCCAGCATCCCTTCCCGCTCGCTCCTTTTCTCTGAACTAATTGCGTTTTCTGTGCCTTTGTGGCGCGGGCGCGCGCCAGCTGCGGCGGGGCGAGCAGGGAGCGTGCAGCTGTGGGCTCGGCGGCGGAGCAGCCATCTGCAGCGCCCGCCCGGGAGAAAAGCCTCGCAGCTGCGAGCGCCTGGTACCAGCGGTACCCGGACGAGGTCATTCATCACCAGGAGCCTGGGCAAGGAAGCTTGGCAGGGAAAAGGAGGACGGCAACCACAGGAGGCAAGTCTTAAAAATACCCTGCAACAGCGGGTATTGTATCCACAGCCTCGAAGCTTGTTCCCTCTTGCTGTTCTGGAAGGGCAGGATGCCTCCGCGGTGTCCCGTGTGGGGTGGAGCAGCCCTGACATGCCTCCATCGAGCTGGTCCTGCCTGTCGGCGGGAGAATGCGCCGTGCCCCAGGCCAGCTCTGCTCTGAGAGGTGGGAGCAGGAGGCGGCAAGGGCACCCCTGCCCAAGAAGCACAGTTAGGGGGCATGAGCGTTTAAATCAGCAATGCAGCACGTTGGGTTATGTTGGGTGGTGATGGAGGGTGCCTTTCCTGGTGCCCTCACAGAGGCCCTTCCTTACCGCCTTCCCCTGCTCTGTAGACCCGTCCGTGCCAATGGCAAATGATAGGAGAGAGCGAAAGTGCGAGTCGAGCCCTGCAAGTACTTACGGGTGTCCTTTATGTGAAATGCTGAAGGCTCTGACCCACTTTCCCAGTTGTTTCTCCTGCAGCAGCCGAAGGTCCCTACTGTGGGCACCACAGCCACATGGTTGGCTTCAGAGCAAGGACACGGTGATGGGCTGGGGTCCCCAGGTGTGGGAGCTCATGTTTGGCACCCCTGACCTGGTCCACCTGCCCAGTCATTGCTCAGTGTAGCAGAGGGAGCCAGCAGACACCCAGTGGTGATGTCCACAGCAGGCTCTGACGTTGCCTCAGGTCTCTTTTCTTGGCCCCCAGTTCACAGAAAAGGAGAGTGGGTATCAGGAGCTGCGTGAGGAACGGGGGCGACCACCCCAAAACCCCACCTGCATGTCCCTGGACACGGGTGCCACAACTGGACCCATCAGTGGAGACGGCTTTGCTCCTGCAGGACGGGCTACGGTCACCATCCCAGCAGCAAGAGGTGAGAGCCGGGGGAGCACGGCTGCTCGGCACGGCCCCGGGGGGGACGGGGGCCAGGGGTGCCTGTGCGGAGCAACGTGACTCGGTCCAACGATGCGTATCCAAACTGGTTTTCTCTGTGGGATGCCCCGTCTTTCCTGTTTACTTGTTATTCTGGAAATAGAACAATAAATAATTTATCGCCGATCGGTTGGCGCCCGTCCGACCTGTCAGTTAAGTTGATTTTAACTGGCCAAGTGTCAGGGCAAGAGGCCAGGAACGCTGTGCTAGGGAACAGTCAACACCACAATTATAAGATTAACACCTTGTTTAGTGGTCAGATACTGTCAAGTGGTAAAAGATTGCTTCGGTTCGTCTCTATAGAGCATCGCTCACAAATCACCTTATTAAGCAGGATCTTGCTCGCGGTCGGCTCCCTGCACCTGTGTCCTCAGATATTTCCATTCATGGTGGAGAGGAGGCCAACACTCGGCCGGGGCTGCTGGGGGCTGCGCAGCTGCAGGAGCATTATTCCCCTCTTACCATATTTGCATATCAATGAGCCCCTGATTAATATTTAAAGAGCCAGCTGTCCGAGCCACCTATAAAAGAAAAAAAGCTCTGTGAGGTTTTTATATTTTTTTTTTTTTAAGGATAACACTTACTGCCCTTTATCAAGTATGCTTCATTTTTACCCCCCTATTCTTTTATTAAAAAAAAAAAAAAAAAAAAAAAAAATGCCAGGGAAAAAATATTAAACGCCATTAATGAGTTATCAGTGAATGTGTTGTGCTGCTCTCAATGCTTCTCAGTCCTTTTGTGCCATAGTTGCAGCTGCATCGAGCAGGTTTTTAGGGGCAGGAGCTCAGCGCCGGCGCCGACGGGCACCCATGGGAACTGTATCTATGGGCAGCTCAGCGCGAGCACGAGGCCTGGGAAACGGGCAGCGTCCCCATGGGCAGGCAGGGCAGGGGCTGCCGCTCCTTTACGGGATGTATTTCCATGCTCCCGGCTTCTCTGGGCTCTTGTCGCGGAGCCATGGCTGGTGCCGATGTCCCTGCGGTCGCCGGGGGGGGATGGGTGCAGCGGCGTTGCGCTCGGCGAGGGATGCTGATGGTGACCCATGTAATGGCTCGAGCGGGCTAATCAATCGAAACGCCATCAAAAAACTAAGAACTCCTATTTTTCTTGCCTCCCCAGCACTTTTAACCATCAGGTGCTTTCATTTCTACACTTAAAAAGCTGTCGTTTTCATAGACTAGTCTCTTGCCATTTTTTTTCCTTGAGCATTTGTCAATAATCCTCCAACAGCGGCAGCTTTGTTATCCCAACTAATTGGAGTCAAGTAGGGCTGCGAGAAAAGATCGTTCACAACTGAGCCCTGGGAAAAAATGCAAAAGGATTTTAATTTTCAATAAAATATGCAGATAAGTAGAAATTAACAGTGGGGAACGGGGTCTGGAGGCTGCGTGAATAATGGTGCTGCTCAGACGAAGGCGGCTCGAGCGACTTAATGAGAGCTCGAGCGGGTCAGTGGCAATGCCGGCGGCTCTGCAGGATAGGGGTGCACGGACCCGCCCCCCCACCTGCACTTTTTTGTGTGTTAATAGTTATTTCTTGGGTGCGTGGAGGTGAGCAAGTCATTTATCTGACTGGTCGTGCCTCGCTGCAGCTGGTGGAGAAGTATTTCAGGTCACGCTTCGTTATTTTTGTATACAAATGAGGGAAATTTGGGCATCCCTTTGCAGTGGGGATGGGATCGCTGCAGGATGCTGCAGTTCTCGTGAGGCCAAGCACAGACATGGACCCTCTCTGCCTGTGCCGCTGTCCCAACCCAAGCCCGGCGGTGATTGCCGGTGGCTAAGGATGCGGATTTTGGCCGGGATGCCCTGGGCAGGCGCAAGTGTTTCTGCCACACTCCCTTGCCCATCGCTGCGTTTTGACCCGGCTTGTGGCAGATGGTCTCTCCTGCTGGTGCAGCCTCTGGAGAGGAACCAGACAGTCGGGGGCAGAAATAAAAATCCCTCCAGCTTCACTGGGTGCGCAGAGGCTTGGCTGGATTTGCCCAAGAGGCCTCTCCTGGTCCTGCTGCGGGATGCACTGGGAGCGGGGGCAGTCGCACTGCAGGATGCTGATTGCAAACAAGTTTTCAAAAGTGATGGGATGAAATATTTCCCAGTGGGGGACTGTTCAATGCCCCCCGCAGCGTAGCCCTTAGCGTGGGAATTGCCCAGAGCAGCTGTGGGTGCCCCATCCCTGGGAGTGCTCAAGGCCAGGCTGGACGGGGCTGGGAGCACCCTGGGCTGGTGGAAGGTGTCCCTGCCCGTGGCGGGGGGTTGGAACGAGATGGTCTTTAAGGTCCCTTCCAACCCAAACCCTTCTGTGATTCTATGAATTCGCCCAGGGCTGGGGTGGGAAGGGCTGCCCCCACCCACGTCCCTGGCTGCTCTCCCGGCTCCTCCATCCCGTCCCCGCTGCGTGGGCAGAGGAGCGGGTGCTGGAGGGGGTCCCTGTGCCAGCGGGGAGTGGGTGCCAGCGCAGGGCAGGCAACCCATGTGCTGCCTGCAGGGTCGCGGTGCCAGCTCCGCGCTGCCAGCACCGTGCGGAACAGGTCGGTCCTGCCTTTCCCAGCAAGTCAGAGAACTTGTTAGGAGGATTGTGCACAACTCATGCCTCCCAGCAGCCGTGCCCCGTCCCCGGTGTGCTGTCCCGCTGGGCACAGAGCGGAGGGAGCCGTACCAGGCTGCACACAGCGCCAGGGAGGTGCAGGCAGCTCCCCGAGGGCAGGATGGAGCCGGCTGGAGCATTGGGGACCCGCTGGCCCCCACGCCAGCCCCCCTCCAGAGCTAACAGCCCCCTGGGGAGGGGGACAGCTGAGCCATCACCTGTTGGAGCTCAGACGCCGCAGCTGCACCCGGCACCACCCGGCTGCTTTGAACCCGCCGGATTAGGCAGAGGAGAGTGCCACGCACGCACTTGTGCTCCGCATGCCAATGCCTTCCTCCTCCTCCTCCTCCTCCTCCTCCTCCTCCCAGCGCTCTGCCGGCCACGCGGCCACAGCCTCCCTGACCTGATATCTCATCCGTTCGGCATCTTCTGCGCCAGCTCCTTGCTCCTGGCTGCTGGTTTGGGGACAGCCCTGGGGGTGGCAGGTGGCAGCGACCCTTTGAGCCCTGGGGGCTGGAGCCCCCGCAGAGCCCTGGGTGGGGGCAGTGGGGATCTGCTCTTGGCTGGACTGGGCGGTGATGAAGGTGGGAAGACCTCTGGGTGAGGGTCAAAGCATCTTCAGCATTTGGGACACTCGGTTCAGATCTGCTGAGCTTTCTCCTTATCCAAAACAGATAAAATCATAGGAAATCCCAGGGGGAAAAACCAAACAAACAGTATTTTAACACTGAGAGAGCCACATCTACATGTGGACACAGCCAGGTGCCCAACTGCATGGGTTTTTTCCACTCCATCTTTTCCCGTCATGTTCCCTACTTCTCACCATGGCCCTCCCAGGAGAGGAGCTGAGGTGGGACTTCATCAGCAGGTGGGTGACGGCCCCAGCTCTGCTCCACGGTGTGGCTGGGGTTGGCTCCTTTTCTGTTGCCTCCCGTCTTGTGCAGCCACTGCATCTCCAGTTGGGGAGGGCTGAGTCCCCCAGTTTGGGTCAGGTGCCCCCAGTTTGAGTATGCGCTGCTCGGTGCTGCTCTCCCTTGTGTGGGGCTGGGCGAGCACGGCTCGTGGTGGGTGGCTCCGTCTGCCATCACCACATGTGTCGGGGTGATGCTCCCAGCTTGGCAGAGCACAGATGGGGACATCGGGTGGCCGGATTCTCCATTCAACCCGAGTACCACCCCCATCCCTTTCCATCCCTCCCTTACACACGTGCGTGACTCCCTCTCTCTTCATGCCTCTATTTTCTCTTGTTTTCCTCAACCTGAAGCTCAGCCCCATGCAGACGGACAGCCAGCCAGCCCCGCTCCGCAGTTTGCCGGCGGCAGCCAAGCTGTCCCCGTGCCCTCGCCGAGCTCAGTGCCACGGCAGGACCAGGACCAAGGCTTGGCCTCAGTCCACAAGGGTGTGTTTCTTGGAGTGCAGGATTTGCCCTCTGCTTTTAAAAGCAGAGAGGGAATGGTTTGAGTCTGTTAGGTGGTTGTGGTTTTCTTTTTTTAAATAAAAGCTTTCTTCCCAGTACTGTACTTTTTAAATTACCCAGTTTCGCTATCTGTTCCCCACGCTCATGCTTTTGGTCTATTTAAGAGCAAGAGTGTAACATTAAGGTGATTTATAGCCATCTCTGGAGTGGAAGGGCAGAGATTTGGGTATTTTTTTCCTTTTCCTCAGGTGAAAGAAAACCTTGAATGTTAACTCACAAGACATTACAACGACTGCTCCGTCAATCCTTGATTTACAAGCTCAAATTTATGAGTTAAAAATTATTATTCCACTCGCATATATTTTTTTTCCCTTGGCCGTTTTAGTGCTTGTGAAAGGTGAGGGGTTTGACAGCTCCTGGAAACAAAAGCCTTTAATATCTCCCCGAGCGAGGCTCTCCCAGGCAAGAAGAGAGATGCCAGGAGGGCTTTTCCTCCCTGCTGCAGATATTACTCACTCCAGGCCTGCTCTTAACCAAACAGAGCAGAAAGTTTGCTTGAGATAAGCCAGGACTAATTAGCAAAGTCCGTTCTCGGTGCCTGGGCACTCCCCTGGGGTTGTCCTCGGTGGCCGGATCGGCGCTGGGCTGGGGGGTGAGGCTAGGTGTGGGGGGTGCCCATCACCCCCCCAACATTTTCGGAACCCTCCTGCATTTTTTTGGACAGGTCCAGACTTGGCGGGGACGCGAGGGGACTCGGGCTGTGTGCCGCGCGGCGGTGGCGGCCGGCTGCCTCCGAGGTTGCGCTGGGATTATTTTTAATCACTTTGGTGAGGTGCCTCCCCCCTCCTCCATCCCCCGAGTGACACCAGCGTTTTGGGCCTAAACTAAACTGGCAGCAGTCTTTAAAATATAACATGCGTGAAATACCAGGGAGCAAAAAATATCCTCTTTAAAGCATATGTCGCGCAGTGGCTTAGAGAGCCGGGGGATTAAAACCTTAGCAAAGCTTGGGAAATAATGCCAGAGCCCCTGCTGCACTTCATTAAAGTACATTTTTGACGCAGCTTGCCTTATTCAATAACAATTTAGTTGACCAAAAACTGAATCGAAAGGGACAGGCAACTGTGTAGCATTTTGTTGCATTTTCATTTTCAGCATTTTTTCATGTCGATTTGCCATCTGCTGCCCGGCGGCTGTGCTCTGCCAGGGGCAAAGCTCAGCCCGGCTCGGAGTGGTGGAGGGTTTGTGTCCCCCTAAAAAAAAATATTAGATGGAGTTGGGGTCGGGCTGGTGCTCCCACGGGGTCAGCTGGGCTGGATGCTGGGGCTCACCACCGTGCCTACCTCCCCGTCAGCATCGCTGCTCAACCCACAGCCACGAGCCCTGCACAGGGGTCCTGAAAGCCTGCTCTGGCCCCACCTGGATGGGGTGAGTGCCTGGGGTTTCTCTTCCGTCCCCACCTGCTGGGACTTAACCCCCACGTCCACGGTCGTGACAGAGCCCAAATGACTTCAAAGCCGTCGGGGCAGCTCTGTGGTGGCAAGTGTGGGAGCACGCGGGGTGGACGTGGCTTGGCCAGCGTGGCCAGCGTGGCAGCGGGGATGCTGGGTTGACTTCTGGGTTTACCAGCCGCGCGAATGAAATGTGCATTTGTAGCTGGTTTGAATGGCAAAGCAGAGAGGAAGAGTGTTGCTGAGCTTGGCTGCTTCCTGGGGAAATTCCCATTTTGAGGAAAAAGGTGGTTTTCTGTGGGAAAACATGCTTGGGAGGAGAAGGAGCAAGGATGCCTTGTCTGCGCCTTAGCCCCGGGATGGACTGCAGGTGGTCCAGGTGTAAATCTGTCACTGAGGGCATTTCGTGGTGCGGGGGGCAGGGATCCCACAGCCCAGGGACAGCGTTACTGACACAGGGAAACTCCAGCAGCTCTGAATATATTCGTGTTTGGTATTTCCAAAACCCTTGAAGGCAGTACTCCATGTTATGGAAAGTTCATTGGGAGAAAGGAGCCAATTTCAGCCTGGAAGGGCCCAAAACAACCACTCAGATGGTATCTAATTGTTTTCATCTCCTTCCTCGACCCGCTTCTAAAGTCGGGTGGGTTTCTCTTCCCACAAATTGGCTCAAAAAGAAAAAAAATTGATCCCAGGTTGAGATTTCTGTATTTCAACTCTTTGGGGTGTGTTTCTCTTTAGCGCAGAGGGAACATCGCAGATGGGCAGCCCAGGGACTGGCTATTTAATGTTCCCCTCTCCAACTCAAGTGGCTTAAAGACGTCCCGACCGGGCAGGGTGGCAGGAGGCACCATGCGGTGGGGACACGGCGTATGGGGGCAGATTCTTTTCCTTTGCCTGAGTCCATATGTGGCTTACCTGCCTTCGGGTGCATGTGTTCGGGTGCAGAGCCCCTGCTCTGCATCCAGCTCTGGGGCCCCCAACATGAGAAGGACATGGACCTGTTGGAGCAAGCCCAGAGGCCACGAAGATGCTCAGAGGGCTGGAGCAGGGAGGGGGACAGGCTGAGTTGGGGTGGCTTAGCCTGGAGAAGAGCAGGCTCGGGGGGGACCTTACAGCACCTTCCAGTGCCTGAAGGGCCCACAGGAAAGCTGGGGAGGGGCTTTTGACAGGGGCATGCGGTGACAGGACCAGGGGTGATGGCTTTAAGCTGAAAGAGGGCAGATTTAGACTAGGTATCAGGAAGAAATTCTTCCCTGTGAGGGTGCCGAGGCGCTGGCACAGGCTGCCCAGAGCAGCTGTGGGTGCCCCATCCCTGGGAGCGCTCAAGGCCAGGCTGGATGGGGCTTGGGGCACCCTGGGCTGGTGGAAGGTGTCCCTGCCCATGGTGGGGAGTTGGAACTAGGTGGTCTTTAAGGTCCCTTCCAACCCAAACCCTTCTGTGACTCTGTGCCCCTAGTCCACCTGCTGATGGGTAGGCCAGGTGCCCCGTTCTGTGCCACCCACCTCCTTCAAGGTGGGCACGAGTTGCTCAAGGGAGGGCAGGCACCAAAGGCTCACACAGAGGTGTTCTCCAGCTTCAGGTGTCCCTGACCATGTCTGTTCCCTCCTGGAGCTCCAGTGGTATCTGTCCATCAAAGACCAGACACTGGGCTAGAGGGATGCTTGAGATCCAGCCAAGTGCTGACATTCTCCTCCATCTACACACCCGATGCATCACATAAGCCTCTCTTGGCCATAGCCCTCCTTGTGCCAGGCGAGCCGGGGAGCAGGACAGAGTTATGGGTCACACGAAGACATGAGTGATGCTCCTGAGGTCAAGCGAGAGCAGGAGGGGTCCCAGGGGAGCCGAGCAGCCAGGTCCAAATATGGATCCACCATGTGCATCTTCTCCAGGAGCAGCCGGCCAGTGTTCCCACAGCGTGTGTCACGCTTCCCTGAATAACCAAGGCGTTCATACAAACAAAACAAAGAAACCCTCCGTCTCTCCGGAGACAAGTCACAAACAGAGAGCCAGGCCAGGCCCATTGATGGAGCTGGATGCAGTGAATCACTCAACCAGCTGTAGTTTAAGCAATTTGGGTCAAATATGCACCCTGGCATCACGCCACCGACTTATCTTGCGTTTCACTTGTACCTCAGCTCAGGGTTTGCCTTGCAGTTGCTTTTAGTTAACAGTGAAGCGTGCGGGGCTGGAGGTGGGTACCTGTGTATGCAGTTACCCAAGGAATCTGCTGTGTTGGTTTTATTCCTATTTAATATGCTGTCAGCCTTATTGCTGGCTGATTTTTTACTGCAGCTGAACACAAAGGACAGCAAGAATAGTATTAGCAAGGAGCTGTACCGGGCTATTAATGTTCCCCGTGGGTGCAGAGTGAACTTAGACACTCAACAAGTGCATAAACGGGTCCGTAAAACGTGCCCGGGGCATCCTGGGGATGCAGCACCGAGGGGCTGCGGGGAGACTGGCCCACCCCTGTGTGCAGCCGAGGGCTCGGTGCAGCTTCGCCGTAGCAAGCCTGGGCCCAGGGGACCTTTCTCCAGGATTACATCAGTAGCATGAGGATGCTGAGTGTACTGTCTGGGAATCTAGAAGACGGGGTTTTGTTGGGTTTTTTTTCATTGAGATTATGTATATGATAAAATATGTTCTGATTCTCGGGCCGCCTGCAAAAAGGGATGTGCTACAAAAGCGACGTCGCCTGATTTTCCAGTACCTGGGAACTGGCAGCTCTGTGTGCTGAGGCAGCTGTGGGCTGGGCTGGGGCTTGGTCCCCTTCTCCACATCCCTGCCTGGTTTAGTACCCGGTGTTGCTGCGGGCAGAGACCGCACGGGTGCTCTCCCAGGGCGGGGGGCTGTGTGCGGCGCAGCCTTCTGCAAAACGGGGTCAAAACCACCCCACTGGGGTTCACTGAGCGGCTGTGCTCTGCTGCTGCTGCAGGGGTGTGCCGGGGGTCCCGCTCCCGCAGGGGCTGCCCCGTGGCTATGGCAGGGGCTGGGCTGCGGTGGGGATGCTCGGCCGGCTCAGCACGTGCAGGTACCGCTGTGAGGATGCTCGGGACAGCAAGCAGCTCGGCCGGCGTGGCTTTAGCCACATCATCCGTTTCTCCTCAGCGCTGCTTATGCTGTTTGGGTGCTGCTTTATGCAGCTGTGGGATGCAGCTCTGTATGGCAATAAAACCTGGGGGTTCCAAGCATTCCTGTCAGGGGATTATACCCCAAAAGAGGGAGCGAGGTGGGAGAGGGAGCAGAGGGAGTGCAGCTGGGAACCCTCCCGAGGCTGCGGGGACACGTGGAGCTCAGCCTCTGAGGAGCGAGGGAGCGAGCCAGAGCCCGATGAGGATGGATGAGTGCTGGGAGGAGGAAGGCAGAGCAGGACTTTGCTGATCACCTGTGCACCGGCTCCTGTCTGCAACGCAGGAGCAAAAACGGGGGGAAGAGACCAGGCCGGGGGCTTTCCCTTTGGGGACAAGCTGCTTTGCACGAGTGTTTGCTTGCGGGCTGGGGGAAGGCAAAGAGGATCCAGTTCCTAAATTGGAGGCTAGCTGGAAAATGGAGGTCTGCCCCCAGGCAGCTGGGGATTAGCTGTGGGGATCTGTGGAAGGAGGTAAAACGTCGGGCTTCCTTCGGTCAAGATCACAGGGACATAGTTGAGCGCCGGCCAATGCATCTCGCAGGCCAGCACTCCGCAGACAGACTCCACCTCCCGAACGAACCGCATTGCATCGGGCTTGGCAGCCCTGCTCCGTCTGGCAGCCCCCTCCCGAAGAGGCTCAAAACTGAGCTCATACGGAGGAGCCAGAACAACCTCATCCCAGGAGGGGACAAGAGGAGGGCAGCAGGACTCGCATCATTTCTGGTGTCGGCTTTGGGTCTGTCCCGCAGGTGGAACACCCTCGGGAGCCCCCGAATAGGTGGGAGAAGGGAGACTGAGCTGAGCATCACCCAGTCACCCTTGGGTGCAGAGATCGAGGAGACCCTAGTCAAGACCCTTAATCTCTTTCACAAGTCTTTCTGGATGGAGGAGGGAAAGGGGAACAGCTCCTTGCCCCTGTCCCTGACTCAGCCTTGGCACCCGCCGAGCCCGCCCAGGGCTTTTGGCCGGTGGGGAGGGATGCTCGGAGGCACTGGTTTTTCCAACCAGCATTGCTGGCCAGCTGAGCCCAGGGTGTGCTGAAGAGTGAAGCATCTTTAAAAGTCCCCAAAATTTGCTCTGATTCAACATTTCAGCAAGAAACTGAAATTATAGTATGGGGGGGAAAAGCAGAATTAAGATGTCAGTGGTGATTTGTAGTAAATCATTCAGATCCTCCATTCTTCCGAAGTACAGAGGAGGCTGGAGTTGCTCCAAAACTGCAGTTTTAACCAAAAGAAGCTAAAACAAACAAACAAAAACCCAAAAAAAACACTTGGCCATGGTTTTTGTCGTCCCCTTCCCCCTCCTTTTTGATCGTCTCTGTCTTGTACAGCCCTGGTATAGGCAGATCACTGAGGATTTCACCCATCTTTTCAAAGTAGCGTAGAGGAAGAAAGCAGCCTTTGTAAAGGGGTTTCTAAAGTTCTCTGTTCTGGGAAGGTTGGAAATAGCACAAAAACATCCTTTCTCACTATATTGTGTCGCTTCCAGCTCTAAGCCCCACCACGACCCAGATGTTTAGATGCTGATGCTGAAAAGGAAAATAAGAGCCATGGCGAGAAAGCCAGGAGAGTGGGGATGCTGTGTGAAATTTGCTTCTAGAAACTGGCACTGCTTTGGGTACAGTGTCTTTCTGTTCGAAGCAGGGAAGAGAATTAGAGAAGGAGACTCAGACGCTGAGAATTAATATCTTAATTCAGTAGGTACGGTGATGGCAACTGCACATCTCATGGGCAACGGTATAGTTTAGCTTTAAGACAATATGCATGTTCAGCCTTGAACGTGTTCAGCGTTTGGTACTGTCGAGCATTTTTGTCTGCATTTTGATCTGATTGTCCCCATTTCACCGCATTACTCCCAAGTTTTCCCAACCTTGGGACAGTTATTGCTGTGAGTTCATCGGTCTGCTTTTAAAATTATCTTGATTCAGAAGGAGGAGGGACCTCCTTAGGCGGATGTATGGAATAACTCTGTTATTACCTAATTGATTGGACAAGGAAAGTTAAGTGTGAAACTCTTTATTGTCCGTACCCTCTTTCTAATTATCCTGTCTCAGCAAGAACATCTCTGAATGTCCGGTCCATAGTCGCTTTCTAATTGTTCTGCCTCAGCAAGAATTTCTCCCAGTGCCCAAGCTGCTAATCCATCCCTTCCAGAGGGGTCTCAGCAGGGGGTTTGCAGTCAGCTTGAGCCGAGTGAAGTCCGCAGTGATGTGGGAAGGGGGTGACCCCCCACCTCTCCCGGCCCGCGCATCCCCGCTGTGCCGGCGTCGGTGTCTGTCCAACTGCCGGGACGTGTGTCCAGCTGGATTTTGTGCTGGAGAGAGGGGCTGGGACCGGACTGAGTGCACCCAGATGTTGATGGCAGGGGGGGGAAGGCTGCAGCACTGCTGTCCCCCAGCCCTGCCAGCTGTCCTGGGCAGAGGGATGTTGCAGGGAAGGGGGGGTCAAGGCACCATCTCCCACCCATCCTAACCCTGCTGCTGCCAGAGCACAGGTTGTCCTGGCCAAACCCTGGAGCAGGAGGTGGGAGCTGAGCTCGTCTCTGCTCTGGCAGGCAGAGGAGCGAGACGAAGTGCTTCGGCGCTGAGTGCTCAGAGCCTGAGCCCTGGCTCTGGCCGCACGCCTGGCTATGGGCTCATCCTGGTGCTGGGGCCCCGCGGCCGCCGCTGCGGAGGGGAGAGGGGGCACTGCCATCCTACGCTCGCCTGCCTTCTCGGAGGGATTAGGGCAGAGACCGGGATGCTTTAAAAACAAAGCCTAGAACCTGTGAAGGTTGTGCTGCTGGAGTGACAAGGCTGATTCACCGTCTGCGGTGGCAGGCAGCCATGGAGCAGCAAACCATACGGTCAGGCTGGGGGGGAGGAGGAGCTGGGCTCCATGCTCGCCCGCAGACCCCAGGAATATGTCATGTGAGGGTCCCCAGGCACCCCGTGCGGGATGAGCTGCCTGGGGAGCCCGCACATCCCTGCCCCATGGTCAGCCTTCGGCTCAGAGCCTGTCCCCAGAGCACGAGTGGTGGTTTTTGCTTCGGAGGGATGAGTTGTGAGTCAGTGGTTGCAGGGAAAATCCCACTGCCTGGCTCCTCCACGGGCTGCTTGCAGCGGGCGGACGGGTGTCCCGGAGAGGGCACCCCCACCGCTGCCCTGGGCTTGCACGGGGCTGAGCTGGTGCTCGTGTCTGCTGCGGGTCCCCGCCGTCACGCTGTCCCCAAGCACCCTCCATGCCACCCCCAGCTCCACACTTTGCCAGACTGGAGGGTGGTTGGAAACCTGCACAATTTATCCCCATCCCACTCCCACCTCCCTTTTCCCTGCTTATGCCTAATTCCATTTGCTTCTCCCCAAACAGCTCCCCATAGCTTGACCATTAACAAATGGACTTGGCCGGAGGCCTGGGTGACCATTTGCATGCTAAACCTGCTGCCGCTGCTGCTGCCAACCGGGCCCCGGGCACCCGCGAGCCGTGCCGGCACTGCCAGCATCCCGCCCTCGGCGCGCCGCGGAGAGCTGCCAAATCGCGGCGGTGCTGATGCCAATCCAGAGAGAAAGGGGCGAGGGAGCAGCACACAAAGAGCGGTTTATAGCCCAGCCGGGCACCTGACATGGGGAGGAGGGAGGGCTGAGACGTGCTTAGCCCTGATAATCCCCAGTTTGAGTTTAATATATTATTTTTTTTTTTTAATCAAAAGCACAGCAACAGCTGGGGCTGAGGCTTTCCAGGAGATGAACTCATGAACAACTGTTCAAAATAACTTTATTCGTACTGCTATTAGATCAGTCCACTGGGGAGCAACCAATTATTTTTGATTACTCAAGACAGATAAGGCTGGGGTAGAACCAAAAACCGTGCACCGCAAGGGATCAAGGGCACCTCATGGCTTGGTCACGTCGGCTGTGCTGCTCCCTGGCAGGTCACAGGCGCCCAGCACCCATGGGAGCCCCCGGCACCCATCCGAGCTGCCCCCACGGTGCTGAGGGATGGTGCTGGGGGAAGCACAGTGGGCTGGGGCGTTTTGCATGGGGCTGTGCAGGTGTGCACCGTGCGGGCTTGCGGGAGGCTGCAGGCACTCACGTGCTGCAGGGGCTATTTGCAGGCAGATGTGGGCCATTTCTGCCTAAAAACCAATTAACAGTGACGCTGCAGAGCTAATTAGCCTGGCTGAGGTTGGTTGGTCTGTCCATCTTGTTCGTAAGCCGCAGAGCCGGCACAGCATCAGCACAGGGGAACGTGAGGGGTGTGGAGCAGGACAGGTCCCTTCCCAGCAGCCGAGACGAGCGATGCCAGGACTCGTGGTGCAGCAGTGCCTGCGGCAGCAGCGCGGGTCCCGTGTGCCCCCGCGAGCATCGCAGGGGTCCCAGCAGGGCAGCACCCGCTGCTCACCCTGTTCCCATCCCACAGACCAGACTTAAAGCTCCATCAGTCAGCTGAGGCCAGTGCCGGACATTTTTTTGCTTTCCAGCATGACATCAAGCAAACCTGAGTGTGAGATCTGTTAGCCAGCAGGATAATCTCCCCAGGGAAAGAAAGGTGGAAGCTAAAGCACTAAAAAAACGGGCTGCAGGGAACAGCCTGCACTGGCCAGGAGACAGACTGCATGATCTAATAGGTCTTTTCCATTTCTCGCTCCTGTGATTCAAGAAGTCTTGTCACTAGGGATTTTTTAAAAATAGACTGGATGAAACAGAAGACGGTGGATGTAGGGATCAGTCCTGCCTTGGCTGGGAGGCAGGTTGGTCTAACAGGACTTTTCCATCGCACTGTTCCATGATTAATCGAGACAAGAAAAGAAAAAGGAAATTGATAAACACAATAGTAATTCCATCCAGGGTTTGCCTTAGTCAGGTTATTATAATCCTGACATCATGTCTTGAAAACAAGACTGGAAATAAATCTCTAGCAGATAATATCTGCTGGCTGAGGATGGAGAGGTGCACCAGGCTGCCAGGGGCATGAGGAGTTAATGCCTTTGGTGGTCCCCTCCCCAGAAAGCTATTTCTCCTGATTTCGCTGGGTCTTAAACCTGCAACAGGAGCATGTGGCTTCCAAGGAGACCTCACACCTTCTTCTGCCTGTGCGCCTCGGCCCTTCCTGCTAAAATCACCCCCCGCCTTGAAAAACAGCATTTTCTGAAGGCATCTCAAGGTGGTTGGGAAGTTTATTTCCTGCCAGATCATTTAATCAGAACAAACACTGGAAAGTTTGGGTTTGGCTTCAGCTGCAGGTGTATCCAGCCTCCAGGCAGCCGTGGTCTCCCAGTGGATGCTCTACCACTGGGTCCATGTGGGAGCCGGTCCTTGCCCATCCTGCGAGCTCTCCGGGGAGACCTCGGATCTGGACCAGCCTGAGCTATAGCGGTTCCTGATGGTCCCAGGCTCTGGAGGTGCAGCTCAGGTGAGACAGGATGTCTACGTGATGCAAATTGGGATTTTTTTCTGTTCCTTTGGCCTTGATGGCCGCTACTGTGGAGAGGTGTGAAGGACAGGAGCAAGGTCGCTCAGGAATGTGTCTCAGCCCGCAGACCCCTCTCCAGCCCTCACCGACGGCGCAGGGAACTCGGACATCGCCGTTCCGGGGAGGCAGATGAAATACTCTCTCTGTTTTTCCCTAAATGTTCTCCGCTAATGGAAGGTCTCAGTCTGGAATTGATTTGACTCCAGTCACCAGAGCTGCTGCTGCCGGGGATTTCGTAAGAGTCCGCAAGGCCTTTAATCTTTTCCTCTACAAATAGGTATGATGTAAAACCCAAATCCTGACCGCCTCGTGGTTAGGAGTCTTGTGGCACTTGCAGCCGGAGCCGGGAGCGCGAGCCCTGGGGTCCTGGCCCAACTCCAGCTGGGGAATTTGTCAGTTTGACAGAACTTGTGTGTTCTGCCTCCGCGTCCCCCAGAGCTTCATCCATGGAAATCAGAGCTGCTCCCGTCCGGTCCCAGCTGCTCCCGCCGCACCACGGCACTACTGAACCAGCCTCGGCACCCTGCCCCGGGGAGGGATGCAGGGCAGGGGCAGGGTTTGCTTTTTTGCTCATTTCGTCTTTTTAACAAGTGATTTTTTGCCTGTGAGCGCATGCTCCACTGCTTTTCTGCAAGCAGCTCCTGTGCTGCCCTCCTCGCCTCCTGGGGCTGCTGCCTGTTGCCCTGATGCAAGATTCCATGCAAAATCCCAAACAAAATCCCATCTGTAAAGGAGAAATCCAGAGGAAGACACACAGTTCTGCTGCACCCTCCAAAGGTCTGACCATCTCCAGCCCAAGAAATACCCTGGCTACGTTTGGACCCAGCGCAAGGCTGAGTGTCTCTGGGATGAAACATATAAAAAAAAAAAATTGGAATATTCAGAGAGCAAAGGTTTTGAACATCACACCCAGGAGGTCTCACACAGCAGCTCCCTGCAGATGGAATATATATACATTATTTTTTAAAACAGCGGTCCAGTTGCTGACTTCAGCAAAGGTCGTGATGCAGAGGTGGGTTATCACAGCATCTTTAAAACTCCTCTGTGTCCCCCCCGTGGTGATCTGCAGGTGACAGTGCCCTCTAGCTTGGTCCGGCCCCCCCGGCCCCCCGGCCCCCTTTGGCACCATGAAATCGCCAGCTTAACGGGCAGGGCCACGTGTGTGGCAGACCCCTGCCCACACACCCCGGCTGGCAGCACCTTCATCTGCTGCCTGGGGTTTCAGGTTTTTGGAAAAAATAAGGATCCTCAGCATCACCCTTGATTTTTTATTTCACCCTTCTCCTGCTGGGTGCAATCCTGGCCCCGCTGCAGCCAGCACCAGTGTTTCTGCCCGGCTAAAGGTACCTGCTGGGGACCCCCAGCCCCGGTGGTGGGCTTTTAAGTTTTGGGGCTGCCCCAGGGCACAGGCAGGACGTTGCAGAGCAGCCTGGCACCATGGGTGTCCCACTGACACGGCCCCTGCGGTTCCTCCTGACACTTCGGTGCTGCCATCCCCTGTCCTGATAACGATCGAGACTCTGGCGTGCCAACTAGTTACGTGACCCCGGAGCCGTCGGCATCTCGAAACTTCTTAAGTTTATGGTTGGTCTTGATGATCTTAACCCATCATTCTGAGTGATGCTTGGAGATGTTGGGGACTGTTGCTCTTGGATGTTATCCCTGTTGGCCACCCTTGCAGGGAATTTCCATCTTCCCATTGCTGATGGGTTTTTTTGCCCATATGCTTGCAGGTTCCTCAGAGGACAAGGAGGACGAGGCGGACGAGGTCTGCAGCATACCAGATCCTGCACAGCCGTGGAACGAGTCATGACCCCTCTTCCTCGGGCTGGGGCACTACAGGGTACCTGCCCTCACCCTCCATCTCTCCAAACTCACTTGGACGCTGGCCCAGGGAACTGTGAGCATCCCTGGATGATGCTACGCCTTTACGAGCATTTAATTGCACCTCCCACTAGCACTACCTACCTCGCTTCACTTCTCTTAGCTCCAAATCTTGCCTGGGGATGAGAAGGGCCGTGGCCCCCTGGCCAGGACTGCCGGGCACCCCCAGCCACTCCAGCCTGTGCCACCCTGTCACTGCGGGGTTTTCACAGTAACCTCAGCCAAACAACATTACATTCTGCTGAGGAAAAGCCTGTGCTTTCTGCCTAGCTCTCTGTTAAAGCAGCCTGGAAGCGGGGACCGAGCGCTGCCGGCGTGGCACCAGCACGATGCGAAAACCCCCTTTGCCAGAGCATCCCTTTGCCAGAGCTCTGCTACCTGGGGATGGCAGAGGCGGGGAGGTCTCCAGCAGGGATGTAGATGCAGATGTTTAATAACACCGGGACATGGGAAGGGTCGTTAGCGTTCATGGCTATCGGCGCTGTTTAACCACGCACACGTTTATTTTCCTTGGCTCTGACAGAGAAATGTGCTCCTTGAGGACTTTTCATTAAGCAAAAAATTTATGAGAGAGAATGAAAATTGTGTTTTACTGTCTGAGGTCTCGGTCAGTGCTGTTTCTTCAGACATTTTAGTAATTCATCTTGGCAAAGACTGAGAAAATTTCTCCAATGAAACAAAAAATGTAACTTCCACATTTGGAGTCAGTTGCATCAGCCGGTTCCGTCCCCGGCAGGGACCGATGCCCGGAGTAATGACCTGATCCCCTGGGGATTCAAAACAAAAGCGAAACACCTCACAATTTATGTCCAGTGAAAAATAACATGTACATGATGTAAAGTGTTATTGGGATTTGATGCTAATTTTAGTGGTCACATTGGCTGCATTTAAGGAAGTTGCCGGTGCTGCCAAGAGCAAATTTACCTGATGATGAATGAGGAATCGGAGCATAAAATAAATAAATATCAGCAACACCTTTTTTTTCCTTCTTTTTTGGCAGATCGGTGTCATCCAAGGTCACACATTTGTGCAGTAGGAGAACTCCTGCCAGAGCTCAGTGCTTTAAAATCATGTTTAAGTGAAGAGCTGCATCTTTAACTGCTGGATTTAAAAAGAATGACTGAAGTAGAGTCTCCCAAAAATTCTTGCCCATTGGTTACATTTTTGTGTCGGCACTAATCTTCTTCCCTCCTTGTGCTCAGGCTTGGAAGAGGTTTGCCATGAACTTCTGCAAAAATTCCTTGTTTTCCTCCTTGAAACCAGTGCTGCAAGCTCCTGTGCCAGGTACCGACCGCTCTATATTTAAGTTTTTTCTCCTGATCATGGAAAAATTCGGAAAGCTGTGCTTCGAGATGGAGAAAAAGGAGGATTTTTTGAGAAAATGCAACAAATCTCAACAAGCAGGAAAATCTTTTGTTTCCATCAGCAGTTTTCGGAGAGCGGGAACGATTCCAGGCCAACTCTCAGCATAAACTCCAGCCAGGCTCTGCTCGAAGGGAGGCAGAAGCTCCCCGTGGAGATGCTCATCCCAGAACGGCCCCAGGCAGGGGGTCGTCTCCGCTTCCCTCTGAAGCACGCTGGCCACCATCAGAGGACGGATACCGGACCGTGAGCCTGGGGGAAATACAGCCATTCCCACATTTTTATGATTTCTTTTAATTACTCCAGGCGGGAGTTTAGAAGGAATAAGTGTTTTCAGGCTCATGGCGCTGCAGCGATGGGAAGCAGAGCATCGGATGCGCATTTCTCCGTGTGCTTCCAAAAAAACGGTGCAAACCCGCCACGAAGTTAAATCTGCAAAATGCCTTGGGAGCAAAACAGGCAAGAGCCCTCCTGAAGTGACCCCTGGTCCTGCAAGCTCAGGGGGCAGCAAGTGTCACTGCCCACCCGTCCAAGCTGTTGCTAATTACTGAAAGCATTTTATAAAAGGGGAAGAAAAAAAAAAAAAAAAAAAGAAGTTGTCCCATTAAAAAAAGCAAGTTTTATTTGTATGTGATACCAGCCATTTTGCATTTCTGGAGATGGCTTTTAAAGATTTGGAGGTGGCCTTTAAAGATTTTATATCTATAGATAGATAGACAGACAGACAGACGGACAGACAGACAGATAGATAGATATAAAAATAAAGATGGCCTTTAGAGATATTCCCCCCCCCCCCCCCAAAAGAGGATGTGGAAAGGAGATGTGTAAGGTTACAGAAATAACACAACCTACAAAGGGAGGCAGACAGAAAGTTTGTGTTACATTAAGCAGGAGAGATGAGGCACAGCTGAATTTACAGCAGCCCTCAGAAAAATGATAAATGGAAGCTGTAATTTTTATTGGGGAGGGGGGGGCAGATCACGGGTGAGGGAATGGAATAATTAAAAAAGCATAAATTAGAAACCTGGCTTGATGGTTGGAAGTAGAAAGCATTTGGCTCGTGTGTAATGTGAGTTTCTTGTGGAACATGATCCAGGGCAGTGCATGGAAATTACCTGCAAAAAGATTTTCTATTAAGTCACATTAGGGTGAACTTTCTCGTGGCTGCGCTGACCGATGCCCCAAGAGGGGCGGCTGCGCTTCGCTTCCCACCGCTCCCGAACCCGTCCTGCAGCAACCGCCGCGCTCGGCTGCTCCGGGTTAACCCGACATTTAATATATACGGGATGAAATTTGTCGTGCAGGGCCAGTGCACAATTCCAGCCCGATACAAGCCCGGCAGGACTCTCTGTGTGTCTCCCAGTGGCTCTAGGAGAGGTTTTTGTTTCTGCACCCACCCGGCAGCGCTGGGTGCTGGTCCCTGGGATGCGGGGTGATGCGCAGCCCTGGGGGTCACCAGCTGTCACCCAGCAAAGGGTGAGCCACCCGTGCGGGAGCCTCCATCGCTGGAGCGTCCACCGGTGCAGAAGGGAAGAATCCCGGCGCTCCGAGGATGTTTCTTCCCTCCAGCCCCAGGCTGGGGCCACTCAGGGGCTAACGGGACCCCGGCTTGCCCCCAGCGGAGATGCCCCGGCGGGAGCTGGCGGCTGCTTTCCCGTGGCGTAGGAGCTGCCTTTGCAAGGCGACAGGCAGCTCCTACCTGCACCACCGCCACGGACCGCTGCTTCAGCAGGGGCTTTCTCACGTGTCTGCTAGCAAAAGCAGTCCCGGGAAAGATCACGGGGGCGAGGGCAAAGGTTTTACCAGCAGAGAAATGTCGGCACTGTGTTTGTAAGCCTCACCCGTCCCCCTTCCCAAAAAAAAAGAGAAAGCAGGATGAACCCTCGCTGTAACAGACTGTGAGTTTATAAAGTCAGTGCCAGGTCCCCCACCTCTGCCCTGGTGCTGGCGCTTGTGCCCAGCCCAAGGTCCCAGCCAGGTCCCAGATCCCCATGGACGTGTCTCCATCACAGGTGCGACCAGAGCCCCTTGGCCACACCGGCTTGTGCAGAACATCCCTTCTTTCCTTGCTCTGCATTTCGAAAGGATGAGCGTCCCCAGAGGATTTCATGGCTTGCCATATGAACGGAATGACTCCAGGTCTGCATGAGCGAATAAAAGGAGTGGGAATGAACCGAGCATCTTTCCATGACACATTTCCACCCACGACATGTTTCTCAAAAACCAGCAGACTCGCAGCACCCCAGACTTTCCAAGTCCTGTCCTGACAGCCAAGTGTGTCTCTAAACCTGCCTGGGTTCTTTGGGTTCGAGTCCACCCACCGATCCCTTTTTCGATGCCAAAATGCCTCCGCAAGCCAAATTTCCCTGGTAATTGTCCTTTGGATTACGTTGGAAAATTGCATAAACCCTGGGTTAGAGCTGGCTGCGCCTCTCATCCGAGTGCCTAAGGCTTCATGGGGCAAAGACTAAAGAGCTGTGAAATGCAGAGATATAACAGATGTTGACATGTAGTGAAAATACTAGACGCAGGAGCCTAAGATAATAAATCTGAAAAATT
The DNA here is from genome assembly GCA_035590275.1 of Ibycter americanus. NCBI lineage: Eukaryota > Metazoa > Chordata > Aves > Falconiformes > Falconidae > Ibycter > Ibycter americanus. The sequence continues at coordinate 26,167,958 of JAVJGI010000050.1, read as the reverse complement.
AACACGTAGGAGAACGAAAAAAGGAGCAATATGTTTTGGTAATCATTCTGAACTGCTGAACCCTTCTCCTGCAGTTCAAAAATCTCTGGTATTAAGCAGATGTCATTCAACCAATGATTAACACATTACCGAATTTCTTCAGTCGTTTAATAAAAGTTTTACATAACATGCAGGTAATTGCTTCCAAATGTCAAGGTAACAATGTGGGCTTCTATGGATGGCATTGTTTCCAGCATCAGGTGAAAACCCCTCTTGTTGCCTTGCTATCAGGCGAAGTCCCACAGCGAAGACCCCGCGCCCGGCCAGCTGCTTTTCCCGTCACTCCTCCGAACGCCAGAGACAAAGAAACAGGCTGGGCAGAGTCAGAGCCTTTGATCTGGGGATGGTTTCATCCCTCCAAATGTCTGTACGGGCAGCAAATGGGCCTTGTGCTCCAAAACTGTGGCATGGGGATATGTCTTTTCTGTGATGATTTTATTTTATTTTACTTTTCTTGCTAGAAAATCTCATCACTGCTGAGTGCAAGGAGGTGATGGAAAGAACAGGGAGAATGGGAAAATCTAGGCAGCAGCAGCGATGGGGTGTTGCTTTTCACAGCAGCCCTTGTCCTGAACCCAGCCCATGCTCAAAATCTGATATCATCCGTCATGAGATCAGGAAAAAAGTCATCCCAACCAGTTTATTTGCTGGCAGAGTGTCCTGATGTAGAGCCGGGGGTACTTGCTTTGCACCGGTGCAGGATCTTGCTTATTATTTCAGTGTCGGTGTAGGAGTGAAGCATGAGAGTGATGGATGCTCAGGGACAGGGGAGCCTGACGGGCTGCAAACCCTGTGCAGACCCGGAGAAATGCTAGCTAACAGCTTTCAAGGCTGCAAATGAGCTTCCCAAATTATTAGAGCTGGAGAACAGGATACCTTTAAAACAACCAATCTGTCATGAGACATATCCTGTATCTGTCAGAGGCCAGCGTGACTCCGCTGGGGGAATCCGTGACAAAAATGTAGGGAAGGCTGTAAAAAAATGCACGTTGATGTGGTTGTTTTGACGTGACATTTCTTTTTAGGCAGCCTTAAGTGATTTCTGCTGCCGTCGCAGCACGCACCACGTCTGGTAAGCAGCATCTCCACTGTGGCTCTCACTGCTGCTGAGAAAGCAGGATGGTCCTGTGGTCTTGCGAATGGAGAGGAGACGTGTCCAAGGTGCGGATGCTGTCGGTGCGGTGCTCTGTGGCGGACTGCAGCCAGCCCAGACCCCCAGGAACATGGCCAGGTTACTTCATCTCCGTGTGCTCCAGCTCCTCGGCTGCAGGAGAGGGATTATAACAGCGCTGACCCTTCCCGGACACCCCTGCGCATGCTGTCGCTGGCTGAGGGTGCACAGGTAGATTCACTGTGGGGTGATTCTTTGCGGGGGGGTTAATAGCTGATGCCATGGCCACGACGCAGGTCCCATGTCAAGACCTTGGGCACATTCTGAGTACCTGAAGGTAGGTGCCTGGTGCCATTCAGGCACCTTGCAGGACCCCACCTGGCCTCCAGCTGCTCTTCCAGCAGGCTCAGGTGTCCCATAGATCCTGGCAGCCCCATGGTTTGCCCTGAAACCCCAGAGCACCTCAGACAGCACCAGATACCTCTATTTAGGGCCCTGAATCCCACCTTTGCTCCCCTGGAGGGTGGGTTGCACCCCACGGTGACCACTGCCCTTGCGTCTCGGTGGTGGCCACCTTCATGCCATGGGTTGATGGGGGCCACCGTTCGCAGCACCAGCACTGGGGTTGACTGTGTAGGCTTTCCTGCACCTGGGAAGTTTGGGCCTGTTCCCAGCACCACTGCTTGTGTCAGCTGCTAGGGATAGAATGATTTATGGACATGTTATTAAAACCATATTTTCAGCCTCAGAGCATGAGGCAACCGGTCGGTGGTACTGGAGGCAACATGCCCGGGGAGGATGGGGGTGCTCCTCAGACCACCTGGCTTTTCAACAGAGATAAAGAGCAACAAGGCTGGGTAACAGGCTGGCCCAAACCACCAGAGAGGAGACGCTGGAGCAGGTCTAGCCTCACTCAGGAGGAACAGATTAGCTAGGAACAGACTACCATGTCCCACCTCCTCCCATGCTTAACATCATTCATCAGCTGCTTCTGCTCTCCATCACTGCCAGGCACCGAATTTCTGTACATGGATGGGCTGCTCAGGGACAGGGCAGCCGGTAACATGGTCCGGGATGAGGGAAGCAGATACAGGTGATGGTGAACTGATCCAGCCATCTGCGAGGGCACAGAATATCAGAACTACTGATGTGCCCAACCTGCCGGTGAGCAGCTGGGTGCATTCGGCATCTGCAGGGCTCTTCTCAGATGAGCTCATCACAGTTTCCAGGCAAATACATGGAAAACATTTGCAAAGCACCTGCTCCCCCACCCTCACACCTGGAGACCTTCTGCCTTCACCTCTTTGAACGATCGGCTGCGCTCACTCATCGCCTCTGGGACCTGGCCCTGCTCCTCCGGACCCGTTCGTCACGCCATGCCAGATGGGTCCCTCCTGCCTTTTAAGCAGACGAGAGCACTGTACGATTTCGTGGCGGCGCCGGCACCGCGTGTACCTGCCTGCAGAACGCTCGAGCACCTGCTGGTGCCGGCTGCGCTGGCACACGCTTGTGTGCGTGGTGAGTACGGGGGCAGGAGCAGAGACGCGCGGGGAACACGCTCACGCACAGCCCCGGGATGGCAGTGGGCGAGGTCGGTGGGAGGAAGGAAACAGGATGGCAGTAGCATCACTGGATTTCCAAGCCTGGAAATCATTTTGAGAAAAATCGATTTTTTTCTTTAAATAGGAGCATTTCATCCTTTTATCACGTCCACATCAACTTTTGTCATGAGTGAAAACCCAGCTCTGTTTTGTGCCTGTTTTGTGGCTTTATGAAGACATACATCTGTTGATCGTGGTTCCTGCCTGTCCCTATGGGACTCCTAGAGATAGCAGCGTGCTCCAGTGGTAGCAGCTGTTTGCTCTCCAGCTCCGGTGCTTTACAGAACAAATCCCACATGCCTCCCACCTCTACCCTCCAGCCCAAAGTCCCCAAGTCCAGAGAAGTGAGGACACACCAGATGGTCTGGCACGGCCCAGTGATGGGAGCCAGGCTGGGGAGAACCGGGCAAAGGCTGGATGAAGCTCATGGAGATGACTGCTTTGCTACCTTGAACTTGTAGGACTTTTCTTATTGCTAACATCTGTGGTAGGGATGCGAGCATCTACCTGTCCGTGGGCAGCAGAGGGGGGGCCTTTCCGTACCTTTCCGTGGGCCAGCACCGAGCAGCTCGGGGGGAGCGCGGCTGTGTGACTGCTGAAATGGCCTGGCAGGAGGTCTTTAAATTGCTCGATGTCTCTGTACTGAAAAGCAATACCTGCTGAGATTAAACCGTTTGGCCTCCTTCCCCCTGTCTCCAAGGCAAACATAGACAGTTCTATTCATACCCACAAGAAATACATATTTCAGCATTTGATTCTTTTTGTGTGTGCTTTGTTTTATCTAGCGCCATGGAGCTTGGATGTCTTTTTCATCTCATATTGTGCTTTGGATGCAGCCTCTTTTATTCAGCCCTCTTGCTGCCTTCATAAAGAATAACAGCGGCAGTTGTTGTTTTTTCCCCTGGAGCATGGGCTGCTGTAAGCCGAGGGAATCTACTTGCTGAAAGAGGGAGAGGGCAGGCGGGACGCTGCCGTGTCCATTTCCACACCAGAGCTGCAACCCTGCGAGCCGTGCCGTTTGGCTTTCTCGAGCCTTCATGGAGAGCTACAAATTGTCCTATAAAAATTCTTTTCTCAAATTTTATTTTTCTAAAGACACAGGCCCAGCTTGTAAACCTGGGACTGAAATCTCCTATTTCTTAAATGGACAGCAAAGTCCAAGATAGAAGCCATGGCACTGAAATCTAATGGGGTCTTCAGATTCTGCCTCTCTCCCATCCCTAAATTTGCACCTGGAGCCGCCTTTTCCTGGCTGGGGAAAGCCCGGTTTGTGGGCTTGCTGGGCCCCCATCTCATGCAGCCTCTCAGCAGCTGCCATAAAGCAGAAAACCATGCGAGGACATTTCTGCTTATCTTCCAGGTGGGAAGGGACAAGAGCTGCTGGCCCAAGTGCCAGACTTGAAGGATGTGGTCCAGCCTCACCTCTACCTTCCCGTGAAGGTAATTTGGGATGAGGATGGGCACTGCTGCCCCCAGCCTCTTCCTCTCCACATCCAGCTTGGAAGTCATGCTGTATGTGTACCAAAGAGCCAAAGGTGCGTGAGCCCTGTCCCGAGGTATCATCCGTCTTGCTGTCGGTGGCTGTGCTGCTGACATCTGTGCTTCCCCCTGCTTATGCCATTAGCTCCGCGCCGTGGCCCAGGAACAAGTGCAGCCGGGGTCTCAGCCCCGCCGGTCACCAGCTGCTGATGAATTGCTTTCCCGGAGATCAATCGCTTCCTGTTCGCCATGCGAAATGCCTGGGCTACCTGCATGGAATGGCTCTGCCGGACACCGGGGAGAGGTCCCCATCCATGGTCATGCTTGAGACACTCTGAAAAACAGTAAGAAGGGCCCCATGTTGAAACCAAGAGAGGGGAAGGGCTGTGGGAGGGGACACCTGGGCATGCCCCTCTTCACTCCTTCTTCCCCTCCATCCGAGTCCAGCCTTGCTCTGTGCCTGGAGGTGGACAGCATCCAGGGCAACGTGTGTTTGGGGCTATCTAAGATGCAACAAAGAACCTCCCATAGATCTGAATTATACAGATCTTCCCATTGTAGTTATTTTCACCCTAATTATAAATAATGTGCTAAGCAGAAATTTCTTCATCTGGAAACCTTTAGGCACTGGTTCCCAAGCATCCAGCTTGGATTGTCTCCCAAACAGGGTGCTGCAAACCACACCATCCTTTCCCTGTTGGGCCTATTGCCACGGTGGTTTCCGATGACCGTGAATGATGCTGGAAGCAAGAACATCTTGTGGCAGCACGTTGCCCTTGAGCCTTGAGTTGGGAATCACAGGCTTTAAGGAATTTGAAATCTGTGTCTGACATTTGTGACTAGTGTCATGCTCTGACCTGAGAGGAGGGATGCTTTGAACCGGGGTGGCTGTGTGAGTTAACCAGAGCAGCTCCCTTGGGACCCACAGCATCCAGGAGGCAGTGCCCAGCAACACCCTTCCCAGCTCTATGATCTGGTCCTTTGTGCCCAGGTAAATACCACAGCCTCTTACTTTATTAAAAAGATCATCCTTTCTTTGTCTTGGGCTGCATGTCTGCCCAAAAGCGGGGCCAGGGCTGCTCTGGCTCTTGTTTTCCCAGATGCAAAGGGCCAGGTGAGGGTGGCCAGCCCCATCCCTGCTAAGGGAGCTGCCGGTGCAGCCCTGCGGCAGCGGGGGCGGAGGAGGCAGGATGGGCAGCGTTGGGAACAGCATCTCTTCGGCCACATGCGTCTCCTCAGCTGCACAGACCACCGAAGACAAATGAACTGGAGGAAGCATTTCCTCTGCCGAAAGCTCACAGCCGGGAGGTTTCTGTTCACAGTGTAGGTCAAGAGTTGAAAAATGAAGAAGAAAGGAAAGCGGATAGAAAGATCCATCTTCCCTCATAAAATCCCCGGAGCAGGGGGCATTTGGAAGTCATTTTTCACTGAGCTGAGAGCTGTTTCTGGCCCTTTAGCAGACATTATTCTCTTCTGAAACCACATCGTTTGGGACATGGGGAAGTGTTTTCCCGCCATCCTCGCGGATGTTGGAGGAGGAACATTATCCTGGGTGGAAGACACTTTGCACCTTTCTCCAAGGCCAGGGCCCCCAGGGGTTTGGGGTTTGGGGCAAGGTGGAGCCCAATGCATGCTGAAAATTGCTCTGTTCCTCGGCATGCAAATGTTTTAAATGCATTAGGGCTGAGATGCAAAAAGAAATTAGTGGCTTGGATTTGCTGGTTAAGAGGGACAGTTTTTGAGGAGGGAAACCCATGCAAGAAGAGGAAGGAGAATTTCAGCATGGTTAAAGGAAATCTAAATAAAATTCCTTTCTGGAAGGAATTCAAGAAAATTATTTTCCTTCTGTGTTTCTGTCTCTCTTCTTCTGGCTTATAAAAACACCTTGGCTCGGATATTACATCAACTCTGCCTTTTATTAAAAACCCCTGCTCCGGTTGTGCAGATTTCATGCTGTTACATGAAAGTAAAATTTTATGACCAGAAGCTGAAATTAGGAAGGAAACTTTTTTTTTGTTGTCGTGGGCTGGATTTTGTTGGTAGTCATGAGGGTTTGTTTATTTTTGCTTTTTCTAAAGCGCAGCCAACTCCTCCGGGTCTCAGCACTCCAGGCTTTTTTGGGGATGCGTGTTCCAAACAGGTGCTAACGCGGGGGAAGCTGAGCCCTGGACAGAGCAAGGGGATGGGTGATGTCCTCCCTCCGCTACTGTGGTTGCCTTCAGGCAAGCAGGGTTTTCATGGCCATGTCAGAATAGGGCATATGCGTGGGAGAACAAATGATTTTCATTGCGTGCGGGACAGGTCCTGGGTGTCCAGCCTGGAACGGTCTCATGATGTGAGCCAAGTAACTGTAAAAATGCGAATTCTTCCCTCCTCTCAGCCTCCCCTGTAAATGCAGATCTGATGGATGATAGTTTGGTTTGAGCCTGTATTCAACACCAGCTGCTTGTTGGCTGGGTAGTGCCAGCAGACTTTTTTTTTCTTGCCATCTCTTGCTTAAATATAGTACTTTTGTTTTTGCATTAAATCCTCCCTCCTCTGCTAAAAAAAACCTATAGAACGGTGAAAAAATGTTCTGAAAGGTCATTCAGACCTTCCTTGTTGGGTGAGCTGTAGTGAACCGAAGGAGTTACTACATCTGAAGATGTTAAAAGAAGAGTTGCACGGGGCTAGATGAAAGTTATAGCTATGCATTACAGTCCTGGTTTCTTGTGGGACCTTGGCAAGGCAGCTTTGTGTCTCCAGGATCCATCCCCACAGCCACTGCTGCTCCCCAGCCCTTGGGACAGATCCAAAGACCCACGGGCTGGTGGGAACAGCGACATGGGGCCATCCCACCCACGCACTGAGGCTGGGGACCTCTCCCTGCACAGCTTCTGCTGCAGCGCCGTGGGGATGGAGCAGCCAGAAGACATCTCAGGGGCCTTCAGGGCACGGACCTCCTCTCCCTGCAGCGTGTGCGCACGGCAGCGCTGGGAGCGGAGCTGGGCTCCTGCCACTCCAGAGACACTCGCCACGGACGGGATGGGGGATGTAGGTCAAGCCCCATGGCCCCTCCATTTCCTTCCAGCCCAAACGTCTGTGCAACCTACTCCTGCCCTTGGAAGATTTACAGAGCAGCAGTAAGTATTTCACCAGCTCTTTATTAATAATGCAGCAATAAAAAAGGTGCAGCCTTTCTTTCCAAGGACTCACAGAGCCCTTAATAATCCAAGGAGGGATTTGGCTCCCCCCAATAGATAGTTTACTGGTGGGCATGCTTTACAGCCCCTTTGTTAGAGCGGGGCTGTTCCCCCATCATCAAAGTGCGAACTGAGGCTCTGTGATGGGCTAGTCCATAAATCTCTCCCCTCTAATCCTTTCCTTTCTACTGTTTGCAAACTGGGGGAGGAGGGGGTGGACTGGTCGAGGCAGGCCAGAACTTTAACCCTTTGTGCTTTTGGGGATCTTCTCTGTCTGAGCAGAAGATGACGGTGTGTGGAAGGAGGGCTGTTCCATGGCAGCCTTTTAGAAGCAAGTCGTTACATTCAGCAATTAAACCCCAAACGACAGCTTAAAGAGCTCCTTTGGAAGTTTAATAAGTCCACCACTGTATATAAGAAATAAATCTGGCTGCATTACAATCACTTCAAACTACTTAGGCAATAAATGCAGAACTCTGCTCTTATTCATCCATTGCGTGGGTAACGTTGCTTCACTCCTCGCTTGGTTTCCAGGGCTGGGATGCCAGAGGAGGACCCAGCTCAGCGCTTGGAGCCAAATCAACATCGCAGAGATCACAGGTCTGTGGTAGGGAGGTGGGGTGATCCAGTGCTTCAGTCTGGGGCCACCTGGAGTCTGAAACTAAACACGTGTGGGCTCTGCGGAGGTGAAGAAGCCCTCTGAGCCAAATGCCAAAATCTCTTTTTGCGCTGGGGCTGGCGACGCGTCTCTTGAAAGAGGCATCGCATCCTGACTGCCTGAAGGCTGGTCTGACATGCGGAGGCGATGGGGGAACTGGGTCAAGAACAAGAGGCAAGACAGTGATTTTGGTCTTCAGGTGTTTTGTGCAAACACCTTCATCAAGGCCAGGTTTTGATAGACTGGACTGATGCTGTCATCTTATGGCACCAAACCATTTCTCAGTCAGGAGTGGATTTTGATCCTCCCAGTGCCCACTGGAGGTCAGGGAGAGGTATGAGGTCCATCAGTGGTCACCTGAGGTTCACAGAGCATCTGGGAGCAGACCTTGTGCATCATTCAGTCTGCTAAACTAGGGCTTCCAACCCCTCCTGGCCCCGTTACCTTAAATATGCCCAGTACAGGATACCTCCATGCTGGAGAGAGACAGGAGCAAGCCCAGGGCAGGATCCAGCCGGTGAGGGGCTGCTGCGAGTGCCCCGTCCTCTCCTCCTTCCCCCTCCAGCTGTACCCGTCTCCATCTTCCAGGCATTGCAGTGGTTGAAAAATGAACTTTGTGTCCATTTTATCATAAAAGATCCCGGGCTTTTTAAGCCAAGCTTTATAAACAGTGATGAAAGGTCCTGCAACGGGCAGAGGTCTGCTTTTGAAATTGAACAAATTGTCGTTTTATAGTTCCCGTGTGTGGGGGGTGCTGTAAATCTCCGAGCATTTAACGCATCTGTTCTTTTCCAACCACGCTACCAGCGTCTCAAGGAGGAGAGGGAGAAATATCTGACATTTCCTGACATCGGCTGCTCTCACGGCCCCCGGGAGTTCCTCAGGAAAGTTTTTAAAGTAATATTTATGGATGATCATGGTGAATCAGGCCCTAAAAGGTACAGAGAAAGGACTGTTGTTCATTAACATTTGGAAACTGTGCACTGAGGATTTCCCTGCGGAGGGGCAAAAGAAATGGAGTGAAAGTGAAATAGCTTTCGAGTTAATCCAGATCTTTTTTAACATTATTGTTGTTGGTAAAAATCGGAACCTTATTTTTGATGGAGGAAAAAAAAAATTAGAAGACATTTTTGGGATGGTTTTCCTCAAAAATGGTTTTCTTTCCAAAATTCCGTAACGAGTTTCTTAGCAAGGATATTTGTTCTTAGTGATACATGGGTACATGGCTGAGTTTTGGTCTTTGTTCATACACATCGCCATGCTAAAACAACAATACATCTGCTCCAGCTAATAATCTAGGAATAACTTCAGTTTGGTGGTTTTTCCCTGAAGATAACTTCTTTATTGCCACAAACTTTAGCTTCAATGTGATAAAAATGTCCTTAAAGCTTTGCACTCACAACGGCTTTCACGTGACGTTCTCCAAGTTAAACTTCCCCACCTCAGCAAATAACAGATCTTTCACTGAGACTTGTAAAATCCCAGGTTACTCAGTATTAATTACTTGAGTTTGATGAATAGGAAAACTGAGCACCAGAGGAGGGATGGTTTGGTAGAACACAAGTGGAACAGCATCCTGGGGTTTTGACTTTCAGTGCCTTTTCCTAAGGGCAACACTGGTGCCCTTGTGAGTCAGTTAAAAGCCTCCTATAGACTTCACTGATAAGACAAACTCCCCAGAGGTGAGCCAGGGTTTGTCCTTCAACATGTTTATGTAAAGTACCTTTGGAACAGATTTATTCAAATGAATGCATGGAGAAGATAAGGCCACACGTGTCCTTTGAGCTGCCTGTTTCTTTCAGTGTAACGTCTTGAGGTTTATCTGAGTGTGCCTGAGATTAGAATTAGCCAGAGAAAGAGAAAATTAGGCTGTATTGTCAAAACAACATTCAGATCCCTCCATAATCCCCAGGGGTTGAACTTCTTGGGACTTTCGCTGTGACCCTGCACGTCCTGCTCCCAGAAGGGAACACCAGGCTCCTGTGGCTCCCAGCACCAACCCATGTAGAGATGGCATTTTCTCGGGGGCTTCTAGCCGTGGTGGTGGGTAGGTGGGCCCAAGGTGATGATGGATGGGGCCCACGGGGTACACAGGGCCTTTGGCTCCAGGGCTGCAACAACAGGGTCAGCGGTGGCCACAGTTTATTGACATCAGTGAACCTACACCATGCTGGGCTGCCATCCTGATGGTCCAGGTGTTGGGGGCAGTGGACAGAGCCTCCAGAGCTGTTGGCTTTGGGACTCCTTCCATAAGCATGGGATGATTTCAGAGTAGCTGAGCCTCTGCCTGAGGCAGTTTTGAAGTGCAGGGCCATGTGGATGCCGAAGTGTGCATACCCACAAGGACTCCGGTAATGATTTCCAGGGAGCAGCAGCTGGTCCACTCCTCTTTTTAAGAGGTTGTGTGCCTAACAGATGCAAAATGCCAGGAACAACCAGATAATAAAAAGAAAGTGCTTCCTTCTTATCGTAAGACACCCCACCTTCACAGTGCGTGCCGAAGCTGTGGTACCTCTGGTGTTCCTACATGGGGGGATCAGCAGCCAGAAGGACCTACTTGCACACCTTTATCCGTGAGCAAATTCCTCCAGCAAGGAACTGCTCTCGACGGCTCCTCTGCTCAACTCTGCGTGTGCTTGGCACAGGGCAGGAGGTGAACAGCTCAGCCCAGGCAAAGCAAATCCGTCCTCCAAGTGCCTGTGATGTCGGGGCCCTGGAGAGGCAGCAGGCAAGAAGATGATGATTTTTTGCCTGACACACTGAGGTACAGCTGCTCTACCCCGTCCTCTCAGGAGCGGGACAAGGAGAGAGGCAGAAAGCCACGGTGACTTCACCAGCAGCGCCAGGGTAGGATGCTGTCCGGCTGATCCTTGGGGAACACCCCGCCGAGCGTGCCGGCCCGCAGGCATGCTTCCCGGCTCCGAGCGTGCCCTGCATCACGCCGTCTGCACTTGAGTCACTAATAACCCAGAACTGGATCATTACCACAGGCATCGAAAAAGGGGTTTTTTGCTTTTCGGTGACTTCATGAACCCAAGACACTGCCAGTTATCTATCATTCGTGGCATTTAAAACGTCAACACCTCCCTCCCAAATGAAAATGGAGCTCAAGGTCCTGTGCTTCCCCATGCCCCTTGCTCCCCCTCGCCATCCCGCAGCGGGGCCGTGGAGGTGAAGCAGCCAAAGCCATCCTGCCTCCTCTGCGCACTAAGTGGTATTTGCAATTTAGGACCGTGGCCTTGTGATCCGGCACCCAGCGCGTGCAGGGGGACCTGGGGACAGGCCTGGTGGGGACCCTGGTTTAGCTGCTCCTCAGATCTGTCACTGCAGCTCAGGAGCTATCGGGGGACAGCCGCGTTTGGTCTGCAGTTCCCAGTCTGTCCAATTCAGAGGTATTCAACTCCGGAGTAGATGCTCTAACTCTTTGCTCATGGCTCCCATGTGTTTCCAACATCTCTGTTAAAAAGAAACCTCCATCTCTCCCCCTCGTTTCCTTTTCGCTGAGACTCTGCTTGGAACTTGCATAAATCTTGCCCAAAAATAACACTGGCCGCTCTCCCAGCTGTGGGCGTCGTGACTTCTGCGCGGGGAAGGGAAAGGCTGCGATCTCATTCGTTTCGTGGCAGATTTCGGTCAGCTTTGGCACCCCTCCATCCTTGCTGGTACCAGATTTACAAGGTTCCTCTTTCCAGCTTTTCACTCTTCTGCTGGGCTTACCTCTGCCTCTCAGAGGCCTCATCTCTGGAAAGCCACGGTGTTTTCTTGGCACAGCTGCCGGCAAAACGTGGCACAGACGAACCAATAAAAGTAGCCAGTAAACTCAGCGAGGTTCCTTTCCTCTGCTGCAAGTGGCCAAGGCAGCGCTGCTTCCTCTGGGATGACATTAAAATGCAGCAGAGAGGATGAGACTCGGATCCTTTTTTGTTTGCTTCCCAGCCGATTTATGATTTTTCCGCTGGTGCAAGAAGAGTTGTGAGAACTTTTTTTTTTTTTTACAAAGGAAAACAGTTATAGAGACAGCTGCCATGGGTGCCGGCAGGCTCAGCCTGGGGTCCTTACCCTGTTAACCAGCCCTTAGGTCAGTGGTGGCTGATCAAAACTGGAGTGAAAAACCAATGGCCTGATGCCCAGCTGGTGCAAATTAGTCAAACTCTTATGATGTTAATGAGCTTGGCAACCGCTGATCACCTGTGCTGATAGCTCCCTTGCATGCTCCTGGTGAGAGCATTATAAGAAGGACAATTTGTTCCTTTTGGAAATCCTTCCTCCTCTGTGCAGAGAGGAAGGACATCAAGGGAGCTGAGCCCTGACCGATCCATGCGGGTTGGAGGACCTTTGAGACAAGGAACGGGCTTGGCTCTCCAATAGTGTGGATTATCTTCCTATCCAAGTCGGATAAATCAGGAGGAAAATGTACTGAAATGGTGGGAATGGCCCATCAGCCCAACATAACAGCCTGTGCCATGGGGAAGGAGCAGCAGGAGAGGCGCTGGGAGGCTGGGAAGGGAGCCTTGACCCTGCTCCAAGGCTCCAGCCAGCCTGGAAGTGCAATATACTGCTGGCTTGCGAGAGCCCCAGGAGTGACGCGCTTGTGCGGTGCTGGTGGGGCCGGCCGTGGCTTTCTGGGATGGGGGGAGCCCTGCTGCTGGCTGCAGCCTGCCATGGATGAGGGGTGTCCTTTGAGGTCAACTATGGTAAGTCACGCAACCCCCCAGGGCTGAGTCCCCACGTGGGACCCCGACTCCAGCTCAAGACACGGGGATCGCCGTTGGCAGTGATGACTTGTGTTATTGCAGCAGAAAAACTGTGTTTCTCTTGCCCCTGGGTATGACTGTTGGTTGCCTGTGCTCGCGGTGGGAAGCAGGGACCCGTCCCTCCGTCTGGGAGCCCAGAAAGCTCCTCTCCCGGCCAGCCCTTTGTCTTGGTACAGTCCTGGCCTTTCGGCACTGTATTAATTTAAGATGCTGTGAAGTGAGAGGTGTGGGGGTAGGGGATGCTGTCTAAAAGTTGTTCGAAGCCTTTGCTGGATAAATCCCCATGGAATTTAATTTAAACGAGCTGACACCAGTATGAATCATGCCAGCATTACCAGCTCTCGAACACTTCCTACCAACTGCCCGCAGGGCTCTTGCTTTTCAGTTAGTGAAGACTAAAAGCATCTTAAAACTGTTTAAGACCTCTGTCCTAAAAGAATACTTTTTTTTTTTTCTCCTTTTCACTGTAGGAAGAAACAACATCTGCTATAAAAATCTGCTGGCCAGGGGCAGTGGGAGCGGATACCACTTATCATGGTTCGGCTATTGGAGGCAGTGGCTGGTTCCCAGCAGAAAGCGCCTCAGCCCAGGCCCCACGATCGCGGCGTGTACCGAAGCGGCGTCTCATCTGTCTGCAAGCTGATGTATGCAGAGGATGGAGAGCTAGGGAAAAATGAAAGGACAGAGGGAACTGCATGGGAAGAGGGAAAGAAATGAAAGAAGGACTTCCAGGAAAGAGAAGGAGACCATGCTGTATTTATAAATATGTGCCTGGGCTTAAGTGAAGTCTCTGAAATGCTGCTGGGACACAGTTAGGCTGCTTTGCAGGAAAGCAAAGCCCATGAGGTAGCGTGTCTGTTCCCGGGCTTGAACTGAAGAGTGACATCTCTGAAGAGGCAGGAAAGTGCCCAGGAGTAAGCATGAAACATGTAAGATTGCAGAATTCAAAAGGATAAACATTATTTGATACCTTATTTATAGGGCACCACAGGGGAAAGGTAAAGGTTTCAGAAAAGAAAGAAGCACTTTAATTTTATCTGGAGATTTTCCAACAATAAAATCTAATCCATCATTCTCTCTGTGTGACTGCTCTTAATGAAAATTTAGAGGCTGTGACTGAAATTTAGAATTCACAGGGGATACTATTAGGAAGATGTCTAGCAGCTATGCAAAACCTGTTATATCATAGCCCCTGCCAAAGGCCGGGGAAGAGTGGAGTGTGAAATGGACAGCTTTTAATTTGGCGTGCCGAGGCTCCGCAGCGCCCAGCCTTCCTCTCCCGGGTGGTGGCGGCGGGACTCCTCAGGACTTGTGACAGCCGCTCATCCCGTGGGCTCCACCAAGGAGCAGCTCACTGGGTGACAGCCAGGTTCTGGCAACAGCAGCTGTGGCGCTGATTTCAAAAGAGACAGGATTTGGCCCATTTACATTTACTTTTTACCCAAAGCACCTTGTTGACCCTCCGTTAGTCTCTCAGTGGTGGTGAGAGCCGTAGATCTCCTCTAATGCAATCCCCAGGTGTCTTGCCCAGATTTATTAATCACAGTTAAGAGCTTTGCAAAAAAGAAGATAACTATTTTCTGCACGGTGTTTTCTTCCAAGACTGAGTGGAGACCCTGCAGTGAGGCAAGGGCTGCTGGACACCATCACGGGAAGGACATCCTGGCCACCACCATCACGGGAAGGACATCCTGGCCACCACTGGCACAGGAAGGACATCCCGGCTACCTGAGGGGCTTGGCGAGGGGTGCAGCACCCGCGCAGCTCTGCTGCACGCTGTCCGCAGCCATGCACATTGCTCGCGGACCCACGCCAGGACTGCACCGCTCAGCGAGCGAAAAGGTACTGCTGGTGCTCGGTGGGGCGATCAGTGTATTTTCCTGTTCGTCACTTGGACAGAGACGGTTCAAGTCCCCCGCACACGGGCCACACGGCCTCGGTTATGGCCGGTTAGCGAACGTGCGCGGTTTGGGGCCATCAGCCTGTGCTTGGTGCTGCGCAGAGCCAAGCAGTGCCTGTCAGCCGAGGGTGACCCCGAGGGGACGGCTGACCATCTCTAATCATTACCAATCCTCTGCACTTTATTTTTAATCAAAGCAGATCACTAGACTGTTTCCAATACTTTTTAATGGGCTAAAAGGAGCTTCGATTATAAAGACAATAATGTTAAAATTATTTAAGGGCCTGGATGTACATCATGAATCAGTTTAATACCAAAGTCACTGCCAATTATTCAACTGATTCAAAATGAGACTCCATCACAAAATGTTAAATCACAGGATAAATCTGTCCTGGGAAGGGCTTTAGTAATCAAAATTCTCTCAAAGCAGAAAAAGCTTTTCTAAAAGCAGGGGGGGCGGGGAAGGTTACAGCTTAAGCCAGACATTATATAGTAATGCCAGATGTTAAACAGTTGACTTAAACTATTGGCAACTATCAAATGCAAGATACTAATACTACTGGTTGCAGAGCTATGCCACCAAGTTTGTAATCTGTGGAATGGGCTTAAATATTCCTTTAATTTTCTGCCTATGGATAACAGGCAATTTGGATTAGCTTCCGCAGAATAATAACCTCCTAATTCTCAGCAGATGAGTATAAGACTTCTGCAACATCAAAAAACCAAGACCATGCTTAATATGTAACCTTTAATGGCATATGTTTTTAAATTATACGACTCCATTGGACCTGTGTAATTAAGCACAAGAAATGCCTGAAACCACTCTGCCTGCCTTGCAGACAGCAGAAGGCACCTACATAGTCCCCCGCTCCCAAATGCAGAACAAAACATGACAAAAAGTGCTCACAGATTTGCAAGTCAATCTTCTCTACGCCAAAATTTGCCTTTTTAAAATGTTGCCGTGAATCCCTGTGGCTGGAGAACACCGATATCCCAAGATCACTTGGAGTGGGGGCTTGCTCTGTACCCATCTGCTCATTTAGGTTTTCAGTTTCTCGCAGTGGCTCTGCCTTTTTCCCCCTCCTTTGTGCACTCCTCCCATCCCACGTCACCCATCATGTCACTGTTTTCCAGCAGGATCTGGGGGCCAGGACTGACACCTATTTATTCGTGCAGCACCCAGCCTGGCGCATGTAATCCTTTGGAACTCCAGCCAGGTGTCCTGCAACAGCCCTCCTGCGTGGCGTCAGTGACTGCTTGCCATCCGTGGCTGAAAGAAACGGGATCTGGACATCTCCCAACTCAGTCCGGGACTGGTGGGGACTGCGTCGTCCCCCAGGCAGCTCAGGCACGCATCTTTTCTCGCTGGCCTTGCAGCATGACCATGAGACAGGGCACCTCATGCCTTGCAGGATGAGATTTCTTCTCCCTCTGTGCTGGGCTTGGGATATGTTAGAAATACATGGAGCAGATTCACAGCTTGGGCTGTTCTCCAGCCGATCGCTCATCAGCATGTGTGTCCTGCAAATGGTAGACTCCCCAGCACAGTCACAACCCTGCATGGCCTGTGAGCTCCCCGGAGGCATCGGGGACAGCCCCCAGCCTGAGCTGCACATTACAAACTAAGAAAATGTCCTGCAAGCCTGGGCTTAGGCTGAAGTAACAAAACTCAGCTGTTCAGATGAGCCAAAGCCCACATTTGCTTTTGTTTTGATATTCCCCCCTCCCACCTCCTTCCTTGATACAGAGCTGCTGCAAGCATTTGAGAGCATGGACAGCGGAGCTGGGTTTGTTCCTGCCTCTGCACCGGGGGGGAATGTCCTTGCTCAAAGGCTGGAAGATGGGTGAAGCGGTGGTGAGGAAAGGGTCAAAACACAGCCCCCCGACTGCGAGCAAAAGAAAAATGTTGGCAGAGCAAACCTTGCCACAGGAATAAAAGGTTGTCCTGACTGTTCATATTACTCCGCATGGGGTGAGTAAAACTGTCGGTCGGACTGAAGCGTCTGATATACAAAGGGGAATAAAAACTCATTAAAGGTCTAAAAGGAAACCCTATTAAAATACCAAATATAAAATGGAGGAGACTTGATCACCCTAGTGCTAGAGAAGTGTCAGGGTTTGAATGAACCTGACTTTTTTTTTTTCCCCCTGAAAGCAGAGGAAATGTGTTCTGTGGAAAGCCAGGTGGGATGAGGGGCAGGTAGAGTGTCAAAGAGCACTGATAATATTTCAGGGTCTCGCTAGGAGCCTGAAATACGAAGGGGATTTATTCAGCTTTCGGTGGGGAGGAGAGTGCTAGCAGATTTTTGAAGGCATTCCAACGTGGTTCATATTCATCTGTTTCTTAAATTGAGAGCTCTTGGCTGCCGCTGTGCTGAGGTAGGGAGCATCTCCACTTTTCTCTCCCGCCCGGGATGCAGGCTGGCTTGTAGCTGAAGGTGAATTAGCACTGGTGGGTCCTTGTGATTCTCCTGCCCTGGCCCGGCTGTTGTCCCCCTGAAAAACCAACAAACCAGACCATTTTTACAGGGTCTGAAGTACCCTGAGAACAATCTTTCTCACGGCATCTCATTTCTACTTTATTTGGTCTTGGGGAAGGAAAGAAATTACAAGGGGAAAGAGCTAAACGAACCAGGTGGGTTTTTTTCAAGCCTTAAAAAACCATGTTGCTCTGTTAGCGCTGGAAGTAATGAAGCCTGGTTTCCAAAGGATTCATGCCTCATGGTTGGTGGACTTTTAAACCGAATTGTACTGGGGCTGCAGCAGGCTTTCAGCCCTTCTTAGACACCAAAAAAAACATGTGGGGAAAAAAGACATGATGAATACCTCACCAGGAGCAATTCCTGCCTGATCAGCCACCCAGAGTCCCTTTCTTAGGCATTTTCTGCTGTGTGGACTCTCTGGTGTCTCGTAGGTATGAATGCTACCAAGGCTTTTCCATAGCTTGGGAATTTCTGTCCCATCTCTTCCTGGATTTGAAGTTCTCTGATCGTGGTTGAACTCCAAGAAGGCGTAAATGGAGGATTTCTCTCTCACACACACATACACATCTTACCACAACACTTTTAGTAACATGTTACTTTTGGGATTTCTACCTGCTGCCCGTTTGGTTGAAATGGGCACCAGAGTTCAGTAATTACTGCAGGTTGGGGCTGTGAGGGAAACGTGCACTTGTACATGGGCTATCACCACGGAAATTTCATTTCCTCACAGAATCAGGGTTCAAGTAAAAGTGTGTTTCTTATTTAGACAGAGGTAGATAGCCACTAAGGGAGGCCCCAAACTAACCAGTTTTCCTTGCTCTGCTACCGTTTTTCTCCTCCTGTGCAGTGAGGCATGTTTTTTTTCTCAACCCCTCCTCTTGGATCCAGGTTTTTGGAGAACAAGGATGGTTTCCTCCCATCTCAGCAACATCAGGATACAAACAGGGCCTGTCATTCCCTCATGCACACGTTATAATCACATTAAGTCCTGTTTCCTTGTGAAACCTGAGCAGACCTGATTCCATATGGCAGATGCCACTTTGTCAGTCCATTGCAATGCACGAGGAGGCTCCTCAAAGATTAAAGCGGAGTGGGGGTTGAGAAGGGGAACCTCCCTTCATGTCACCATGAAAATTTTGCCCATAAACAGAGGCAATGACCCTGTGGAGAAGCCGAAGGTAGCTAGAAAAGACCACAACTCTTCTCCCAGAAGCTCAGTTGTAAGAATCTCTTTTACAGTTCCAGCACTGAACATGTTTTTTTGGGCCAAACAAGCACGAAGAGCCATGACATGAGAGCTGCGAGTGCCTGGAAAGCCCTGTGGCACCTTGGTTGAGCTCAGCAGACTGATGGATTAGCACTTGTCCATGTGGAATTGTAGGTTTCAATCCTCAGAGCCTTTTCCAGTCAATTGATCCATCCCAAGCTTTTCATCGGGTACAAATGGGCCTTTGACTTTCAACAGAATGAAGCAGCAGTAAATATAAATGGGACGTGAAAATTTTTTTGAACAGGCATTTTAATGGTCTGTTCGCTCTACAGCTCTGCTGTTGCAGTCAGAGAAAAATTCCCCTTCTACTTCAGGAGCTGGTGGATAGAATCCCATTCCTCTGGCACTCGGCTGGTCATTCCCAGGGAGCAGAAGTCTTTTGCATCTTCAGTTAATGCTCTGACCGGCTCCAGACTGCTCCTTGTTAGGCCTCCTGGAAGCAGGATCCAGTCTGGGACCTGTCCACGCCTCTTCCCTGTAAAATAAACCAAGAGCGTGGGGCGGGGCTCCACAGGGAAGTGATGGACACAGCCCCAACAGCCTGTAGCAGCTTTAATGATGCATGGTGTTGCGTATTCCTTCCTTAACATTTCACCTTCCAGCCTGCACCTAATTACTGTCTATATTCTGCTTCTTTATTTTGAGGTTGCCAGATATCCCCAAATATACCCTTGCCTTTATTCCTACAGCTTCGCTCCCGTTCCAGGCAGCTGACAAACAGGACCCCGTGCTGTGCCAAGCCCCAGCAAACAGCAGGACAGAGCTCCTGCTCCCTTCGAACAGAAAGGGGCTGAGGCAAGCGCACAGCAAAGCCGTCTGTGCTCTGAGGTGGTGGGAAAGCTGTTGCTCTCGTGCTGAAACATGAGCAGAAGAATCTGTTTGCATTTCCAGGTGTGTTCTGAGACCCTTCTAGCACTTTATGGACCAGCTCTTGCTGGCCATTGAGATGGATCGAATGCCATCAGTGGTCCTTTCACTGGCACTGTGGGTGTTCACTGGAAGCTCTTTCTCTTTTTTATTTACTTCACACAGCTTGTGGCTCAGGACAGGGTGTTAAGTTTGACTCGTGCTCAAAGAGCGGGAGAGCTGTCTATTCACCCCAAATGCAAAAGGCGCTGACCTGCAAGACAAAGACTATGAAGCAGGAGCCTATGATGTCAGTCCCAGACTTAGAGCTTGGCTAGGTCTGGGCACGAAACCTGACATGGCAGAGCAGACTGAGCTCAGGCGATGTGAAATTTAACCAACATATTTAACACCCACACCACTAAAAATAGGATGCCGATGCCAACTCTTCATCTGGGAAGAGAGGAAACACCAGCGTTGCTGTGTTTTGGATGAGGTGCAGCACTGAAGTCCTGACCATATTTAGCCATAAGATCATCTCGCAGGACTCCTGCATGAGAGTGGAGTTTTAGAAAAATTATTCTGGCCAAGCGCCAGGTCTGCCTTTGTTATTTCTCCCTGCTATCTCAATACTTCATTTCATCACCTAAATTGCTGTGTTGAGTTATTTGAGGCTGCTAAAATGCTACAGAAGCAACTATATGAAGGAAATTATGTCTCTACTGAAAGTGCTCCATACAGCTGAAATCAGGCCACCTATTTAGGTGTCAGGTTTAGATTTTTCATTGTAAGCACAGAAACTTGAAACATTTTTGCCCAAATGTGTTGAAAGCTATGAAGACATTAAAGATTATTCATGGAATAAATATTCATTTGCAGGAAGACTTTTTTTTTAACACATGAATATTTCAGGCAGCGTGTTGCAATGTGTGCAGCCGCTTACAGAAAAAGGCGATCATATTCTGAGTGCTGTTTCAATAGTTCCTAATATTAATGCCACCAGGAATGTACCTCATTTTTATGATTTAATGGCAGTTTCTGCTTAAGTTAAAATACTTCCTAGATGTTCCTTAACTATTTACTCATTAGTAATAATGAAAAATTCCCTGAGAACTAAGTGTTCAAATGCCTTCCTACCAGATGCTGTAATACTGTCACTTTGCTGGTAATTTTTAACCACAAATGCTACGTTACACTTGTTGCCCTGAACACCAGAAATATGTCCTTATTTTATTCACAACTTCCTCTGTCCGCTTTTCCCCATAGCAAAACCAATTACTTTGGCAACAGCATATTAATATATTGCAGCTTTACATCTCCAGCTTTCCATGTTGCAGAATTTCCATTTTTGAGGTACTTTCTGTCCGGCCGGGCCCGTTCTGAGCCTGTGTGGAGCTCTGGTACCATCTAGTGTTACTGAGGAAATCCTCAGCTGCTGGATGTGGCCTTTTCCTCGCTGATCGCTCGCTGGGTTTGCTGTAGGAAAAGCCTGTCGTGACAGAAGGTGGCGATTAGGGATGACTACGTGCAGGGGAAACATCTCCTCCGCCAGCAGCTGCTGTCCTGGCCATGGCGGCTGGCGAGGAGCATGTCCCGGCCTGACTGAGGGGCAGCAGCGTTCCCGCCTGGGAGGCGTCTGGGGCCACACGGCCAGGCTCACCCGGGGGCCTGGGCCACCAAGGTGCCCCCCGCCAGGCCACAGGCGACACGGCGGGGCCCGGCCGCCTCCCTCCCCCCCTCCTGCAGGGCCTCGCACGTCGAGAGGCCCCGCAGGACGCTGCACTGATGCCCATTTCCCTCATCCCACAGCCCGCGGAGGAT
>JAVJGI010000050.1:26113608-26146281 GCA_035590275.1 Ibycter americanus | reverse complement strand
AGGGGGCTGCTGAGGGAGGGCCGAGGAGGGGGTGTGGGGGAGGCTGCGCTGGGATGTGCTTGTTTGAGGTCGGGGAGCTGGGAGGGGGAGGGGGGGGCAGGGAGCAGGCGGGTCTGCGCTGAGCATTTCTGGCGCCCCGAGCCTGTGAGGTACTGCTAAATTACTGTGATCAATAGTTGTTATCATTAGGTAGTTCTTTCTTTCAAAAGCGGCCCCACCAAAGGAACAGCACATCTCATGTTTGGGGCGGGGGAGGGATCAGGGTTTTTTTTTCCCCACCTCCACTTTAGGGTTCTCTCAGCTCTGGATGGAAAATGCAACGTTTTCTTAGCTGCTGACTGCAGTAAGGGTTGAATTTTCCTGTCCCTAGTGTAACTTACTCGGCATAGATGAAGAGTTTGGGTCTTGGAGAGGTCTTTTTTTTCCCCCTCTTGAGGAAAGGACCTTCAAAGTGTAAACTGCCTTTGTGTCCTGTTTGCTGCCAAGCAGTTCCTTTCCGTTGGAGTTCAATAACCATGGGGCCATTGAAAAGCGAAGAGGAGCAGAGCATAATCCTGATCAGTGATGATGAAGCTGAGAGCGCTCATGGGAGTTCAGTTCTGTTGGTAGACCCACAGGGTAAGTACTGTGCTCTTGTTGTCAATGAAGTTCTGTAAAGAACTTTTGAAATAAAGTGAACTATTATGTGATATGCCTGAAATGTGTCTTTCTGCTGCTAGGAAAAGTACTTAAAAAATAAATAAAATTAGGAGGAACTGCCATTATTTCATAATTTTGGGGGTTTCTTTGAGAGCATTACTTGCCCTGAAGGGTACTGCTGTGTAGTTTCAAAATATTACAATCTTAGCTGAGACTGGGCCTTTTCAAAGTCAACTGGATTCTTTTTGATTACATTACCCCTGTTTTGGTAGAGGGTGGAAGCTTTGTGTCCCAGGCCACTGTACCATTCTTAACGGTACCGTATGAAATCATAAGAAAATTTGTGCCTTAAAGTGTGTTTAAAAAGTAAATGTCAATGGCTGGTTGAATTTGTAATGAAGTTGTAGTTACCTTTATACTGATCTACACCGCATGTTCTCTTTTCTACAGAGAAGTCTGTCCTGGAAGAGGAGAAATCTGAAGAAGTTGTGGATGAGGAATGTGAACTAATAGTTACTTTCTGTAAACAAGCATACGTGATGCCTCATGCAAGATATGACTGTACAACACATCCGTTTGAGTATGTTCAGTGATGTGGAGGTTAATATGGGGGTTTCATTTTCCACATTTAGTCCATCTTGTCAAGTAACCTGGTTAGCTTTTTAACAGCTGAAAGCAGAAGTAGACTTGGATATGCATATAACCTGTTTCATAAATAACCTTCTGGTTTTCAACTTTGTAGGCGAGCAGAATGCGATACATGCTCACCCCTTGGAAAAAATGCTGATATTTGCGATCAATGCTACTGCTACATTTGTGATAAACTAGCTTCTGAGGTAAGCAGAGCTGTAATCAAGAAATGCACAACTTTCAGTAAACTAAATTACTGAACAGTCTTTTAAAAAGTAATCACTCTTAAGCACACTAAAAGAATAAATGATATGTGAAACTTGATTATTTTAACAGTTCCTTTCCTAAATGTTGACGTCTGTCTGTTTCACAATGCTACTAAAAATGTGGTCACTGACTGGGTTTATTTCTAGTAGTCCAGCCAGTTGTTGGAGTGGACATTCACTTGGTATAAGCAAATGCACTGCCTGTTTGCTCACAGTGTATTTCATGAACTCTGATTACTAAATCAGACTGCTTCTCACTGCACTAGAGAAATGTCAGACTCTGAGATTGCCCTAACCTAGGGTGACAGAGGGGGTGAGTTTGGGGAATTGGGTGCATGGGGTTGGCTTGTTTGGGTTTTTCTTAGAATTCAGAAAATTTTGAGCTGTAAGCAAAGTTGAGGCGAACGCACAAAGACAGTGCTTTGTTACCAATTTGCATTGGGAAGGGTGCCAGCCCTAAGTGTCTTTGTAAGGTATTCAGGACTGACAGTAAATTACTATGGGGTTTTTTTTATTAGCCATGTTATCGAGTTATTGCCATATTGGCCTCTTGCCCTGACTGTCAAAATACTTCACTGTGTCTTTGCCTAGGTGTGTAAAGAATGAAATGAATGGTAGTCCTTCACTCGGAGGAAATAACTTTTTATTTGCTTAACTGAGGGGTGGGGGGGGAAAAAAACCCAAACCTTTCCCTGTTTTTCATATTTTATGAAATAGTGCCAGAATTGGACAACCCTTTCGCTCTGTCACTGCAATGCACACAACAAAAGCAAATTTTGGAAGGACCAGCGTGACTTTGCCTTGGCTGGTGTTCTTGTAATGTTCAATTTGGAGCTCACAGATATAGATGCAGACCTTCGGCATGGTGGTAAGTGTTTTGCTGTCATACTGTCCTGGAAGACCTGTGGCTCACCGTCACTGCTCAGTCTGTGGCTCAATGTCTGGTCCACAACTCTCCCTCCAAAGGCTTGGTAACAGCTCACTGCTTCTACTCTCTTTCTGGGCCATACTCAGACCAGACATAGGTCTGCAGGTCCGGTTTGTGTACTTTCCTGCTTTCCTCCCTCTGGAAGAAGCAACAAAGCTTTCCTGACCAATAAGACTGGGTGCAAGTAACTTGCTAAATATTTCACACGGGGTACTTACGATTGTCTTTGTTTCTTTTAGTTTTGAAAAAATAAAAAATTGCACTCACAGTTTCATATCTGTCTGCTCTCTTAGGAAATCTTCTAATAAAATTCATTCAGGAACTTTCTGTGGAATATAGTAAGTATCTGGTTGGAGAAAGAACACCTCCCACACAACATGAATGCTTTTGCCTCCCAAAGTTGCCTCCTGGGCAATGCAACATCTGCAGATCACGCAACACGGAGGTTGTATACAAGTAAGTGATGATAGAACTCAGCTACTAGCAGTACATATGGGCCAGTGCAGGTTTGATTTCCTGTGGTCAAGGGATAATTGGAATCATGGCATCTGATATAGCAAAAACATAGTTGAGAGAACTTGGCCAGTGAGCTATTAAACTGCACTTGGATGTAGTTTAAATACCCCCTTAAATGAATCTTAAATAAAACTTTAAATAGGTATCTTGTGCTATACTAAGACACTTGATAATATCCCTCATTATTATAACCTAAAGAAAGTGTGAAAGTAAAGCCTATATTTTTAGCAGTTTGTTTTTTAGAATGGGGTTCAGCTTTTACTCAGTGGTATGTGCCTTTAAAATGCTTGAAGTTATGGCTGTCCAAATGCCTTTTCACTGTTACAGAGGCTTTTCAAGGAAAGGCAAGTCAATTTGCCCTCAAACTGTAGAATGGTCATAACTGCTGGTTTTTTGCAAAGTACGTCCTTACAGACATTTTATCTTATAGACTACTTAACTTTCTTAGGTATTCTGGAGTTTTTGCACTGGTAACCAGATTTTTAGATCAAGCAGAAAGAGAGAGTCCTAAAGCTGCTGCTGTCATGTTTCTGGGAGCTGCTAAGGAGCTGGCACTTCATAAAGACCCTGCTGTGTAAGTGTCCTGTTCCACATCTAGTGTGTAATCTTCATTTGCTCTTCAAAGGGAGGAGACATAAGTGAGAGAGTTCTGATTTTCCATTTATTAAGGGTAAGGACAGTGTGAGGATCACTGCCCTGGCTGCAGCACAGTGAGGGGAAAACAAGTACCTCTGAGGGGAAAAATGAGACTGGTTAAGAGGAGGGATTTGGGGGAAAAGAGGGGGTTAAATGTTGGGTATGAGAGAAGATGTTAAGTGGGACTGAGTCACGAGGAGGGGAGATGATCTCCCATCTCCGGCAAGGGGAAGGAATTTGAGATGGGAACTGGGAGGAGGGATCGTGACTGACAGCAGACGGTGGCAGGTGGGGTTAATTCCCCAGGAGAAGGGGCGGGGTAGGGGAGGGCGAACAAGTTGCATTGTGTGAAGAAACATTAGCTCCTGACCTGGAAGGAAGGGAAGATGCGATGTTCCTTGGGTAATAAGTTTTACATGCCTCCCCTAAGTCTGGAGGCTGACCCGTCAGCTGGGAGGACAGCATAATAAATAAATAAATAAAACCAGAGTTTAAATACCTCAGTCTTTACTACTTGCACTGTTTCTTTGCTTGCTTATATCATGGCTGTTTCATGCTTGATTACTGTCTAGCTTGAGCAAGCTTGCATAGCTTTGCTTTGCAAAAAGTAAATATTTTGGGGCTTAAATTCAAGGCCTTTTATAAAGGAGAAGTAAACATGGTCTGGGTTGGTTTGACAGGCCAGAAACAGCAGCTCCTCTGCAATTCTTTCTGAGGAACTGTCAAGGTTTGCAAGGAGCAGGCTGGATACGTTATTTGGGTAGGTCTCTCTTTGTACCCTTATTACAAGTCTCAGGGCATTCACTGTAGTTACATGGGATGTGGTTTGGCCTCCTCATGGGATAATGATATACAGCCCTTCAGAGGCCCTGTAATAGCAAAGACGTGCCTGTGATGGGTCTAATACAGCAGGTTAGAAGGTTTGGTGTCGCTTGGGTCGGGGTGGGAAGGTTTGCTTCAGTTGGTTAGGTACTGCTGCAAAACTGTTAATTCTAGAATGTGTTTTATGCTTTAAGTGCTTGTTTTTTCTGTTTGGAAGGATTTTTATTAGCGTGATAGCTCCCAATGCTTTTTAAGAAAAAAGGGTGTTCTTAAACAGTTGAGTATAGAGAAGGGAAAAAGGGAGGAAAACAAGCCAAACATTAATTAGTGCTTTTTTTCCTCCCCTCTTAGAAGCTGGCAGAACGTTGATCATATTGCTTCATTAAAGATAGCAGTCCCTTGTCTGTTGCAAAGGTAAGACTTGACTTGCCATATGAGATTTCAATGGGATGGTTGCTGGCTGCAAACTTTCTGCTTGCATTTAAAATGCACTTCAAATTACTTCAATTCAAAGGCATAAAGGGAAAAAAGTGGATGCTTTAGCTCTTAAAAGCCAAAAGTAAACCTGCACAGTTGTATAATCTTATGGTTCTGTAGCATCAGAAACTCCTTATCAGGGAACACAGCTCCACTGTACTGACTTAGGTATTGTTTGAGCAGAGCCAGAGTGGCTGCTGCTGCCTGTCCGATTAGACTGCAGATGGGTAGGGACAGGCAGAAGAATACAGACAATAACATGCACCAGTCAGCCAAATGAGCAGGGACCTCCATATGCTATCAGGTTTTACAGTTATATGCTACAAATCTGGATTTTTTGAAGTACCACTGAGTTCCTTTCTGTGAAGGACAAGGGCAATACCTGCCTTTAGAGCCACATAAACATTCAAACCCTTCTTTGTTGCCTTAAAGCAGAGTAATTCAATGGGGAACTCAAAGCCAAGAAGACAGATTACTTTTCAGCTGTAGTTCAGGAGTGTTCTGTAAGGCCAGACCAGAAGGTGGTGTCAGGTAGCTACTTGTGGTTATTAAGCCACAGAGTAAATAGTGTCTGTTAAAGATCAAAACAGCAGCCTTGTAGTACTCCGCTGGGATGGAGTAGTCAGGGATGTAACATAGTAAAATTCCCCCAGAGGCTGGTGAATGAGGACATCTTGCTCACTTGGCTTAATTCATTTCTCATTTTAGCTTTGTATTTCACCTTTAACCCGAAATTCACTTGCAACAGAAGGTTAATGAATTAAGAATTAACTTTTTTCAGGAGCACTCAAAAACAATTATATATTCTCACCTCTTATTTGAAACTAATGACAAGTATAACCTAAATCCTGTATCAGTTTTCACTTTAAATTACTATTCTTGATTTTTTTTTTTTAATTTCTTACTTTAAAAGAACAGGAAAAGGAATATTTTGCCTCCCTCCCCCAGTTTTGAAAGAGTAAACTCTTTTTTGTCCATGTGTTACCCCCAGTTTTCAGTTAAGACACAAAAATGCTTTGTCTAGCTGTGAAGCTGCCTGGAGCTCAGATTGGTCAGGTTGCTTACTGGGTTCATCATACCTTGCTGCAGTGTGTCTCACACATACTCACTGGGGATCTTTGTTTTAAAACTTAAGACCACAGAACCTTGGTTTTACCGGTGTTTAAAAATAATAACAAAAGAGCAATGCTGTTGTTCACTACAAATCTTAAAGCACAAATTTAAATATAGATCCAAACTGTCTGACATCTAACAAAAAAAAATCCCAAACTTATGTAGAATATTTTCCCATAGGATTAAAAAACCTTTAACAACTGGATAGTAATTCATCAGATTTTAAGAGATTTTTCTTTTTCTTTTTTTTTTTTTTTCTTTTCAAAACATAGGATCACAACACAACTTCAGAGGATGCTGGTGCTGTGTGACTTTCCAAAAAGTTTGTATGAAAAGTTTGTTAGTTTTTTTCAGTCCATCTCACTTCCATGTCACTGTTTTGGCTTTTCAAATAGGTATGTTCTTTGGGTTTTGTTCACCAAATATATTTTTATACAGTTGCCTGATTGAAAAACAGTTATAAAGAATGGTTCTTTCACTAATAGTGTTAGGTGTGAGCACTTAATAATACGATTACAGTATTAGCTGTTTTGTATTTGTCGTGTCCTTACAGAAGTTGTTTGGTGCTATGGTTAAGTTGTCCATATAGCACTTTTCTTTCTTTCCGCCCCCGCCCGGCCCCAGAATTGAGCTGTAAACCTCAACATGTTTTATCAGTAAATCTTCATGTTATCTAAGGGAAACAAACTGTGGGGCACAAACAAAACCTGATTAAAAATTAATTTTGTACTTTCAGCTTGAATGTTGTGCCATGGGACCATGTATTACTGACCACTGTTTTAAAAGGCCAGAACATCACTGGTCAAAGAACACAGAAAGGAAGGAAAGTATTTCTGTGGGAATCACTCCCTGTGATAGAGGCTCGAGTGGAGAAATTGGTAGACCAAAAGAAGTAAGATTTGGTTTCATTTTATGAACTCAGTTTTTACATTTTGCATGGTATTTACTGCAGCATAGTGTTTTCCTGACATCTGCAGTTCTATATAATGGGAAAACATACGAAACAAAGACATGTTTGAAGCTGTTCATGCCAGGTACGTGCAGGTTGCATTACCTTACTTGCTGGACTTACCAACAAGGCAAGTAGCTTTTTGAAGTTTTTCAAGGCAGAATCAAGACCTTTGAACACTTCAGGACCAGAGAAGAATGTTAAGTGGATCATTTCTGTGTTTACATAGACCCAGCATTGTTTAGACATTCATGTTTAAAACAAATTCTATTCATCAAAGGCTGAATAGGTGGAAGACAGCAAAAAAAGTGTGTTCTGATCTCTGGGTCTTCAGAAGTATTTATTCAAAAGATATAGTCCTCTTAAAGAATTAAACTGAAAGGCAGCCTCCTGCTTTATTTTGCCACAGTACAGAGATAATCC
Source organism: Ibycter americanus (assembly GCA_035590275.1). Classification (NCBI taxonomy): domain Eukaryota; kingdom Metazoa; phylum Chordata; class Aves; order Falconiformes; family Falconidae; genus Ibycter; species Ibycter americanus. The sequence continues at coordinate 26,138,882 of JAVJGI010000050.1, read as the reverse complement.
GTGGATAGCTTCTGGGAATTTATTTCCAGTTATCTCTTTTTGCCAGTTGTATTTCTAGCCTATTGTGCAGTGTCTCATGTGGGAAGATCTATTGTTTCGCTTCATTAATTGTAGTAAATATTTGACCTATATTTAGCTTTGCAGTTCCTTCCTCTTCCTACTTATCCTTTGTTTTTTTCTCCCCAGCTATAAAGAAGTTGTTCGCTACCTGAAAGCTGTGAAATGCAATGATAATAGAGGGTAAATGGCTTTTTTTGTTTTCTTCTCCTGCCGCCTCAATTGTTTCTTTGCCCTAAGATTGTGTCCTAGTCTGTGTTTCTTCAATGTGTAATAAACTGGCAGAATGAAAAGCAGTTGGATTTTTGGCAGCTGTTCACTAATTGCTAGTGGTCAAGCATGATCAGATCTATACATACATATTGTAAAACTTTCATGTTAATGAAAATCAAACATTTGTTTCTTCTTTCCAGGTTAAGACACCTTCGAGATAAAATCCCATTCTATTTCTGTAAAGCTGGAGACTTCCTCAATGCTGCATGTTCGCTGTTGTACCCCATCAGTACTCTCGCCTGCTGTACTGCCTGCCGGATAACGCCTTTACAGTTTGAGATCTACCTGAAGATGTTCAGAACAGGCAGTGTCCCCGCTGGAAAGGATATGCTAGACTCTGGGCCCTGGGTTACAGCTGGCAAGTGTGATTTCTCACTTACATATGTTTAGAACCTTACTTCATTATAGGTTTTACTTTTTCATTAAAATTGGTAACATTCTGAGAGACTCTGAACCCAACTATAAGTTGTCCAGACTAAAGCGTGGTATGTAACACTAGGCAGGAAGAATGTCTTTATATTTAAACATTAATTTGTTCAGTACAATCACGCAAAAAGCTAGTTTTGTCAGCTGTGAAGTTGTTTTGCAGAAAACAACCTATTAAAAGAAAAGACAAAGCTCTCTATTACATCATGGCAATACCAACAGCAGTATGTAACTTAGCATTATGGTATGCATTGGCCTTGAGAATAAAAACTTCCTGATGGAAGGGGTTTCATGAGCTGTGTATTACATTCTGTCTTTAGTTCAGCCACTGATAACTGTCATCATCTGTCTTGGTGTGTGCTACTTGTCTCAAGGTGTATTCTGAAATGAAAGATTTATTTTAGAATGTTCAACTACTAGTAAAATTCTTAGAAGTACGAGATACTGACAGTGTGTATCACACTGTACTGTGGTGTGATGTACATCATAAAGACTTCATTCTGGGTTGCCTGCTGTGGTGGCTTAATCTAAATTGTGTTCGGTTCTTTGTCACTTTCCAGAATAGCGCTTTACAGCTGATGGTGTTTTTCTATTCAGAACCTACAATATATTGTAAAATAGTTGTAGACGCTTGTTCGCTTCTTTTGTTAGATTTCTGTAGAAACATATCTCTAAGTTAGTATCCTGTTTGTGTTCCTACTCTATAGTTATTCAGGAAATACATGTTTCGGGTTTTGTTTTTTTATTTCTTGCAGGGCCTCCTTTGAAAGACGCTGCTCTAATTAAGCAGGCGCTCAAACTCCTTTACAGCAGTGTGTCACTATACAGGAATGTAAGTCTGTATTAAAGCTGTGTTTCTGTGGCTCATTGAGTGTTTCTGCGTATTACGTGTTTTATCCAGTTACTTCTCTAATGCAAGGACTTACTGTCAGAACCCTTTTCTCTCTGAATAGTTTACACGTCTGTGAACAGACTTGACTTTGTAAAACACGTGTTCTGCTGTGTTTCAGCCAAAATGCTGGAGTTCCTTCGTTATGATCTTGGGTAGCAGCAATTTGCTGGAAAGAAGTGGGCGCCTACATCCCCTGTCCCTGAAAGAGCCACCACTTGACTTCCAAAAGGTAACTGAAACAGTACCATGAAACGAGAGAATCTGTTGTCTTGGTTTTATACGAGACTTCATTTGATTTGAGCATTGGCTTGTTCTTCTAAATACTAAGGCTGACTTTACAGTGCCTCATCAAATACTCTTGCAGTATGTGCCAAATGTAACCCTTTGCAGAATATTGTGATTTAGGAGTGTTAAATGCAGCAGTAGACAAATGAACTCTGCTTGCAGCTCAATGCCTGATACCGATTCTGCATCTTTTACTGTTGAGATGGATCAGATAACAAAATGGATAGGAAAGCAGTTTAAGAAAAACGTGTTCAGGTAGTCTTAAAGAGTCAGTATGTGAGTATTTTCTTCACAAGAACAGAAATAACTATCTGTTCAGCATAGTAGGTTAAAATGAAGAGGCTATGTTATATGGTTTGGTTAGTGCTGTAGGGCCCCAACTTTCCTTGAGTATGATGTTGAACAGGCAACCTCCTCTGTAAAAATGCTGAAAAAATAAGTAAAAGCACGTTAAAGAACCGTCTTGGGTGCTGTTTTGTGTTTGTAGAGTATCTGGGCATCCTTCCCATTATGACTTACTACTTCTGTTGCAGAGGGTGCTTGCTGCCACTGGTGGCCTTTTGGAGGAACTGAAGGCAAAAATCAATGTTTCTTTACCATCTGCAATTTTCCCTCCTCATGTAAGTGTAAGTGTGCACGTGGCACTAAGGAAGTTTACCACTTGTCTTAATTGTGCTTGAAGATATCTACCAGCAGTATTGAAAACAGTTGGATTTTTATGAAAAGCTTTTAAGATGGGGCTTGAAGATTTTTTGGGGGGAATCGGTAGAAGATTGTTCTTAGTACAGTCTAAAGGCTAGAGCAGATATCTGAAGGTAAGAAAACTGTTAGGGTCTGTTCCGGTCTGGCACCATCTTCAACCTAAGACAAGTCTTACTTTATCACTGTCCAAATTTGTGCATTTATAAAGTGGGAGGGCTGGGAATAATTGAGTCTGTCATTAATGTCTCACAGGATGATCTTGTGTTGTTTTGATTTTAAATGGGAGATTATCCTTTGAGACTTGACAGTGTGTTTGTCTCAAAACTCAGAAGAGCCCAGAATTTCTAAACTTGTTTTGAATGATGGTTTCAAGTATAGTAGAACACATTTGAAGATGGCTTGAAATACATTCTGTATTAAATACAGGCAATATATCTAAGAAGCTCTCTTGTTCTTTTCTACTACTTTTGAGGAAATTTAGCTCGCTCTCTAAATGTGACTCTGGACCAGAATTTTTTTTTTCCCTTTAATTCTAGTTCTGCTTCTGTGACAGTGTGAGACTTCACGTTTCTGTGAGGACTTTGAGAGCACCAGGTGGAACATGCTATATAAACAGAAGTACCTGTTCTATTCCCCCTTTTTTTGGTTTTCATAAGATTCTTGTGGGTGTCGTGTCTGACGTCCAACCTGTCTGACTGGAATGGTAGTAACTTAGTGCTGATTTGACTGGATACAATATACAAGTAGTGGGAAAGGGGACTTATAAATACATGTATCTTCTTGTTGATCTCTTCCTGTAGTTGCACCATGAGGCTTGTCTCATTCTCGCAGTACAAGCAGTACAACAGATGCTTTTTTGTGATCTTCCATACTTGAATTCCTTCTTAGAGATAGCCCTGGCTTTTGGGGTGAGTCCTAAATGCTTATTTGTGTTCTAAGAGATTAAAGCAAATGATATTTAAAATCTGCCTAACAGCAACTTGGAGTTTTTAGACACATTTAATTTGGTATTGTTCCCCTTTAGCTTTGTTGACCTTTACTTTAGTCTGGTTTTTAAGAAATTATTGACCATTAGATTGAATCACTGGTCTTGTTTTGTTTCTTCTTCTAGAATAACTTTTGGGCTCTGAGGCTCTTATTGGAGCATCTTTCCTATGAAGAACATGTTCTCCATGGCACTGTCAACCTGATTTTGAAAGATCTACATTGTCAGAAAGCAACAATGTTAAAACTGTGAGTAAACACTTGCTCCCTGAATTCTGTTTGTTTATGGAAATGGTAAGAGCAGTCCCACAGCAATAATGTTTAGCAGAGATGTAATCCTTAGCTCTCTGAAACCAGCCAGCTCAGTGCTTTGGATAAGTCAAGAATGCAAATACGGTGCTAGGAATCAATAGGAAAGTTGTCTCTGTTGTTGAACAGCTGTGTTGTCTCCTGGTTTTGTATTGCTTAGGTGGCAAAACCTTGGTCCCCAGTACGTGGGTGAATTCCTTTGCCTGTTCCTGACTTGCAGACATAAGAAGATGCAGTCCATTGGCCTGTTCACTCTGAATATTATTATAGAGAACCTGCATATGTACGTATAAATCTCTTATCATTGTCAAGTAAAAAATTACTGTGTTGTGACACTGATGGTAGTTTTCTCTTAGTTAACAGTTTTAACTCACAATTCAGTTTTTGTTTTTTATTATTTTTTGTTATTAGCAGTGGCAAAGGTACTGAACACAGTGTTTTGGGTAGATTTGAAATTGTTCCATGTTACCTGTTGTAACCAAATGACCTTCTTGTTTGCCAGTACTCAATGTTATGAAAAACATATCTGCTCTTGGCAACCCTGACCAGTCATTAAGAGATTACATATGGTACAGTCTAGTTCTGTTACTTAAATATCACTGTCATCAACAACAACCAAGAACACTTTAATTAGACTTAGAGCAAAGCAGTTACTGGACTTTAAGGAAGCTTAATACTGCATAAAACTCTACATAGAGAAAATAGTTGAAAGTAGCTCAAAATGTATATTATTATGTATCTACAAGAATACAGTGGGTGTACGGATGTCAGTGTTTCTTGTACAATTGTAAGAAACACATCATATGGTAGTGAGAGAGTAGATCCCCACCAAAAACTGAAGATTTCAGGAACATAGATGTGCTGTAGTGCAAACTGAGGACAGCATTAGGCTTGTGCCTGTTATTCTTACCCTCTTTTACAAAGAAGAGAGGCCACTTGCTCTGCAGCAGCACAGAGCTTCAGCGGGTGGGGAAAACAGAGTTCTGAAAAAGCCCGAGTACTTTATTTAGATTAAAAATGATAATAAAACACTTTTGAAACCACTAGCTGTTTAGATGTATAATCCTTGCTCTCCTGTTTTGCACAGTAAAGCTTTACAGGCTTTAGAGTGATAGTCTTTAATGTATTGACATAATAGTTTTAAAATGAATTGACTCTCTGGTTTTATACCAGAAGGCAGAGTAATTGCTTGCCCTGGCACTTTTAATTCACACGTAGCTGATGTCAGCAGAGTAATGTTGAGAATTCACCTCTTAATAACTGTCTTAAGTGGAAGTCACGGACGTGTAAGTTGACCTTCATTTTGAAATGCTTCTGTCTGTAGCAGTGAAAATAAAATGCCTAATTTCACTCAGTTGTGTATGAGCTAAGCTGTATTTAATAAATGTGCAATTACATTAATTGTCTTTTGTTTTGTGAGGCTTTACACTATGCTCTAGCAGTGATCCAAGAGAATCTGATGAAATCCTGTTTCTTGTGGTCAATCTTTGTCTTAGTTATTTTACTGTAAATCTGATCTTGAAATCGTCTCCATGTGGAAACTGAAGTGAATTGTTGGACTAGCCTTCTTGTAAAGCTTTGTGTAATGCAAAACTCAGAGTGGCTGAAACTGGGGGCAGGTGTGTCCCTACAAGAAAATGGATTAAGAATCTCTGTCTGTTTTTCAGGTGTCCATGGGCAAAGCATCTTTGCCACATCTTTCACAATGCAGTGAGTATCTCTGTATTTTAGAATTTAACAACAAAGCATATCAGTGACAACTATGTTACTTATCAATTAGATATTTAAATATATCAAAACTTATGTATCAAATATATGTCAATGTCAGTTATTATAACATTATTATAGAAATTAGTGAAGTATACTAACTAATCTTTCTCTGCCCAGGGATTAAGGCACCTGCCACTTGGCACCGCAGCTCACCATGAAGTCTCAAAGTTCATAAACATTTGTGAAAAACTGTAATTTGGCAAAATCTTCAGGAATATTTTCCAGTTTGTCTTAATCTCAGAAGTCTTCCTGGAGTCCCTTGTGTTCTCCTTTGGTTGTCACCTCCAAAAGCATTCAGCTAAAAACTGACTTCAGACAAATCCAAAAATGAGATCCTAGGTTAAGAAGGTGAACAGTGGCTGTATTTCAACAGACACATTTTGGAGATTTCTTGTCTTGCAGGTCTGTTTATTAAGCAGTTGTTTAAAGAGGGTAGAAGGTTTAAGGGGTTTGTTTTCTTCGTAAAAAAGCTGGTCTACAGAGAGATGCTGATTGGAGGGGGAAGGAGGGGAGAGAAACACAGATGAAGTAAAAAACACAGCAAGTCTTCTGTTGTGTCGCATAGATGTGCTGTGGGTGAGATGTCTGCAGCAGAGCAGCTGCTGAGAGAGAAAAAGTTTAAAATAATGAAAACTGCCACTCCACAGGTGTATGACAATTGCATTAAAATGCTGTTTGCACGCCCTTTTTTTGGTGTGTAATCATAAAAAATAAACCTCTCTTGAGGCTGAAGGACATTAACGGAATTTTTGTTACTTGCTTCAAGAAACCAGATTTGGGAAGCCCCAATCCAGTAAATGGCTTGTTTTGTTTGTTAAAAGAAAAAAATATCTAGTTTTCAGGGTTTTCCAGTTGCGGGGCATTGTTTTTACTTTCTGCAATATGTGACTCTTAGACTGGTGCTGATGGCCTTCTGGGTTTCTCAAATCCTTATTATAGTGGTAAGTTTGAGAGTTAACTTTCGAACTGTGAGGGGAGAAACAGGAATGTTTCTAGCCTGGTTTTATACTTTTCTTTGCCCTGCTGTGATACCTCTCTGCATTGGTTTAGCAGGTGGGGGCGGGGGCCGGAATCTTTGTTAACTGTATTTTGCACATTTAAGGCTTTCAGTGGCTTTTGCAGCTTTTGTTATCCTAAATAAGCTACACTGTTGTTCAAGTTTTCTACAAAAACATTCATGTATCTAAATCGATACAATGCTAAATAAAGCCCCATAGAAATACTGTCGTTCTGTTGTCAGCTCTGTTTTGGGGTTTTTGTTTAAAAACGGTCGCTGTACCTTTATCGCGTGCTGTCCAGGCTCAGCCAGGGCGAGCAGAGGTCAGCACAGTCCCCTGATGCTCAGGGCTGGCCGGGGTGCCTGGTTCGGGTCTGTGCTCCTAAAGATGCGCTGTGGTGTTTCAGGAGAGGTGTTTCTTGAGCGTTCCCAGTAATATAATCTTTCTCACCTCATCTACCTGAGCAGTAGGTCACTGTTTGTGTTATGGCTGAGGAGGAGAAAAAAAAAAAGAGGGGGAAGGAAGCTGCAAACGTTAATCTTTGTAGGTGCTGTGTCTGTGTTCTGTTTGCCCGGGTGTAAGAGTTTTCCTTCCCCGACCTGCAGTCTGGCCTCTAATGCTCCCTGGGTGCTCTCCCAGCGACGCGGGGAGACTGAGCAGGCAACTGCGCTGAGGGTTCCTGTTCTGAGCTCCACAGCAACCCATCCCTGAGTCGCTGGGCCTGCGAACTGGGGCGTTACAGTGTGCTGTGTCGCTTCACTGGGGGTGTGAGAAGTCAACGGCAACACTGAGTAAGCCTTAATCCCGCTCTGAACGCAGAGTGGGTGTAGACTCCTCAGTGGTGTTGGATCAGGCACAGGAGGAAGCAGGTGAGGGCAGGTGTTTTGTTACCCCTTCGAGCCTGGATTTACCATCACAAGGAAAGGTTAGGACCTGCTTATTTACTGTAAGTAAATAACATATCTATTCATTATTTATCTACCTCTGAATTTTAATGATTTATAGCCGCCCTTATAGTAAAAGATTGTGTCATGATCTATAGTATAATCCTCACGTACAAGAAAGAGACTTTCTCTGAAGATCTGCACTTGACTTTGGGCATGGGTTGGATAGACAGGTACAGTCATTACAATCAACCTTAGTGGAAAACATCTCCCCGGCACCCTGAGACTATGACTAGCATAACCCCAGAGGTAAATTGAAGGCTGATCTTGTCTGCTTTGCTCCAGGTATAAATGAGATGAACAGAGCTCATTAAAAATTGAAATGCATAGTTTGGAGAAGAAAATGGGCACCTAGAGTGGTCTCATCCAAATATTGTATTTTAGCAAGCCGAACTCTGCTGTTTGAGCAAGTGTATGCACAGCTGATACTGCCAAACAATAAATAGAACATTTGCAAGTAAGTGCCTGTATCGAAAATAAGATTTCATCTGCGAACAGTGAAGTTCTTAAAGCCTGGAAGAGCAATGCCATCATCTAGCCCAGGAGCGTGGTGTGCCTGCCTTAGTTGTGGTCAGCAGGCCTGCTCTGAGTGTGTGCATCGCCATTGATTATGGATAAGGTATTGGAAATGCATTGTCAATAAGGTAATTGTTTACAGGCTGGGGGTGGGTGGGTGTGGGGTTCTCAGCATAATATTTAAGAACAAACAAACCAACCCTCCTGTGTGTAGTGGTGGTAAACCTGTGTGGCCCTTCCAGCTCTGCTTGCGGGGGGTGGTGGTGCACATCCCGACGGGGCAAGCTCAGACAATCTTTCTAGATCTGAACAGAACTGTGAGGCGGTTGGCTTCACCCGCTCAACCACGTGGGTGCAGGTGGATTCGTACAACAAAGTTGTCGGGGGCTGAGTTTGTAGCCCCAGCAGCAGCAGAGCTGGGGGTGATGCACAGGACCACCCCCAAACACGCTGCCTCTGCCTGCGTTATCCTTGCCAGCCTCGTCTGCCGAGTGGGCTGGCAGAGCGCTGGTACCGTTTCTACCAAGGACACTAATTAACCTGCTAAATGAGTTTGTCCCTTCGGAGTGTGCACCAGAGAACTGAGTTATCTAAAATACCATCCCAAAGAGAGCCGTAATTAGCAGCTGGCACTGAGGGCAGACCCCCGCTTCCCAGGGACAGCTTTGCTGGGTGGTGGGGGCTGTCAACTCACTGCTGGTGCAGTCCCCCACCCCCAGGTGACATCCCTTGCTCATGTGCCCCGTAGCACTGGGCTGTGTATGTTGACACAGCATCCCCTTCCCTGCCTGCCAGCTGCTGCCTGGGGGGCTCCTCTCCCCCTCTCCTGGACCGAAATAACGCAGGGACAGCGGTAAGGAGTGGGATGCAAGTCACTGTGCAGCTAGCCTGGGACAAGGAGCCGTGCCCTTCCAGCTGCCTGCCCAACCGAAAATACTCTTTAAATAACTGGACTAAGCAAAGTAAAAAACCGACTCGTTGCCGGCTGCCAGATTAACAGATGGCTACAATCATTAATATTGCAAAACTTTGGGAGTTCATAATTCTTTAATCTACAAAGCCGGTGGGGGTAGCTAATGCGAGCCCTGCAATCTGCCGTGCTGGGGGCTGCAGGCCACCCTCCCGCTGTGGCTCCAGGCCCCCCCGCGGGCTGGGCAGACATCGCCTTGTCCTGCCCGCCCGGCCAAGGCTCCCCACCTGCCTTGGAGGAGCCTGCTGCCGGGCAGATGCTGCCGCTGGAGGGGTGGGCTCGAGGAACCTGCTGGGCTTGTGGCTGGTGGCAACGGTGGCTCCTGAAGGTGGGTGCTGCCCCGCTCAGGTCTGGCTGCCATCAGATCGCGGGAAATCCATGGAAATCCAATAACCCATCTCCAGTGTCATTTTATCATTAAACCCAAGCCTTTCCCATACTGGTTTGGAGGCAGCATGGGGAGATTACGATTGATGTCAACAGCCAGATAATCTGCGGCTCGGCGCTGGGTATCGCTGCCCTCGTTAACAGGCAGCGGTGGCGTGGCAGCGTGGGGAGCGTGCCCCCAGCCGCCCCGCCGCAGCCCGCGGCTGCTCGCAGCAAAGCCAAGCCCAGCAGCGGTGTTGCAATAAGAAAAATATATTTATTTGCTTTGGGTAAAAAAAAAAACCACCCTCATGCTGCGGCTGCAGCAGGCTCAGGCTTGGCTCCAACCAGCTCCATCGATCCTGGCCAAGCCCCAGACTCCGGCATCCTCTCCAGGAGAGGAGCGCAGGGCCGGCGGCTCCACCAGGCTGCCGGGGAGGCTCTTACCGGTATGGATCGATGGCTCATGGAGGCTGATGCTGGGAGGGGAGCCCAGCTGCGCCCCATCCCTGTGCCCCCAGCACCATCCTGCTCCCATCGGGGCTGCTCTGCCCAGGGCAGCAGCACAGGGCAGAAGCCTCCTTCACTGTGGAAATGGCTCTGGTGGTTTAATGCCATAAAGATATATACACACACACATATATAATGTGCAGGCTCACATCTGTATGCATGCAAGCAGTATTATATGTGTGCATGTATGTATTATATTTATGTGTATATATTGTATATAATACACACAAGACATAATAAATGTGATGAAATAAATTATAAATGCATACACACATGCACAAAATATGAATGTATGTTTTCCACTGTTGTATACAGTGTGTGTATATATGCATATATAAGTGTGTGTATGTATGTGCAAACACATGTGTGTACATACACAGACACACTCGCTCTTGGGTTTTTTGTGTGTGTATATGAGTGTGCTCATATCATATAACATATCAGAAATATATATATATACACACACCTGTATTTCACCCCTTGCCTTGCACCCCCAGGGTGGGCAGGGGGCTGGCTGCGGGGAGCCCTGGGGTGGCAGCACCAGCCTCAGCTCTGTGGGGTGGCACAGGGGGCTCCAGCCCAGGTGGGTGCAGAGGATGAGCAGCCACCCACGCACATGCCACGGCCCCGGACCACCATGGGTGGGTGGCAGGGATGGGCTCCTGGGGCAAGACTGGGGCAGTTTTCCTCTATGGAAACCCTGCTGCTTTTTTTTTTTTTTTTTTTAAGCAGCAAAGCTTACCTGAAGTTATTGCTAATTGGTTAATTTAATGAAGGGTGGGGATGGGGTGGGGTTGTTGGTGTTTTTTCTCCTTCTTGCTGGCTTTTGCAGGGATGCAGGCAGGGATGCAGGCAGGAGCAGGGCCTCTCTGAGGTGCTGCTGTGTCCCACCACATGATACCCCCCCATCCTTGGGGCCCTTCTGTCCCTCTGGGCTGTGGGGGAGGCTGGGGTAACCCCATTTCGGCAGCTCGGCCGGCGGGTACCAGGACGCTGCCTCCATCCTGGGCGCTCACGTTCAGCGGAGCCAAATCCCCCGGGAGCAGCGGGGGGAGGACGCTCCCATTATCCGGCTCCTGCCGTGGCGGAGGCAGCTGGACCAGCCGCGCATTAGTAGATTACACAGAGGATTTGGGCTCGCCAGCAGCCAGCGGAGGCAGCGGGGCAAGGCCGGGCAGGCTTGCCGAGCCGGCGGGGACGGACGCAGCCCCGCTCCCCACCAGCACCTTTTCCAGCTGAGGTAGGTGGAAGGCTCGGCCGCGGTGCTGGGCTGCTGCTGGGATGGCTGGAGCAGGGATGGGGATGCTGGTCCCCGTCTGTCTGCAGGAGAGCTGCCAGCAGGGAGCGGAGCCCCGGGGAGGCCGGACGGTGGGTGCGGGGGGATGCTGGGCTGCGGGCGTCCGCTCTCCTCCAGTGCCTGGCTGTTGTTCCGGGGGATGCTGTGCAGGGATGCTGAGCGGGGGCAGCCCAGGCAGCTGCCGAGCTGTGCCGGTGCACGGCTGGCTCTCACACCCCCACCCCCAGCACCCCCAGCCCTCCCCTGCCCCTGCGCCGGGGGGCTGCAGCCTGGCCTGGGGTGCAGGGTGGGGTGTGCAGGCATCCCTGGGGTTCAGCCAGCCTGGGTGCAAAGCGGTGCTGCTGGGTGCTGCCCTGCGCCGCTGCGGGCTGGAGGGTCTGGGGTCACGGCCGGCCACAGGCAGGGGAAGGTCCCCTCGTGCCACCGATTCTTGGGGTGTCACGGGGAGCCAGGTGCTTGCAGCAGGTCTCATGCGACTGCGGTCACAGCTTGTGCCCCATCAGCTGCTGTGCCTCAGTTTCCCCATTGCGCACATCCCCACCGTTAGCCAGCACCCAAGGCTGTGGGGCTGGGGGGAGTGAGGGGGTACGTGGTGGTCTGTCTTGCTCCCCGAACCAGAGGTGACCACCCATGTGAGCCTCTGCCCAGCCATGTGGCCACCCAAAGTGCCCCCTGGCCCCGCGGCCAGGCAGAAGGACAGACACCCCCTCCCCAAACAGCCTCGGGTGTCTGTTTGCCGCTCCCCACCCCACGGCAATGCTGCCATCCAAATCGCAGTCAAATCGGTGCAGCTACCAGAGCGCAGCGCTGGGCACCTGCCCCCGCGCCCGCAGGTAAGCACAGCCCGGGCTGCACGAGAGCAACCCCGAGGGCTCCCGGAGCCATGGGCTGCTCCGCCGTGGGGTTGGAAACATCCCCCACAGCATGGTGGCATGCTGTCCCCATCCTGGGGGACCCCCTCTTTGCGGGGTGCAGAGCTGGGGGGCCCAGGGCAGGATGCGGCCATGGGATACGGCACCAACGTCCCTGTTTGCCACCCCGCAGAGCCCCCGGCTGCCGCCATGGACGAGTGGGACCTCCCGCAGTGGAAGAAGGAGGTGGAAAGCCTGAAGTACCAGCTGGCCTACAAGCGGGAGATGTCCTCCAAGACAATACCTGAGTGAGTGGGTGCCCACCCTCCCTCCCATCCCTGTGCCCCCCCCCAGCTCTTCTCCACCCCACGGCCAGCACTGACGTCCCTCTTCAAGTCACCGTGGGCTGCCAAAATAGATTTTCCCTTTTTAGTTCTTCAAGCCCACCAAGCCCCAGTGGCAGAAACCGCCCCAGTGCTGGTGCCCGCAACCCCCCCATGCTCCTTTCTGTAAAGCCCCCTCCCACCCCCCACCCCCGTACTAACTCCTTTGAGCTCCGGTGGTGGCAGGGATGTGGCAGCAGCCGTGTGACCCCCCCTGACACCCAGATGCCCCCCGGAGCCCCCCTCAGCGCTGTGGGCTCAGCTGGGAAGCATGCAGACCCGCCCCTTGCAGAACTCAAAAGACTTAAACCTGTAAAACCAAGTGGGGGACAGGGATGTGCCCTCCCCGGTTTGTATTTCCCTGCTCCTCACGGGAAGGGTCTCGGAACACCCCACCAGTTAACCCAGCCCGTTGCCCCGTCGCTCACTGGTCTCTTACGTGGGGGGATGGACAGAAAAAGAGCAACTTTAGCAAAAATGTTTTAAAACCCAACGCAAGGGCCACCCTTGTGCCAGCAGCGCGCAGGCAGCCGCAGCTGTGGGGGGCAAAAAGCTTTTATTAAACTTGCCTTGTGCTTGGCCCCCCCATCCCATAACCAGCCGGTGTGGGGGGGATCATGCCCGCAGCCCCAGGGCAGGCTGCACCCCAGCACCGCTCCCCACCAGAGCAGGATTTACCCCAGACACTGCAGTTCCCCCCAGCTCCCCCCTTTTTCTTTCTGCCCCCCCGGTATCCAGCATCCCTCCATCCCTCGCAGCAGTCTGTGCCCACCCCTCCGCTCCCCTCTCCACAGGTTTGTGAAGTGGATCGAGGATGGCATTCCAGAAGATCCCTTCTTGAACCCGGAGCTGATGAAAAACAACCCCTGGGTGGAGAAAGGCAAATGCACCATCCTCTGAGGGGTCTGCCCCCCCCGGCGCCAGCTCCTGTGGCCCCTCGCTCCCCCACACTGAATGTACACTTTTTTATTAGCTAGCTTCCTAATATGACTACCTGAACAAAAACCCTACCCTCAGCTTGTCTTATTATTTTTAGAAGTGTTTCTTTTTTAAATGGGGGTTGGAGGGGGAAGCACGGGGGGGTGGGCAGCGCGGGGGGACAGGGGCAGCAAAGGTTTCTCTGGGGTTAGGCTGCCGCTTCCAGTTGCAGACCTCCGCTCACGTCTGCCGCTGCTTTTTCATCTTGTAAAGGAAGAAAACTTTTATAAAACATTTTCAGTGATTTTAGATATTCTTTTGTATATTGTAGGATACAATTTTGCAGCAGAAGAGGCAACATAGGACAACTAAGGGTTTATAAATGAAATAAACAGAGCAATACTTCATGTTTATTTTTATATATATATTTTATTACTTTTTTTAAACAAAACAAGTGGGTACTAAAAAAATAAACCAAACAAGGCTCATGCACACATGACCCATCCATGGGTTAGAAAGCCAAAAGCCAGCTTATCCCTTCAGTTCCATCTGCACAATTTCCTGGGCTTCATCCCTATCCTGCTAGAGCAGGTCCTTGATGTAGATATTCCTCCTGACGGCGTTGGAAACCCCTTCGTTAAAGCGGAACCAGACATCGCTCTTCCCCACAGCCTTTCCTATCTGGCTCTCGCTTGACTCTTCCTTGGAAGCCTGCGGGGCTGCAGTGGGGGGGAAGATCAATGTCAAAACCTTGCAGAAACTCTTAAACTTAAAGTTCCAGGCTGCACCGAGAGGGCAGGGGCAGGGGAGCTGCTGCGGGCACAGGGGGGTTCGCAAGGGCAGAGCTGATGCTCCCATGTCCCGGATCCTGCACACACTTAAGAGCACCCACACCCCACCCATACCTCACCCACAACCGTGCTCCTCAGCTCACCGTATTCACTGGCCCTTCAGACGCTGCCAGAGCCCACCGTGCTGCGCACAGGCACCCCCCTGCCTGCGTGTTGGGGTCACTTTGCCCAATATATCCCCCCCAACCCCGCTGATGTCCCCCCAGGGCGCAGCACCTGGGGACAAAGCCCCTGTGTGGCCACCTGTGCGGGGTCCAGGCACCCTGTTCCAGGGCAGGGACCCCCGGCAGCACCCGTGGCCATCCCCTCCGTCCCTCTGCCACCCACCTGCGGCCGTGGCCGCCCGCTGCTGTCGAAGCGGCCGCCCAAAGAAGTCGGTCTCAGGCTGCGAAAAGGAAAAAGCAGAAGGTGAGAGCAGCACCTGCACTTCCAGCTCACGCTCAGAGACAGCCAGAAGCAAGCCCAGCTTCGCCCTGGGCCAGCCCAGACGCTGGGGACACCGCTCAGCTCTCCCCAGTTTTAAGCAAAGTCAGCCCTAAGGCAGTCCAGGGGAGCCCGTCGCCGGGCTCTGTGTGTGGCCGTCACCCCACGCTCGGGGCTGCATCAGCCCCTTCCCTCTCCAAGCACCTGGCGCAGGAGGAAGCTGTCGAGCAAGGGTCGAATGCAAATCCCGCAGAAAGAGCCAGCGGGCTCGGTAAAATGCAAACAGCATTCAAAATCGGATGGGAAAGACAAACTTTAAAGTTCATCAGGCTAAAGCGGGGTTTTACAGCCAGCCAAGGCCTCGAGGCTGAGCCCGTGGAGAGGGGTGGTGGCAGGGGACCACCTCTTGCTCCTCTTGGCTGCTGCTGGGATGCCCGGGGTGAGACCAGCTCAGCTCACCCACTGCACTGGTGGAAGATGGATGGTTCCCCCACAGCCCCCAGAGCCATGTGCATACCTTCACTGCCTGCGAGCAGCTCTGCCCCCAGCCCCGCAGCTTCCACAAAGCCACAATTCACCTATTTTAGCCTAAATATCCACATCTTTTTCCCTTTCCACCCCTGAAAGCTTCACAGGGCATGTCCATAATTGTCACCCAGATCTAATTCATCCCGATGCTGTAAACCCAGCAATGAATTTAGGGGACGCGTGGTGCTGAACTATCCTATTAAAAGAAACTGTACTAAATAAACAATAAATACCAATGGAGACAGCGAGCCTCTAGCAGCCAAGGTATATGCTGGTAGGAAATTCGGCAGAAATTGCAGCCCCCTCACCTTGTCCTCCACCGCTGCCCTCCGGACAATGTGCTCCAGGCGCTGCTGGTGGTTGGCGGGCACTGCTGGCCCTGTGTCCGCTTGCTCCCCAGCCTTGCCAAGGCCATTCCCGGGCTCCTGGGGGGGGGAGAGACCTGAGCCAGGGTCCCCTCGGGGCCAGCCGAGCTCAGGGTTTGGGCATCACCCCCCCCAGGTGATGCACAGCCTGAGGGCAGGACGGTGCCTTGTCATCCGTCCCACACACCCCCTCTATTTGCTGCTGGGTTTGATTATAATATCCAAACGACTTGGTAAGGGGTTTTTTTTCATCATTTTCTGCCTCACAGCAGCAGGCAGGATTAGCCCCGGCAGTGCTTCAGGCATGTGCATGTTTACAGTCCCTTTCCCTGGAACTTCACAGTCGGCAGTGTGTAAACAAGGAGCCTCCAGAGATATTTTTGTAGCATCTCTTTGTGCCACACGTCCCCTGAGAAAGCTCTTCTGCTGCAAGAAGGGGCTCTCAGGGATTAATTATCCTCATGGCACCAGGGCAGGGCAGGCACCAGCTACACCTGAGCTGTTTCTCAGCTTTTTCCACCCATTTCCACCTTCTCCTGCCTGCTACCCACTGCTCCACAGCGGGTTTCAGCAGTGGTCAGAGTAACTCTGCTCCTCCTGGGGGCTTTGGGACCTTTGGGAGGGTCGAAGTGAAGCAAGGGAACGTGCAGGTCAGCTCCCCCACAGACACGCACAGCGCAGCCAGGCAAACTACAATTCCCATCTTGTCGCAACCCTAGTCACAGAGTTGAAAAGCCTTTAACTCACAGCGAGCGTCTCTTTCCAGAACTGCTGCAAAAAGATGAGCCCTTGGGGCACGTCACCGCAGCACAGATGTGCTGCCCCGCAGACAGATGTGTGTGCAGACGGCTGCGACTGGGAGAGTTTAATCCTGGATTTCCATTTACAGAGCGAAAGCCACTGGCTGCTTTGGAAAGACCACATCCCCACACCAGCCCTAAGGACTTTATCCCCATCGATGGACCCACCGCCCCCCCCGAAACTACAGGACACTGCCAGCCCTCCCTACCTCGCCCAGGTTTCGCGCCTGCAGCAAAGTCTCCATCCTCCTCATCTTTTCCAGCTCGATCTCCCTGGCGATGAGCTGCTTGGCCTGGTAGGTCAGCTGCCTGCGAGCCGGCAGGTCCGGGAACCGGCAGACATCCTCCACGTTTCTGCATCGTCAAGGGGACAAAATAAATCGACACTGAAAATAAAAAAGCGTTATGCAAACTGCAGCCTGACACGGGCACAGGGAGACCCACCACCCTCCCGTCGTCGCCCCCACCCCCAGCCTCTCAGTATAAGCCTGGCTGCGGTGCCTCAGTTTCCCCATCACTGCCCTCTCCCAGTCCACACGTGCAAGGGCAGCACTAGAAGATGCCCCGTGAGCAGTGCCGGCCGCACGGAGCCAGGCTGCTGCAGGGCATCTCGGCTGAATGGGAACTCAGGAGGGATTACACGCTCTTTAATCTTGGTTTTAATGCAAGAAGAGGAAACTGCAGGCAGGTCTGCGCCGAACAGATTGCCCTGAAAAAAACAGACTCACATCACAGCTTGGGCACAAGCAGTACCATGACCCTTCGCATGAACCCTGAGGTGCCTGTGGGGAGCTATTTAATTGAGATACGGCCACGAACAGTAATTTTGGCTAATCAGAGCAGTTTTATTCTTAATGAGGTTGGTGCACCAGATCTGGAGTTCAGGCCTGTTTCAGTACAGCGAAAGCCCAGGCACAGGCCCAGCACCAAGGAGCCAGCTGGGCCGGTTCCTCTGCCAGCAATAAATATCTCACGCTTTATTCACATTCAATATTATTTCCCTTAAAGTAAAGCGAGCAAAGTCCTACGTCAGACGCCTTTGCAGTCATTTAGAAATCAGCTGTCAAACCTACGATTTAAGAAATTGTAAAGAGAAAATGCAGATTTTGCTGTCAACAACAGCTTTGTTTGCCGAGAGATGCTGGGACACAACTCGCAGGTGCCACGGGGACATGACACCCCTGTGGTCCCCATAATTGCTGCGCACAGCCAGGAAACAAGCTCAGAATTCGCCCAAAAAAAGCAAAGCGAAGCAAATCAACGTGCCTGCTCACGCCACGTGGCTCCCCATGTCCCACAGTTTCCCCACGGCTGCATTTAGGTGGCACAGCCTGACCCAGGGAGGGCAGGGGCAGATGGCTCCCTACAGCCCCTGCAGATCCCGCAGGCCTTTCCGTGGGGAAAAAAAAATAAATAATAAAGTGCTTCACTGTAATTAGATACAGCTGCTTGATTTAACAGAGGCTAATTTTTGTAATTAACTTTGCACCAGGAAGACATTAGCATTGCTCCTAGCTGTGGTCGGGTCTGTATTACTTCACCGAAGCCTCGGGAGCGTTTATGGCTCTGTATGTCCTTAAAGCACAGAGTCTAGCGACGGCTGGCTGCTAACACACAAATCACCCGTGGCTGCAGGCACCTCCAGTGCGATGTGCCCAGGTGGACCTGCTCTCCTCCGCTGCCGCAAGCCCCCAGCGGCATCGGTCCCTCCCCTGCCCGCTCCGGTGAGAGCCGAAGGTAGCTGCTTCCCTTCCTTTAATCCCATCAAAGCAAAGCCAGCCCTGCTTCAGCCTCAGCCCGAGGAGGAGGTGAGGGGGGCAGCCGGACCACGCCGCAGGGGGAGCAAAGCCAGCAGCAGCCCCAGGCACCCGCAAGGTTCCAGGGCTCCTCCTTTAAAAAAAAATGAGGTGAAAAAGCAGATAACCCCCACGGAGCTGCCATCAGAGAAAGCCAGGTCCCTGCCGCCACCCCAGCACCAGGCAGCTCCAGCTGCCATCACCAGAGAAACCTCCGAGCTCTAGCTGCAAGAAACCCCCTCCATGCCACGATACTTTCAGGCTCAGACTCCTTCCTGGATGCTCTGCTGTTATTTTTGACCCCTACGCCTTCTCCTCACCCTCAGGACTTACGGGTCGAGCTTGTAGATGTACTGGCCCTCAGGCAGGCGTTCCTGGTGGTAGCTGAGGTTGTAGGCCAGCATGGTGCTGATGAGGTCCGCCAGCTGCTGCTTCTCCTTCTGGCTGTAGAGCTGGGTGTTCACCTGGGGATGAGAGCGGAGCCCAGCAAGGGGAGAGCATCACTGATCCGTAATATCTTCTACATAGAAAAATAACCTGAAGCACGGGGTTTGGCTCCATATGAGAAAGGACAGTTGGTACCCACGAGGTTCAGACCAAGTTCAGTTTCCTATTAGGGACAGACCCCTCCGATGGCCCCACGGGTAAATGCACTTGATGCAACCACATGTTCAGGTGAAGCAGCTGCTAGAAGGAGACTGCTGCAGCTCCCCCAGCCCCTGCTCCGCCAAGCCCACCCCCTGGGTGCAAGGGTCCAGGAGGCGCAGAACATCCGACATCCTCCCGTGCACCCAGCACCACATCCCTGGCTTCCCTCCAACTGCTGTATCAGCTGCAACGAGAAACCGACCCCAAATTTGGGAGAGGTCCTGGATGGCTCAGCCCGTGCCTGGCTGATGCAGCCCGAGGGATGTGTCCCAGCCCTCATGGGGGGGTTCGCAGAGGGGGCACGTCACCCAGGCAGGACTCCTGCCACCGCAGTGAGAGGGGACCGGTGGGCACTCACCGGTCGGAGCTTCGGGGCGATGATGTCCAGCAGCAGACAGAGCACCTCCAAGACGAGAGACTGCTGCCCCGCACGGCTGCGGGCACTGGGCGTTATCCCCGACACCATGGACATGACGAGGTTCTGCATGTGGTTCAGCTTGGCCAGGGCCTGCATGGAGAGGGCAGGGACAGCTCAGCCACGGCTGCGACCACAGATGTCCCCGTGGGCGACAGCTGGAGCCACGCTGCCACCATGCCCTCCCCGGTACTTGCCTCATACTGGCTGCTGGGATAAGCAATCCGGGGGACGCTGGTGGCCGCGAAGAGCAGGTGGAAAGCCACAGGCAGGAAGGGCAGGTACCGCAGCAGCTGGAAGCTCTGCCTGTGCAGGACAGCCTGGCTCAGCAGGTCGGAGAAGCCCAGCCACTCCAGGGCCAAGCACACCGAGCTGAAACTGGAGTCCCGCAGCTTCATGTTCAGGAAATTTTCATACAGACCCTGGAAGCGGATGCAGGATTAGAGACAGCTCAAACCTGGGTGGATGGCTCCGTCACAGCATGCCGCTGGGATTCTGAGCATCCCACTGAGCTCAGCTCCAGCACAACACAGCAGAGGGAGGGGCCCGGCTCTCCCCCTCGGCTGCTCTACCTGGGCAAGTTTCTCCTGCTCCCCTGAGGAGATGGCGAGGTGCAGGATGTGGTGGAAGCGGTGGGAGGATGCATTGAAGCCAGCCGTCCCCCCGAGGTGCAACAGGTCCTCATCACCCACCAGGAGCTGGGCTGGCAAAGAAGGGTCCATTCCTATCCTGTGCCTGGGGGAAGCCCAAACGGAATTGCTCAGGGTGCCCTGGCGCTGAATGGACCAGCAAGGAATATTTGGACCCTCGCAAACCGGACTGAAGGCAATACCAATGCCAAATCACACCTAAAGAGAGCAGCCAAGGAGCATCTGGACACACCAATCTGCTGATGAAGCCAGGTCTGCTGCAGGGCAGACCAGCTCTCCAGGACTTTCTAGGTTTCTCCACTGCAAGTCTTACAAGCAGCCAAGGGAATGCCATGAAGCAGTGTGCCCCTAATAAATCCCCCCTTTTACCTTTGGACCTTTGGGAGCTGAAAGATCTCTTGCCAGATGGAGAAGAGGCCCTTGTTTTGGTCTTTTAAGCCGATCTTCATCGTCTGCACCATCTGCACGCTGAGCTCCTTCTGGCCTCGGCCATGCAGGAACTGCAACACAAGCAGGGGGCTGGTGGGGATGGGCACCGCGGGGAGGAAGGTGATGCCCACAACGCCTAGCTGGTGCCAGGGAAAGCCAGAGACAGCGGCACATCACTCTTCCTCCGTTTGCAGGGGAACCAAGGTTAAAAATAAAGCAGGGGACAGGGTGGACATTTTAGGAATCTGCCTGGGACGCAGTTTTTCCCCCTCCATCCCCATCCGAGCCCAGATCATGTCAAGAGCCACAGCAAGTCCGTGTCCCCTCAGGAGCTCCCAGCGACACCCGTACCTGCAGAGTGTTTATGCAGGAGCGGATGTCATTCTCCGTCTTCTCACACAGCGCCAGCAGCGCGCCCGTGTCCGCCCGCATGCCCTGCCGCAGGGCGATCTGCAGGAGAGGGGGGTCAGCAGGGAGGTCCCACCGGCCAGGGGGCCCAGAGGAGCCCTCGGCCGCGCCGCACCTCGCAGAGCCGCTGGGCGAGCCGGGACGGCGCCGTCCGAGGGAAGTTTAGCAGGAACGACTGCTGCCGCAGCGGCCGGAGGGCAGGGACGTACCTGGCAGAGGAAAGCACAGCAGGCTCTGAGTGACCCTAGCAGAGGAAGAAATCCAGCTATTCAACACAGAATCACAGAAGGGTTTGGGTTGGAAGCCACCTTAAAGACCATCTTGTTCCAACCCCAGCCATGGGCAGGGACCCCTTCCACCAGCCCCGTCCAGCCTGGCCTTGAGCACTCCCAGGGATGGGGCACCCACAGCTGCTCTGGGCAACCTGTGCCAGTGTCTCACCACCTTCACAGCAAAGAATTTCTTCCTCATATCTAATCTAAATCTATCCTCCCTTAATTTAAAATACCCCTTGTCCTATTGCTACAGCTCCTACTAAAAAATCTGTCCCCATCTTTCTTATAAGCCCCCTTCAGGCACTGGAAGGCGGCTCTAAGGTCTCCCTGGCACCTTCTGTTCTCCAGGCTGAACAACCCCAACTTCTCTCAGCCTGTCTCCACACGAGAATGTTCCACTCAAAGAGAAACGGGTTATTTAGCAGCTGCCTGCACCCCACTGCACGCCTGGGCACGCACAAATGCAACTGTACGCTCGCACCCAGCTACAAGTCACCCCAGCAGACACAAAACCCAGGAGGGTTCAGGAAAGCTGAGCACGTTGTAGTTTTACTTTTCGTAAGGTACTTCTAAGCCACTGATCTGACAGCAGGCAACTCGGCACAGGAAAGCTTTGGCTGGAGGCAACAGCAGCCGCCTCCTTGCCTGGGGCAGGGGTCTCAGCTCTCCATCCTCCCCAGCCACGCAGATACTAACTGGTCGTTGCAGATGCAGATGATGGGCCTGAGCAGCAGCCCACCCTCACGCTGCCTCCTCCTGCCCGTGCCGGCCGCTGCCTCGCCCTGCGCATCCTTATTGTTGATGATGTTTAGCAGCACATTGATAGATGCCTTGGGAAAAAAATAAATAAGGACAGCAGGGATGAATTCTTGCTGTTCAGAAACAAGAAACAGCTCATAAGACAGAACAAGGGATGAGCTGCTAGCAGGGTAATAATTAAAGCAAAAGGTGGACAGATCTAGGCTGCCAGCGGCGGGCGCTTACCGCAGGCGCACCGTCTATCTCATCGATGATCAGGCAGTTGGGCTTCTCGTTGGCGCCCAGCACGGACTTCATCTGGGTGGCAGCTTCGATGTGGGTTTTGAAAACTTCAGGACTGCGGTCGTCACTGCAAGACAAGCCAGTGCCAGGCTGCTGCAGCGCGGCATCGCCTCCGGCACGGCATCACCTCCGGCACGGCATCGCCTCCACCTGCTTCTGGGGCAGGACAAGGCTAAGCAGCCAGCACAGACTCACCTGGCATTCATCTCGACAGCATTGTATCCTGCATGCTTCGCGATGACGTGGGCCAGCGTGGTCTTTCCCAAGCCGGGCGGGCCACAGAGCAGGGCTACCTGCAGCAGAGAGGCAACATCAGCCCGGCAGGCAGCGAGGCAAGGCTTCCTCCAGCTCCCACCAAGGCTGCCGCACAAGGGGACGATGCGGCTCTGCAGCCTGCAATCCGGCCTTGGGAGCTGCTGCACTGGTTTGTGGACACACAGGGAAAAAGGGAAAGTCAGTGGAGGAAGGAGACTGTAACAGAACTCAGAGGCAGCAGAGTCATCCTGGCAGCATCTCTCGTGCGTATGTTTCAGGTTGCAGGGCAACAGACAGAAAAGGCTGAACAAAATCCCTTCCAGAATTACACTCCTGGGAAACAATGCTGTTAGTATCTATTTTTGTTTCCCCTTTTTTATATCCTCTCACCGGACAAGCTGAAGCTGGTAAGCTGGCCTGGGTATGCTATCTCTGCTCCCTTTAGTATTTGAGCATCATTGCTCTTTTCCAGATGCAGAAACTCTAGCTCAAAGGCACGGCACATCTGCCCCTAACAAATAAAGTCAAGGCCAACCTCTGCTGAAAAGGGTACGTCTTTCCTCAGCTGGCCCACTTGATCTGGCTGAAAGAAGTCTGTTGCCCTCCCCCGGTTATCACAGTACTCAAGCCGAAACAGAATAAGAAATTAGAAACCCCTGTACTTCCTAAGAAGCAGCCAAGAACCTGATTTCTCCTAGATCTGTACTGAAAGGGAAGAGAAAGGGAAGACCCTGCTCCTCACCTCAGTGGCAGGATGAGGGGCACAGGAGAGGAGACCCCCCGCAGCGGCGTCCTGTCCTGCTCACCTTGTATTTGGGCCTCTTGTGCTGGTCCAGCTCAGCCTCCAGAATCTCCTCGGTGAGCTGGACCTTCGTTTTCCACTTATTCTGCTGCTCCTTGGGCCGGCTGAATGGGGGACGAGCTTCAGTGCTGGGCTTGGCCTTCTTCACAGCCTGCTCCTTCCCGAACACCACCGTGTCCCAGAGCTTGAGCCACTTCAGAAGGCAGCGGTTTGTGTACTATGTTGGGCAAGAAAGCAAGCAAACCCCATCAAACCTCGGAAGGATCCGGCCGAGGACAGAGAAAGGCCTTTCCTTCATGGCTTGAAACCTGGTGTGGCCCGCAGAGGAAGGAGCCGAGCCTCGGGAGGCAACGCAGAGCCTGTCTGCCCAGAGAGACCTCCAGCACGTGGCACGTCACCCCCGCCATGGGAGAGGCTGCCCCGGCTTCCCCCGGCACCTCTCTGGGACAGCACGGGAGTGCAGCTTCCCTTCCCACCCGGCCACCATCCCGCAGGGCAACCGAGGACAAGTCACACCGGCCCCATCCCTGCTGTCCCCCTTCTGTCTCGGCTCAACCCAGCGCTTCTCAGCCTCTCCCATAACTTCTAATACCCTTCTAATATTCCAAAAAAAAAATCAAAATAGCCAACAACTCCTAATTAAAATCCACCCAATTTTTTTGTCCTTTTTTGGCCATCTTTCATAGTCTCTTTTGTTGGAAGGTCCACAGCCTACAGCTGAAAAACCCCCTCTCCAAGCTCTTGGCAGCAGGACGCCCCCAGGCAGGGCTAGCATGGACACAGCCCCCCAGCCAACGCTTCCGAAAGCCCCACGATCAAAGGCAGCACCATAAAACCTTGATCCCACAGCATTAAGTTATAGAAGCAGTAAACCCACCCGAACTCCAAACCCTGACTTATCCTAGCACCTCACATCATCACTGAGCAGCTCCATGTAGCGCCGGGGAGTGAACTTGTCCACCCAGAGGCAATGCCGCGCAGACTCCTCCTCGTCTGCCGGCTCCGCTTCCCCACTGGGCTCCGGGCTTTCGGCGCTGGTCTCGCTCTCGAGGCAACTGCAAGACAGAATTAACTTGCCCCAAAGCACCCAGGGAGTCAGGGCAGGGTTGGGAATTACACCCAGGCTTCCCAAACTGGGGATGCTGAGGGCAAAGAAGCTCATCTGCTCACAGGTCCCCAACGCTGGATCCCACCGGAGCACCTCGGGAGGTGCATCCAACAGCATGGCAGGGATAGGAGTGGGATTTTGTTCCAACATCGTACCTGTTTATTATCTCTGTCAGCTGCTGTGATGCCTCCAGAACATACCTTCGACGCTTGAGCACAAAAAGGGCGAGAGGGGTGTCAGAGACACCCCACTAACCCACGGCTGGGGGGAGCAGGGATCTGGAGGCCAACTGTGGCTATCAAGGGGTTGTGGGGGAAGACGGGAAGGTGGGTGTTAAGATGCGATACCTCTTCATGCACTTGTTCCTTCAGGTAGGAGAAAGGCACCCCCAGCAAGTGGAGCGGCCTGCGTGCGTTCCAGCCCAGGGAATCAGGGAGCTGCGAGGACCAGAGGACACACCCCGACGTTTGTACTGATGCTCAGCACAGACATTTCACGCTTCATCAAAGATCCCCTCCTGAACTGCATGGAAACCCCCCTCCTTACCTCCACCCCCGTCCTGGAGGGATCATCCCTCACGACCATGAAGACCCTGGTGCCCTCGGTGGATGTCACATTGATGTAGTCCTCCAGGATGGGTGGCCGCTTGAGGACCTGCTTCTTCTCAGAGGGTGCTGTGGTCTGCAGTGAGGCCATGCTGCTCTTCTCCAGGTGGTCCAAGCTGGAGAACATCAGATTCCTTTAGCAGGGGCAAGGGAAAGGGCCCTTGAACCCCATCAAAGGCGGGGTTCAAGGGCCCTTTCCCTCCCCCCTGCGAAAAATGGGGTTCAAAGCGGCCAACCTGGCACTCCGGGGAGCAGAAGGTGTCTCTGGACCAGCATCCCAGAGGACATCAGGAGCCAAGTCCTCATCCGCACCAAAGTTGAGCTTCTTAACAGCTTCCAGGCGCTGTCGCTTCAGCTTCGGGGCTGCGAGAGACCCCGGGGCAGGAGGAAGAGGAGAAGCACCCTTAGCTGAAGGCCGGTACCC